>JANUYF010000002.1:179086733-179509233 GCA_026167975.1 Phrynosoma blainvillii | reverse complement strand
CAGAAGTGGAGTTATTATTATTTTTTAAAGAAAAAAAGAGATAATCAATCTCTCTCAGGTTGTATAACCTGCATGGAGGAACTGGGAAACATGGGACAGGGCAACAATGGGTTTATGCACAAGACAACAGCAGTGTGACCCATTGCACCCACTCATACTGCACAAACCCATGGTTATAGTCCCAAGTGAATATAGGGAAAGAAAAACATAGTATAGGAACTATTATGAACAATCTATTTATTGAAGCCAGAAAAATGCCAAGGTGTAGTGCAGGGGTAGGCAACCTTTCCCCTTTAAGGGCCGAGGGACTTCAGCTCCAAGAATCCCAGGAGCTATTGGCCAACATGGGACTATTGGCCAACATGGCTGAGGCTTCTGGGAGCTGAAGTCCCTCAGCCCTTAAAGGGGAAAGGTTGCCTACCCCTGGTGTAGTGAGTAACCTTATGACCTGGGACTCATTATCCCTGCTGGTGGCAAAAGAAATGTAAATGCTTCCCTTATAGCTACTCCCTCCTCCTTTTCCTCATTCTCAGTAAGGAAGTTGGAAGCATCCACTGTGTAGACTGCAGGTTGAGGAGGGTGGCATGTCAGCACTTCACCATCAGACTCAACCATATTGTATAAGCTGAAATGACAGAGTTCACATTTTCCTCTGCCACCTCCAAGGGAGCTGTTAGACATCTCCACTGGGCCTTAAGGCAACCAAAAGCCCTCTCACTACATTCCTCACCCTACTGAGACGCTTGTCGTACACTGCCTGGTGAAGATGCAGGACTCCTTTGAATGGTGTCATAACCCATGGCTTAATGGGATAGGCAGCATCAGCCAACAATAGTGGTCCTACTTGTTACCCAAAGATTGTCACTGTGGGGTTTCCAAGAACATAGACACCTGCCTTCAATGGATCATAAATGGGAGAGCTATGGAAGACAAAGCAGTCATGGTCACAAAGTCAGTAAATCTCCCAGTATGGTCCCATGTCCCCTGCAGAAGCATGTGATATCTTTGTTTCCTGTCCATCCTGGTGCACTGGAGAAATGATGTTGCAGTGGCAGCTGTCCACCGCTCCGATCACCTGTGGAAATCCCATTGCTTCAAAGCCAGCCATCACTTGTAGGTACAGTGGTAAAGTACAAGTGGCAATAAGTAGTGTGCACAGTACAGCCAACAATAATAGTTACACAAAAAAGTACAAAGTAAAAGCTACAAATGAAGATGCAAGTAGAAACCAAACAGCTGGCTGTACATGCAGTAAGCAGTGTACACATCAAAGCCAGCATTTACAGCATTTATTGTTGGTGGTCGGTCTGCTATATTGACTTTCCTTTTATTTGTTAACAGTTATTCTCCATTTATTGTTTTAACCTTTATGATGTTTAATACTATTTTAAGGGGTGGGCGGGTTTGGGATTGTACATTGTGGTATTTTATTGATGTAAGCCACCCCGATTGCTTCTGCAGAGGGGCGGGATAGAAATAATAATAATAATAATAATAACAACAACAACAACAAATTTTGTGGCAATAACCACTTGGGAGCGTATTGCACAGTTAATTAAATCACTTTACTGATCCAACTTAAATTTTAAATCGGGCTGCATCTGGAGTCTCCTGGCTTTGAAAAACACCATGCTGAGCACCCCTGGAAGTGGGAATGGATGCAGGATAGACCCAGGCGGCAATTTTGGCAGCTAAATCCTTGTGATACACTCTGGATGCAGCCTGATTTAAAATTTAAGCTGGATCAGGTAAGGTGATTTAATTAACTGTGCAATAAGCTTCTTGGATAATAGCTTTGAAGGCTGTGGACTTCTCAACACCAAAATGTGTTGCGATAGTTGCACAGGATCCTTTGTGTGCCAGAAAATACAAAGCAATAGCAACCTGTTTCTCCACTGACATGGCCCAGGGTATATGGGTGTCCTGTCTTATAAGATGAGGGACTGCTGCTTCCACATTTCATTGGACCACAGAGCTGTGGCAAAAATGTCCCAAAATTCCTTTGTTTTGGGGCACACTCACCATCTCCTGGGAATAGGTTCATAAAAGCACTGCATAGCACTCCAAAAACAAGTAGCCTCACCCACATAGGAAAATGCAATCATGTCATCATCATCATTTCATCTCCTCTGCCAGTCAATGTTCTCATCATCCGCAGCCACAATCTGCATCTTTATCCACATCCACGTCCTCATCCAAATGCTGATTCCTCCAAAAAAGTCTGCGCCGGCAGGTATCCCTCATACAGAGGCAGATGAGTAAAGTGGATTGCAAGTATGTTAATAATGCTTGCAAAATGGCTATGGAGTCAGGATCCATGACCCTTGCTGGCAGACCACGAGACTAAGTTAAGTGACTGGAAATAGTGACAGGAGATGCGCAGGGGCACACCTACAAGGACTTGTGTCGCCGGAATGATGCATGCCTATATCACTGATGACGCAGAGATGTGAATTGTATGATTGACATTTTAAAAAAAAACTGGGGTGGATCAATCGCAATTGATTCTGATCCCCCATTATTGTGGCAACACAAATCCAAGTGGGAATGACAATTGTGTCCAAAACCCCCACGAATGAACGGAATAATGAAATAATCCACTTCCATAGTGGGAACTACACATCAGCTTCAATTGATTTAGCAACCAAGTGTCAAAGAGAATCGCAAACTGATTTAAATGAAAGTGGGAATGAGCTCTGAAAATCATTCACACAAAGAAACCTTCTATTCACCATGTTCTCATTCCCTCCATCATTTTCTACCCCTTGGATGTCTAAATTGTATTTTTAAATGCGGAACTGAGTTTTAAATTACTGCCATGCTGGAAATTTAATGTGGGGGGGGGATTCTTATTTGCCTTCCCCAGTGCACCCCTGGGGGCTCCCCTTATCCTGTTCTATCACATTTTTGAGGCTTGGCCTGCATACACTGCAAGATAAAAATGGCAGCGTGGATTGTGTCACTTAGGACTGGGAGGGGAGAGGAGAATAGTTTTTTTTTTTAAAGTTCTCTTACGAAAACAAAAACAAGTGGAAAATTAGTACAATGCGGACAAGACCGGACTAGAAATTTTCTCCTTGAGCTGCTAATTTTCTTCATGCAGAGGGTCATGGGCATCTTCTCTGAAGATGCCAGCCACAGATGCTGGCGAAACATCAGAAAGAAACTCTTCTAGAACATGGCCACACAGCCCGAAAAACCCACAAAAACCTATGGATGCCGGCCATGAAAGCCTACGACTTCACATTGGTCATGGGTGTGATTTTTAAAAATAATTCTCCCATTGTTGGTTGACATGATCTCTTCTACTCTTTCATTCTGTTGTGTAGATAAATGAGTCTTCAGGGCCTAAATATCTTAAAGGCTCCAGATCCATCCGATCTTGGAAGTTAAGCAGGGTCAGCCCTCATTTGTATTTGGACGGGAGGCTATATTTCAGAGGAAGGAACTGGCAGAGTATTTCTTGCCTAAGAAAACTCTATGAAATTCATGGTGACTTGAAGGCACATACACAGACGTAAATGAGATCTTGGTCAGCAACCAGTTTTGAAGCAGAAATATTTTATCTCCAAATAGGTCACATTCACACTTTAGAATTATAGCACTATTATTCCACTTTAATTGTCATGGCAACATGCTATGGAAACCTGGAGTTTGGAGTTAGGTCAGAGGCTCAGTAGAGCATAATAGCTGAGAATTTTAAAGCTCTTCCCTCAGAGAATGTGGACTAAAGGACTTTCAAGAAAACTTTTGCAAAAACTTTTACAAAATGATGTATAGGTGGTATTTGACTTCAGAATGATTAGGTTAAAAATACATGTTGAATGAGGGAATGTTTTACCATATGTGGTGGACATTTGAGAAACATGTTTTGGGGACAGATACAGAAGTCACTGCAAGTAATCTTTAGAGTGAGGTTACCAGAAGAAGATACTAACACATTAAATTACAGAATACTCCATGGTTTGATTTTAGTGGCTAGAAATTGTGCATATACCAAATTTGTGTGCACAAATTTGGAAAAAGGCGGAAATACCCACAATAGAAGACTGGATGCTAAAAATATTTAAATTGGCTAAAATGTACAAATTGACTATAATGACTAAATAGACGTCTGTAGATTTTTAAAAAAAGATTGGCAACCATTTTACATTATAGTAATAAGAAAGAAGGAATGTCAGTGCTCCTTGGTTTTGAGTACTGAAAACTGTGAGAAAAGAAAAGGTTAATATATTTATATTTACATCTTCAATTTGAAGAGCAGGAAGTTAAAATTATTTTATATATAAGATAAAAAGAAGGTGCCTCTATTCTATGGTGTAGTGGTTTGAATGTTGGACTATGACTCTGGAGTCTAGGGTTCGATTCCTACTTGGCCATGAAACCCACTGGGTAACCTTGGGCAAGTCACATGCTCTCAGTCTCAGAGGATAGCATGGCAAACCTCCTCTGAATAAATTGTGCCAAGAAAACCCCATAATAAATTTGCCTTAGGGTCGCCAAAGTCACACACAGACAAAATGAAGGTGGAGGAGGGCTATAGTCTTGTAATCTGTCTAGTTGGTAGGGTATACATTGATGTTTGTAATGTTTATTGTGTACTTAGTAATGCATACAGCTGGTGTATAATAGTGGAAAGATCATAAATATTTATAAAATGAAAGTCCCCTTGCTCAACTGCCAGTCCCAGGATTCCACAGGATGCAGCCATGGCTGTTAAAGTGGAATGATAGTGGTATATTATGTAGTGTGAAAGGGACCCTGAAAAAAAGCTGACTAACCAACCAGTGACACTGGCTCTGTCTACTCTCCAACACAGAGACACAGAGCTCTTTAGACCTTTCTACTCTGGTGTGATTAGTGGCAGAACCATCGATATAGCATGCCACGATAGTTTCTCAGTAGTAGCTCACCTCATGGTTGTTGTGGCATGCACAAGGGAGTGAAACACAGAGATGTCTAATAATGAGAGGGCATTACCTTGCTGTTTGGAGAGCAGAGAGTATGGAATGCAGAGCAGTCTGTGCTTGGGAGAAAGGGGTTGGAGACATACAGGAGAATGGTGAAATCAAGATTTGCTTTTTGGAATTGATATCTTTTTGGAATATTTTCAAACTGTGGATGGTTGAATCCGTGGATGAAGAATCCATGGATATGGAGGGCCGATGGTATATGGTAAAGCAAGATTTAGTTGCCAGTCTGATCAGCTTTTGCATATGGAATGAAATGGGTGCCATCTTATCCTTTGCCACAAGCCTCAAAGGCTGCGTCTGAATTGCAGAAATAATCCAGGTTGACATTGCTTTAATTGCCATGGCTCAGTGCTATGGAATTCTGGGAATTGTAGTTTGTTGTGACAGAGAAGGCTAGATGTCTCACAAAATTCTGGTGCTACAATTCCTAGAATTCCATAGTATTGAGCCATGGCAGTTAAAGTGGTGTCAACCTGGATTTCTTCTGCCATGCAGATGCACCCTAAATGTCCTGTCTATAATGACTAAATAGATGTCAGTTGACAGCACAGAGTTTTCTGAGCTGTTATCATGTGCTTACTGCTCTAAAACTTCTGTAATCTGATCTAAGGAAAATCTCTGAATGATTTTGAAGTCTTTATTACATATCTGCAGTCTTATTGGGGATTTGAATTACTTTTTAGTTTTGGAATGTAAACAGAGTTGGTATGAGTTAGAGGCATAAATATTTTATCATATATAAGGAAGTAGAGAAATAGTGGTATATATCCATCAGTTAGGTGGGGAAGGAAGTCAGTAGTGTATGCTTATTTTTGTTTAGTAGTTCAGTTTCATGTGTTTTATTAATGTTTGTTATTTTGTTTTGTTTTTGATATATTAATAAAAATATTTGTGACTGTGTTTATGTTTAATAAAAATGATTTTAAAAATAATAATATAAGTTCTGTAATCTAAGTAGAATATCTGAGCAGAATACATGTACGCTATTCTATACTCTCCAACTGTTCTGATTTGGCAAGCACTATCTTGATTAATCCATCCAGCTCTTTATGTATATTCTGCCTTTCTTCCAGGCTGAGAATGATGACAGCCTACAAAAAGGCGTAAAATTACAATAAAGCATACAAAACTGAGATTAACAGTTTAACAATAATAGAATTAAAACTTTTTAAATGTCACATTTCAGAAAAAAAGTTAAAAACAGTATAGCACCATAAAAAGCCCTCCTCTTTTTAAAAATCAGTTCCCAAAGGCTGGTTGAAAAAGAAAGGCCTTAACCAACCACTGAACAGATGCCAAAGAAGGAGCCATCCTAGCTTCCTTATGGAGAGAGTTCCAAAGTGTGGGACCAGCCACAGAGAAGACCTTTTCCTGCATTCCCACCAACCATGTCTGTGAACATGGTAGGACAGGAGAAGGGTCTCCTCAGCAGAACTTAGAGCTCAGGCAGGCTCATATGGGAAGATACAGGGCTTTGCAGGTCATAGGCAGTCTGTGCTTGGAACAGACTGACAGCCGTCAGAGTTGTTTCAACAAGGGAGTTATATGCTCCTTGTAACTAGTAAAGGTAAAGGTATTCCCCATTGAAAAGGTTGTCAAGTTGTGTCTGATCATAGGGGGTGGTGCTCATCTCAGTTACCAGCATTGTCAGAGACTACTCTGTGATCCTGTGGCCAGTATGATTGCACAGAACGCTGTTTAACTTCCCACCAAAGTGGTACCTATTCATCTACTTGCATTTCCATGCTTTCGAACTGCTAGGTTGGCAAAAGCCGGGACTAGTGACAGGAGCTCACTCCAGTAGCTGTTAGCAATCTGGCTGCAGCTCTTTGGACCAGTCGAAGTTTCGAAACACTCTTCAAAGGCAATCCCATGTAGAGTGCATTATATTAATCCAATCAGGATGTTACTATGGCATGTGTCACAGTAGCCAAATCAAATGTTCCAAGGAATGGGCATAACCGGCACATTAGTTTTAACTGTGCAAATGCACTCCTGTTTACTACAGAAACCTCATCATCCAGAGTTAAGTCTGAATTTGAGTACACCCATACTATGAACCTATGTCTTCAGGGAAAGTGCAGCTACACCCAGCACAGGCTGAATCTGCTGTTGACCCACTTTTTTCAGCTGCTTTTGAAATGTTCAGCTTTCTCTCTCCTCCTTTTTCAACTGCTTTTAAAATGTCCAACTTTTTCTCTGGTTTTTCACTGTGAAAATAATCTAGGATGAATCCGGGTTGAATCTCTGTTCACACGCATCTCAAATACACCTGATTAAGTTGGGTGGGGGCTGCCAAATCCCCCACTTAAGCTGAGATATCGAGTTTTCCCCTAAGTTTTTAACAGAGGCTGACCAAACCCAACAGGTGCTCACCAATAGTTCTGCTTCATTCTGGAGTGATGTAATAAGTGGGGTGCCACAGGGTTCTGTCCTGCACCCAGTGTTATTATGTTGATCTTTACTAATGACTTTGATTATGGAATAGATGGCATGCTTATCAAACCTGCAGATGATGCCAAATCAGGAGGGGTAGCTAATACCCCACAGGAGAAGAGCAGAATTCAAGATGACCTTAACTGGTTAGGGATCTGGTACAAAAGTAACAAAATGAATCTCAGCAGGGAAAAATGTAAGGCACTATACGTAGGCAGAAAAATAAATAAATGCACAGATATAGGATGGGTGACATCTGGCTTGACAACAGCACATGTGAAAGAGGTCTAGGAGTCTAAAGGGCTGTACAGACTGACATAAAGAGCCAGCCTGGGGGCAGGGTAGGGGTGTGGTGACTGCATGCTGGCCGCCCTGACTCTGCCCCCATGCTGGCTTCATGCTACGTGCCCCACTGCATGGCAGGAGGTGTCATTGCGCTCCCTTGGTGCAGCGTCTACACATGCTGTGCCAAAGGAGCACAGGAAAGCCGCCACAGCGGTAGCAAGGGCACCCTTTCTGCAGCACAAGAAAGAGCTGGTTTTTGCAGCTTCTTTTTGCGCTGTGGAACTGCTGGGTTGGGGGTGTTGTGTGTAGTTGCTGCATCCCCAACCCAGTGTTTCCAGGGGCGGCACGGAGCTGCCTATTAGATGCAGTCTGTCGAGCCCCTTAGTAGGCCACATGCTGAACATCAGTCAACAATGTGATGCAGCAATTTTAAAAACCAATGAGATTGAAGCTGCATCAATAGGAGAGTGGTGAGGGAAATAATCGTGCTATTCTAGTCTACTTTGGTCAGACAGTACCTGGAATACTCTGTCTAGTTCAAGAAGGATATTGACAAGCTGCAATGTGTCCAGAGGAGGTTGACCAAAATAGTGAAAGGTCTGGAAATGAGGAGCAGCTTAGGAAGCTGGTTATGTTTAGTCTGGAGAAGAGAAAGCTAAAAAGTGACATGATAGCCATATTTAAATATTTGAAAGGGTGGCATATTGAACATGGAGCAGGCTTGTTTTGTGCTGCTCCAGAGACTAGGATACAGAGCAATGGATTCAAACTACAGGAAAAGAGATTTCACCTAAGCATTAAGAAGAACTTTCTGACAGCAAGAGCTGTTTGACAGTGGAATACACTGCCTTGGATTGTGGTGGAGTTTCCTTCTTTGGAGGTTTTTAAACAGAGGCTGTATGGCCATCTGTTGGGAGTATTTTAATGTGTATTCCTCCATGGCAGGGAATTGAACTAATGGCCCTTGTAGTCTCTTCCAAAACTATATGATTCTATGATTATATAAGAAAATCCCACAATAGGGTCGCCCTAGGTCAGCATTGATTTGAAGGCACATTAAAAACAAGAATAATGGATTGGAAGAACAGGTACTCATACATCTTTATTATTTGGCCTGTTTAGTCAGACACACAGGGAGCTCATAATGCATCCAGATGGTAATTAAGATAAACTTAGCGGATAGATAGCCAGGCAGACAGGCAAGCAGGCAGACACATGGATGAAAGAAATGGACTGAGGGGGAGAACCTGCAGGATCCAACTGATGCCAATGCATTTCAATTGTTATTGGGAAGGACTGTTATTTTCTATTTGGCCAATTGGAGATAGTCCCTAAAAACCATTACAAATGCAGCCAATCATCTTCAGTTAATTCTTGTTCCCTATAATGGCAGAAAATGCAGCTGGTTGAGATCCAAAAGGATGGTAGCCAAAATGGGACCACAGAGAAACAACAGGCAGGTTGTGAGCAGGCTTGGGTGATTCCTGAGCCATCCAAAATTATACAGTGTTACAAAAACAAAGAAGGACAGATGCACACACCTGAAGTGGCCAAAAGCGGGCTGACTATGCTTTGTGATCTTTCAGGACACAGGGCAGTTGAGTAACAGTTGGAAAAGAAAAGTATAAATGGCAGTGGGGGTTGGTGAAGCAAAGAGTGAATTCACCTGACGCCCTTATAGCAACTTCCATAAACCACAACCAGCATGACCAGTGTTCAGGATGGACAAGTTTCATAGGTCAAAACATTTGGAGAGTACCACACTGGCAAACATCTGGAAGAATGGCAGGTATGGCTGGAAACCTGCACTCCTGCTGCAATGTGAGAGTATGCTACAATATTCTGCTGCACGTTCCTCTTATTCATCCTAATAGTCATTAGGAAATTCAGTGTATTCTTGCAAGGCCACATGGAGGGAATCAATGTGCAAGCAAGTGCACTATGTGAGATTATGGATCAACCTTCTCCCATCTGGTACTCTCCAGGTGTTTTAAACACTAGTTTATATCAGCACCAGCTAAAATGGCCAAAGGGAATTGAAGTTCAAAGCATCTGAAAGGCACAAGGTTGAGGAAGCCTGTTATAGATGTGTATCACTTACATGGTGTTAGTAACTGAATGTCCAAGCTTCTTGATGTTTGGACACATTTTTATGTGCTAAATTTTCCATTCCAAATAGAAAGAAAGATAGCCATGTTAATATTCTACCTAAGGCAAACCATACAGTTCCTGAACTGGAAGAGTACAAAACTTGGATGCACCCAAGGCAACTGATGGATCACTGAGTTCCAGAAGCCAGAATCTGTATGGACAGCAACTATTTTTCTTTCATTCAAATATGAAGGAATAGGTGAAACTTTTCCTTCAGTCTTCCATTTCCATTTTATGATTGCATACCTCATGGCCCCAAACCTGGGCCTAATTTTTGCATTTTCCCCTGTTTCTCCCCAAATCCCCTCTCACCTTTTTGTAACACTTAAAGTGTATCTACACTGTAGACATAATGCAGTTTCACACCACTTTACCTGCCATGGTTCCATCCTACAGAATCCTAAGATTTGTATGTTTGTGAGGCACCAGCACTCTTTGGCAGAGAAGGCTAAAGGTCTTGTAAGTCCCAGCACTTCAAGCGGTGTCAAACTGCATTATTTGTACAATGTAGATGCACCCTCGATGTGATGAAAAGTTCTGCAGAACTAAAAAGCACTACACTTTCCTGCATTTCAGCTGTACTTAATAAAGGTATTGATATGTCCTTTAGGCCTTGCTGCCATGAGCTTGTAGCTCGTAGTAAGGACTTGAGGAGGGAGATTTAAAGCTGTTCTGTTCAGTTTGGGGGCCACATTTCTTTTTTTGCCTTCTCTATAGCCCTAGCCAGGTATTCAAAATGCAATTGTGGAGGGGAAACAGAGGAGGTGTGTTCCAACCCTGCCTTCACATACACACAGTGGTGTTGCTCTCATTGGTGTCACCTTGTATGGGGGTGGGGGTGGAATTGCCTTGCCCTCCCCTCCCCTGCCTGGCCAGACCACAGCAGCCCTCTGGAATCCTGCATGGCTTTTGCTATCCAGAGCTTTGAAGGCCACTCCTCCCCACTGGCTTCTGGAATCTGGTGTGGAACTTGCTGTACTGGGCTCCAAAGGCTCCTCTGCCCCAGCAGTTGCTGTTACTGAGGGGGGCAGTGCTCTAGGTGTACCACCCACCAGGTGACACCCCACTCTGTGATGTCACCCAGTGTGCTCTGAACCCCCCACACTCTCCTAGTGATGCCACTGCACACACAAACTTTTGAATGCTTTAAGAGGGCTACTCACTTCTCTTTCCAAAAGTAGTAGGGCAGCATGATAATGTTAGGACATTATTGCATGCACAAAGTGTCCTTTCCCTGATGGGATAAGGCCCTCTTATGAGTTACTCTTGGGTGTTATCATCACTTGCTAAAATGTGCTTTCCATATTTGAAAATCGGCAGGCTAAGCATGGCTCAGAGATGGGCAGTAGTTGCCCTGAGACAAGTTCGTGTTTTAGCATGTAATAACACCTGATATCAACCTGTAACGCAACTTTATCCTGTCGGGGAAAGGATGCTTTATTTGCACATATGATAATCTCCTTAGATTAGATTTAATGGCCACCAGGAAAGAGGCTGCTTTAGATGGTAATTTCTAATCTAATCTAATTTTTAGATGATAATTTCTTCCATTTCCAGAAGTAGAAATAGTCTGAGCAGAAGCATATCTAGAAGCCAAAACTGCAACAGAAGGCAAACTGTGGTCAGATCCATGGAGGAAGAGCTGAGAAAATGAAAGGATGCCACTGGGAGGAAAATACACACACTCCAAAGCTAAAGCCATCAGCTGATCCAGACTCTCTTATCAATTCCATGGGGAAACAATCCATGGTTGCACAATGTGGTAACATCAAGCACCCCTTGAGAGTGTGAAATAAGATATAAATATTCACCCCTGCCATAGCCATTTTGTTCACAGACCCTGTGTGCATAGACAAGGTTCTATGCAACAGACCAGGGTTCCAATCTCTCTGTGTAGCCCTCAGACTCTGTCTGAGCTACTCACCATTTTCCATGGATCTCTCTTCATTACTGGTAACCATTAATCCCTTTAACTCCTGATTCCTCTGTATCCAGCCTCTCATACTTTTCTTTCTGATAGGCTTGTATAATTCTTGAAGTTGCATTGTTTTTTGTGTGTTTATGTGTACCCTTGCGCATTTCTAAATAAAACCCTTCTATTTACTTAAAACTGAAGTCTCTCCACAGTTAGTACTGGTATACACAGGTGAAAAGATCTCAACATGGTGAATCTGTCCATGAGATTCCCTATCTTCCACTACTCTTTGTAGTTTTTGAAAATTCATAACTGTGACCTCCTTAATAGAGTCTATCCATCTAGGATGCGGTTTTCCTCTCTACTATCCTCCACCTTTCCTAGTATTCTTCTTTTCTAATGAGTCGTGCCTTCTCATGACATGGCCAAAGTATGACAGCCTCCATTTAATCATCTTGGCTTCCAGGGAGATTTCAGGCTTGATCTGTTCTAGGACCCATTTATTTGTTTTATTTTGTTTACCCATGGTATCCTCAGCACTCTTCTCCAGAACCATATCTCAAATGAATTTATTTTCTTTTTATCCATTTTCTTATTTGTCCAGCTCTCACATCCATACATGGTAGTGGGGCATACAATGGCATGTACAATTCTAACTTTCCTGCTTAGCTGTATATCTTTGCTCTTTAGGACCTTTTCTAGTTCTTTCATAGCTACCCTCCCCATTCTTAGTCTTCTTCTGATTTCTTGACTGACAGCAAGCTGCACAGTACTTAAAGCTGCCTACTTTATTTAGGCAAATGAGGAACAAAAAGCACATAAACACTTCTTTTTGTGACAGTAACAATATAAGAATAACAAATGAAATAATTAACAATTTACTACCTTTTCATGAATACGTCTTATACTTATAGCACCCACCACAATTGGTTTAAATGTAAGGCTGCCCAGACCCTTGCTACTTTAAGAGCAGTCTGGCTATGCATTCAGTTAGAGAAACTTTTCTTCTAGCTTCTTTTTTAGGTCAGGAAAGTTTTACTTGATACTATTTCTGTACTTTCAGAGTAGCTGCTGGTAATTAGAAGAGCGTGGATGAAACAAAAACAGTTGACAAAATATATCCATGCTTAGACTTGCCCATTCGGGATCGTGCCAGGCTCTAAAGTTTTGGGCCAAAGACTCAGTGCTTGGCAACACCTGGTGATTTCATTTAATATTATGCAATAATAAATCAAGCCTTGCAGACTGTAGGAAGCTGCTGTTCTACTAGCTGAGCTGAAGATTTGCATACAATCCTTTTCTCTTGGCTAGAGATGGGTCCACCAGATCTGGAGCTTTTGCACCATTGTCTCCTGCCTTGAAATGACCATGAAAACTGGAGACTGAGGGTCAGACTTGAGATCTGGCAACACTAACCATGCTTAATCTAGGGCTGCATATATACAGAAGGACTGATGTAGTTTGACACCCCTTTAACTGCAATGGCTCAATGCTATGGAATTCTGGGACTTGTAGTTTTGTGAGCTATTTAGCCTTCTCTGTCAGAGAGCTCTGTGCCACACCAAACTACAAATCCCAGGATTTCATAAGATGGAGCCATGACAGTTCATTGTGTGAGATTGTGTGAGTTGTACTCCAAAAGTCTAGGCGGCCAATTGGGGCTTCAGAAGGTTTGATCTATGACTCCTGTCAACCCTATCTTGCCTGACCAATGGCACAGGATGATGGAAGTTGTAATAGCCACTATCACACTACACTGTTATAGTACTATTATACCATTTTAACTGCTATGGCTACCTCTTGTGGAATCCTGGGGTTTGTAGTTGAGTGAGGCCTAAGAGCTCTCTGGCTGAGAATTCTAAATGCCCCTCCCTAAACTACAATTCCCAAGATTCCATAGGAGGCAGCCATAGCAGTTCAAGGGGAATAATAACATTATAACAGTGTAGTGTGATATTGTAGCACAGAACATCTGGATGGCCAAAAATTCCCCTACCCCATGCTCAGGGTCAGTGGCATCATTAGGGTTGGCATCACCCGGTGTGGTAACTCGTGGTGTCACCCCCACACGGACATTCAGTGATATACGGGAATTGCTATTTATGAGTAACATTAGTACAAAAAACATTACTAAGGATTCTATATGATGTGGTATGGGTCCCAAGCCACATCATATAGAATCCTAGTAATGTTTTTTGTATTAATGTTACTCATAAATTGCAATCCCCGTATATCACTGAATGTCATGGCAATAGTTGTGACATAAACAACTAGCAAAATTAAAACTATACCTTTAAATGACAATATCAGACGGATAGCCTAAATGTATCTACATGTACAAAGTTTCCTGTGGTTAAAGTGAAGATTTGATAAAATGTGATGCTTTCAAAGAAGATTTTAAAAGAATTTTAGAAATAATAAAATGTTAATGTTTTAATTTTTTGTATTTAAAATTTTAAAATTTGATTTAAAAAACTTGGAACCTCTCCTTTCTCTTCCCACTGACACTTGCCCCACTCACATAATCTCTTCAGCATTTTAAAGGGATGCAGGTGAATGCCATAGCTTGTATCTGCCAAGATAGGTAGGTGTTTGGGGAGAAGTGGTGTCACCCCATTTAGGGTGTCACCTGCTGTGGTCAGCACCCCATACACCCTCTTATTGACATTTCTGCTGTGGATCTTTCATTGGGGCAAGGGCAAAGTTACCACTGGAGTGCCAGAGACACTGTCCCTGGCCTCCAGTTAATAGGAGCCACCGGCCACTACCTGCCTCAGCCCCAGAGACCAAATTTTGGTGGCTGTTCTGTGGGGAGATGTGCATTTGTTCTACTTGCCCCTAAGCCCTAAGCAGTGCCCCAGTGGGGCCAATGCTTTGCTGGTAACGGAGGTCCTCCCAGCCCCCCTTTCCAGCATGATCCGCCCAGTCGGATGGACGTTGAGTGCATTAGCCTGCGGCTGGATAGCTAAGTGGCTGCAAGGAGTGGGTTTGCCATTGCTCAGACGCACTTTTCTAGATAGTGTCTGGGGAGGATAGATGAATTATTCAGACTGTATCCCGGCCAGCCCAGCATCACTTCTGTTCAGAGCCTGACATGCTCCCTGAATTCTAGGTCCTCTACCCTCTTTCAAGGCACAATCTCTCCTGGGTCCATGTCCAGCCTCAGAGAAGCAGGAGAGGGCAGGCATGGGGGAGAAAGTGGGTGCCCATGGGTGTGGAGTGGGGGTGGGCATCCTGTCAGCGCTGATGTTGAGGTGATGCTTTCTCTGTCCCCTTGCCTTTCACAAGTCAGTGACTCCGGAGCAGTGAAATCAGTCATGAATGTGCAAAATCACACCCTGCTCTCCGTGGGTGATGGAGAGAGGAAAATTAATTCTTGTAGCTGCAAGGAAGGTGGCATGGGGCAAACAAGGGCAAGGGACGTGAAGGAACCAGTGCCATCACAAAAAGGTAGCAACAGAGGGCAAAGGAAAAATATTCTGAGAGAAATTGCAGGGGGGAAATCTCCAGATGGAGTTGCTCTCATTTGTCTTGCTCCTGTTTCTGTGCCTTTAAATGTGGGTTTCCTGCAGAGAAACTTACATCAGTACAATTCTCCATATTTTGGGCTGCTGTTGAGAGTACAAGAGCAAGGCAAAAGGAAGGAAATGGGAAAGGGAAGATGGTAAAAATGCTTTACCATACCCTCCAACATTTCACAAAAGAAAACTGGCCAAGCAACATCAGAGTGTGGTCAAGATAGCAAAAGGAATTAATGAGGAAGAACAACACAGGCTAGGGAGCTTATTGCATTGCCAAAAAAACATTTTATCTTTTCCTGGCTTCAATCTTCTTCCAGGATACACCCGGATGTAATCACATGTTAGTTGCTGTCGATTCTGCCACAATGCCACTGGCCAAATATAGCCCGGGTCAGAGGAGGATCGAAGCCGCGTTCAGCCAGCAAATTTTTGAAGTCGGACTTTGAAAATTTGCTGGCTGAACATGGTTTTGACCTGTGTCTTACCAGGGCTGTATTTGGCCAGCGGCATCGCAGCAGAATCGGTGGTGACTTGCATGTGATAACATCTAGGTGTATCCTGGAAGAAGATTGAAGCCAGGAAAATGTAAGACTTTTTTGGCAATGCAATAAGCTCCTAGGAGAGGCTGAAGCAGTTTGTTTCTGCTTCAAACTACTAGGAAGAACTAGTCTCCACCTTCTACTCCTCTACTCTCCCTCTTGCCAAATTAACTGAGATCGCAAGTTACTTTTACACTTTAAACTCGGTTTGCTGCAGTCTAAATAAATTGAGGGAAAATGGGGGGGGGGGGAGGATATTTTAAAAGCAGCTGAAAAAGTGGAATGACAGAGGGATAATTGGGACCGTCCCTGCCAAACTGGGACAGTTGGAGAGTATGCTTTACTTCCAGGGTAGGCAAGACCGGGAGACCAGATACCCTCCTTTTCCAGGACATGTCCTACATTTCATCCTTATGTCCAGGAGGAATTCCAAAATGTCTTCCATTTTGAGCATGACTAAGGACGTTATTACATGGGGAGTCGTGGGGAGAAAGTGGAAATAAACCGGATGAGCGGAAGACTTTAATTTACGGGATTTGTCCTGTTCCGCCTCGTCTGATAACTAAATTCGAATTTAAAAGGGGGTTAATTCGAACAAAAACCTTATCTTTTCATTTCCTCAAAAATCCCGAAAATGAAAAGATCAGGTTTTCGTTCGAATTAACCCCCTTTTAAATTTGAATTTAGTTATCAGACGAGGCGGAATGGGACAAATCCCGTAAATTAAAATCTTCCACTCGTCCGGTTTATTTCCACTTTCTCCCCGCGACTCCCCGTGTGATAACATCCTCTGAAGCATGGATTTACATTTATATAGTGTTTTTAATTACCACTTTATTTGGTAATGTCCTACATTTGGCAGTGCCTTTTGCTCCTTTGCGGTTAGGACATCTGGTCACCTGAAGCAAGACAAAGTCTTACATGCAAAGGCCCAAGACATTTTTCTGCCTGAGGCAGAGCACCAAAGGACACACCTCTATCCACACAGCTCAAGTTGCATAGTATCCATAGCCAGCCAAGTTATTTTGGCATAGATTGCAGAGAATCCATCAAGCGTCTCTCTCCACTGTACTCCAGCAGGAAATGTACATTGATAGCAAATTAAGCAAGAACCTGCTACCTTTTCAAGTCACCCCAAATTTGCTTAGACGGCTCACTCTGCCTAATGGTACAGCGAGCCCTGAAACTAGATGTAAAAATGAGATTTAGTCTCATGTAAATGAGATCCTTTAGGATTAGTAGTTGTGAAAATGAGAAGGTGAGGCAGAAGTTGCAGGGGTGAGAACATCTACGCTTCCCTGTAAAACATTTCCCCTTCCCCTATGCAACAAAGGAATAATTTTCACATCCCTCTTCACATACCCATGGCTGGCCTAAATTGCCTGGTCTTCTAAGGGAAGGTACAAATGCACCAATTCTAGTCAACACTTGCCAATCCATATTGGTACTTTGAGCTCAGTTTACACCAATGGATGTAAACAGAGGTTAAAGTGGGAAAGTGGGAGGAGGAGAGAGAAATGGGGACATTTTAGAAGTAGCCAAGAAAGTGTGATGATATAGTATTAATCAAGACTTTACCTGATAAATCAGGACAGTTAGAAGATAGGAAGGAGAGAAAGCAAAAGTGATGGAAGACACTTTCAGTCTTGTTTGGAGATATTTGAAGATCCCTCCATGTCCCCCAGGATTTGAAAGAAACACGCGGTCTCTCCAATCTAAGCCAAAGCCTTCACCTGCTTGTTGTTGTTGTTGTTGTTGTTGTGTTCCTTCAAGTCGCTTTGGCTTATGGCAACCCCGAGGCAAACCTATTATGGGTTTTCTTGACAAGAATTGTTTGGAGGAAGTTTGCCATTGCCTTCCCCTGAGGCTGAGAGCTTGTGACTTGTCCAAGGTCGCCTAATGGGTTTTCTGGCTGAGCCATAGTCCAACATTCAAACCAATATGCCAAGCTGGCCCACTGCAAAAATAAAGCGGTTTGATACTGCTTTAACTGCTGTGTCTCAATGCGATGGAATCTTGGGATTTGTAGTTTGCTGTGGTACCGGGGCTCTCTGACAGAGAAGGCTAAATAGCTCATGAAACTACAAATCCCAGAATCCCATAGCATTGAGCCATGGCAGTTAAAACAGCATCTAACTACATTATTTGCAGATGCAACCTATGCTAGGTTCTTCCAAATACCTCATAGTTATTGGAGATCACTGTCTGTTGGTGAGCAAGTGAAATAACCATGGAGCAAAAGCTTTTTTTCTGAGTGTGTGTGTGTGTCTTTCTCACATTCTCTCTCCATACAACAGCAACAGCAACTATGCCCAGAAGGGTTAGGGGGCAGAGCCCATGGAGGGCGGAGGAGGAGGGATAAGGGGACTCCCACTCCCCTTTACCTACAGCTGAGGCCTGTTCTTCACCTGCCCTTCACCACTTGGGCATTTCAGGGGGTGAGAAAGCGGGCACACAGAAACACAGGCTGCTCAGGCGGAGCTGTCAGCTGCTACCGGTGGCTGATGAAGATGCTCTTGGACGATCAAGTGGCATCAGCTGTGCGTGGCCGCCTTCCCTCAGCATGAAGCACCCGAGTCCCCTCTGGCCACCCACCATCTCTCCTGGCACATGCTATCACTTCAGTTCCTCATGATCTCCCCAGAATCTGAGCAAGCTGTGGCTTTTCCTCCCACTGTGCGGCCAGGAGGCCTGAGTTCTTGATTCAAGTCTAAGGAGGAGACTGTTTGTGCTGATATTAAGACTGAGGGTTGCCAAGATTCCTTATGGGTCCCTGCTCCTCTGCCCTTAGCAGCAGATTGGATGTTAGCAGGCAAGGAGCACTTTTCTCCTGAAGATTCAAGTTTAAAAGCAGGCCAGGCTATTCTATATTTGTTCCTAATATTACTAGAGGCTAGAGCTTGGAAGGAGGAGTAAGATGTGTTTACCCATATTAGGAAGAGAAAGAATATTGTCTATTATTTCATTCCTAGCTGAGAAATGGGTTACCTTATTAGGAAGAATAATAGAATAGTGAGCCTTTTGTTCAGTCTTCACCCCATATTCAAGCATCCTGAGTACTGGTACTTCCAGAGGATTTTTCTGAGCAGAGAAACATGGCTTTTTGTGCACAAACACATTTTCTACACAGAAAATGTTTTCCTTCATCAAAAGCAGTGTTTTCTGTGCAAAAAGTGTTTTCTTCTCCTACCTTTTTTTTTTTTTTTGCACAGGAATTCTAGGTTTTACATAAAAGTCCTCATGTTTCTCTGCTCAGAAAAATCTTCTGGAACACTTCATGATGCTCACATATGGGGAGAAGACTTTTTAAAATATCAGCTTTCTTTGACATCTTAGAGAACACCGCAGTTTGTCCATGAAAGTGAGGATGAAATAATGAAATGAAATAATGAAGGATTTACATTCCTTCTCCAGTCGTTGGATTCCAACTGCCATCAGTAGTATCTTTTTTTTTAAAGTCAGATCCATTAGCAACAATAGGTTTATTACATTAGTTAGATTAGGCTTGATTAGTTGTCTTAGAGAAGAAATGAATCAGAGAGGATAGAATATAAATGGTGATAGTTGGATAATGAGAAATATAGAGGAAGATGATGAAAGGAAGGATTTGGGATTGGGTATCATTGTTTGGATTGAGTTAGGAAGTAAAAGATCACAAAAGAAACAACTGAAGAAGGCAAGGGGGGAAGTTTGAATGGATGGATCAAAGAAAGAAGGTATAGGTGTAGGAATGGAGAATGAGATAGGATTGGGGAAGTGAAAGAAGGTTCAAGTAGGTAGTAGAAGGTGAACAGAAGGTTGGTTGGATGGAAGGTATGAGTAGAAGGCCTCGTGATAAGGAGATGGAAGAGAGATTAAGGGAGGTTAAGATGATTAGGCGAGATGGATGTGAGATGAGAAAGTGGTAGAAGTGAGAAGTAAGAAGAGGTACACAGGGAGGAGGATAACAGAAGGAGAATGGTAGAAGGATGGTAAATGGTGTATGGATATGTACACTAGTAACTAAGAAGGAAATTAGATAAGTTCAGGTTTTAGATGGAAAATTATTGTTGTTTGTATAAATGTTTAATGTATGGATTTCTGGATCTATGTTCTTATTATTTAATTTGAATAAAGAATTTTTAAAAAAAGGAAAACTAACCCACTGAATGATCCTGGGCAAATCACAATCCCTCAACCTTAGAGGAAGGCAGTGGCAAACCTATTTTGAATAAATCTTGCCAAAAGAACCCTATGAGAGGGTCTCCATAAGTCAGAGTTGTCTTGAAGGCTTATTGTTGTTGTGTGCCTTCAAGTCATTATGTTGTGTGCCTTCAAGCCATTTCTGACTTATGGCAACCCTAAGGCCCAGGATCATTGAGTGGGTTAGCTTTAAATTCTTTATTCAAATTAAACAATAAGGTGACTCATCATGAGAAGGCATGAATTGTTGGAAAAGACAATAATGGGCCGATGCAGACGGCCCGTTTGGGGCTGCTCTTGGCCATCCCTGGGAGTGCCGGATCAGGGACGCGGCAACCACATGCTGTGGCCCCGATCCTCCTTTTTGCCGGCCCAAAAAGAGAGGCAAAATGCCGCTCCTTTTTGGGGTGGCAAAAGGCTACCCTTTGAGCCACCACCACAGCTCTTTTGTGACTTTTAGCATAGCGTGTATGCACACTGCGCCAGAAGGCTGTCCTGACGCTTCATTCCGTGTTGATGGACACGTGCCGTCAGGGCATCATTGGGATGGAGTCAGGGCAGCTGGCATGCAGTTGCCTCGCCCCAACTCCACCCCCAGGCTGGCCTATAGGACCAGTCTGCATCGACCCAATGTTAGCAAAGGTGGAGGGAAATAGAAAGAGAGGAAGGCCACAAGCTAGATGGATGGACTATGAGACCACAAATATGAGTTTGCAGGAGCTGGCAGAGCAGTAGAGGACGGGGGGGCCTGGAGATGTCCCACCCATAGGGTCGTCATGGGTTCAGATCGATGCAAAGGCAGTTAACAACGACAACAAGGTGACCCTATCATGGGGTTTTCTTGGCAAGATTTGTTCAGAGGGAGTTTGCGATAGCCTTCCTCTAAGGCTGAGAGTGTGTGACTTGCCCAAAGTCACCCAGTGGGTTTCCATGGCCGAACATGGATCCAAACCCTAGTCTCCCGGGTCTAATGCTTCTTTTAAAAACTTTTAGTGTAAAATTTTTGAAGGGTTTTTATTTGTGAGCTCTGGTGAGTCCCTTTCTAGAAGAAAGGCAGTATAAAAATTAAATACATAAAATAAACAAATAAATAAAAAGTAATGCTCAAACCATTGCACTGCACTGGCTCTCCTTGAAGGCACATATACACAAAATACATACCAAAGATAACAGGACTATAAAGTCCTACGCTTTTTTTTTTTTTAAAGATACAAATAGAGAAGACTCACTGGCACCTGCATTTCTCAAGAGCTTTTGATATCTTTTATCATGGTATTTTATGGAAACTCATGGGATGAGCTTGGCCAAGTCACATTTTCTTAGCCTCAGAGGGTGGTAATGACAAATTTCTCTGAAGGATTACATAAGTCAGAAACAACTTGAAGGCACACAGCAACAAACTTTAGTTGACTGGCACTTCCAGATGGATATAGAGTCACTGCATTGTGCTGGTCTTGCTGTTATCTACAGGCTTCCAGAGATTGTTATTGGATCTTCACCCCTTGGCTATTAAGTTCTGGGGTGTCAAAGGGTTCCATTCAATCTCCCATACTCTTTGATATCTATATGAAGCAACTGGGAAAGGTCATTAGGAATTTTGGGATGGGCTGCCACTGGTATGCAGATGGCACTCAGCTCTGGCTGTACATGTTCTGGACCAGTGCCTGGATGCTGTAATGCATTGGATGAAGGCCAAATTACTGAAGCTGAAGCTCAACATGATAGAAAAAAACAACTGGGTAGGTAGCTTCTCCTGGATGGCATTATGTTCCCCCTAAGGGAACAGATGTGTATGTTGTGGGGTACTCCTGGGTCCATCTATGTGAATGCCTGGGGCCAGTTTCAGTAGGGCACCTATGCAGCCTTTCCAGGTGAGGGATAACTAGCCACAG
The DNA here is from genome assembly GCA_026167975.1 of Phrynosoma blainvillii. NCBI lineage: Eukaryota > Metazoa > Chordata > Lepidosauria > Squamata > Phrynosomatidae > Phrynosoma > Phrynosoma blainvillii. The sequence continues at coordinate 179,487,339 of JANUYF010000002.1, read as the reverse complement.
TAGTTCACATACAAGTAATTTCACAATTAAACTACTGTAATGCACTCTATGTGGGGCTGTCCTTGAAGGTGTCTCAAGTGATGTGGCTAATGCAGAACAAAGCCACTAGATTGCTGCCTGAAATACCAAGTAGACAATGTAAAATAGCAGTCTTGAAGGAATTGTACTGGCTTCCAATATGCTTCTGGTCCAAATTTTAAAAAGTGGTAATGATATTCATAGCCCTAAACAGCCTGCAACCTCAATACAGGTATAGTTCACTTACTGAAGCCTCTAACAAAGATGTTCCTTCTTGCAAAGTCTTTTTACATCAGCCCAGACCCTACCTCCCCACTTTCCTCCCCTCTGTTTAACTGGAAGCTTTTTAGCAGTATGGTGAAGGAGGGTTGGAGTAACACAGTGTTTTGGTATCAGATTGCAGCATTGTGTCTTTAGTAAACCATGCAGTAAAGTTTGAACTGTGGCCGAAATATCCTAAAGGCACCAGATCCAGTCTGATCTTGGAAGCTAAGCAGGGTCAGCTCTGGTTAGTACTTGGTTGGGAGATCACTAATAAATACAGGTAAGCTATGTTGCAGAGGAAGGAATTGGCAAAACCACCCCTGAGTATTCCTTGCCTAAGAAAACCCTATGGTTGCCATAAATCAAAAGGTGAAGGCACACACACTCACACACTTTCTGAACTTGAAAATAATGTACTGCTATGCTAGTTGTTTGGGTCTGCCTGCAACAGGCAAGGTAAACAGCAGCTGCCTCCAGAATCCTTTACTGAACATATGTGAACAGCAAAACTAAGGGAAAAGGAGAAAGCAGATATGCCTACCTCATTCGCTCTTCTCGACATATCAAAAAAGCAGAGATTTGTAAGTATGGCCACAAAAATGGAAAACATAAGAAAAATGGAGACTGATGAGAGCAAAAAACAAACAAACCCTATTCTTTCCATGTTATTTCTACCTCTGGTACCCAATTTTCTGTTAAAGAAGTCATGACCAGGAACACATTTCCTTTGTTAACTGAGGCATTTGTTGGTGTTGTTGTGTGCTTTCAAGTCGTTTCCAGCTTATGGCAACCCTAAGGCAACTCTATTATGGGGTTTTCTTGATAAGATTTATTCAGAGAAGGTTTGTCATTGTTTTCCCCTGAGGATGAGAGTAAGGTCACCCAGTCGGTTTCATGGATGAGCTGGGAATTGGATCCTGGTCTCCAGAGTCATAGTCCAACGCTCAAACTGTAGTTAATGGAGCACCATTCTCTCTATACAATTAATAAATGTATTTGTGTAACAGAGTACTGAGGTCTGTTGGGAGGTCCCTTCTTTTTGTCCCACCAGCAGCAGCAAAACACTGTGGGAGGGCATGGGAGAGGCACTTTTCTGCTGTGATGTCCTGGGTGTCAAATGTCCACCTTCCCTATCATGGCCAGATTGACACCAAGAATAGCTTCATTCCAACATCAAGTTAAAACATGTACAGTTGGCCCTCTATATACACAGATTCTGCCTTCATGGATTCAACCATTCATGGCTTGATTTTTCCCCCCAAAAAGCAATTTTGATTTACCATTTTATATAATGATTTTGCCATTTTATATTATGTACACTATTTTAGTATTCCATTGTGTTTAATGGGACTTGAGCATCCACAGATTTTGGTATCCACGGGAGTTCTGAAACCAAGCCCAGCGGATACCAAGGGCCCACTGTATTTTTTTTTTAATTAAAGCCTTTGAAGCCCAAAATATACATGCCTATGCTTTTGAACTATTTCAGCTTTTTCAACCTATTTGAATTCATTAAATTGTTCAATATGCTTTTCATTTCTTTAAATTATCATGGTTTTAAATTGTAAATGGTTTAAAACTGATTTTACAACATACATGTCACCCAGTGGTCCTGTGATATAGAATATTTTAAAAATATTTTAAATAATTTATTTTTTTAAAAAATTAAACAAACAGTTCAGCACTTCTATGGGATTGATTGATTGATACAAGATTTATTCAATGGGTCTTTTCTAGCTGGGAATAACAATTAGATTTAGACCTGTTTTAAAGTCACTTAATCAATCAGCTGAACTGGATGATTTTAGTTGTTTCCTCTCCACTCACAGCGCTCCTGATTTTCCCCCCTTAGACTGCTTTGTTAAACACACTATCCAGAGAGAAATCCCTATTGAACTCAGTAAGGCTTACTTCTGACATGCATAGGACTGTGCTGTTAATCAATCTGTTCCAGTTCCCTGCCGACTTTAATTACTGGTTTCTTCTTTTCAGCCGGTGCAAGTGTGCATTCATTGTGCTTGTCCTTTCTTATCTTTTTGGACTACAGTCCTACTGTTGTGATATTAGCAGGAGGAATCTAATCAAATTGAATTAACAGTTGGTTGTTGTTGTCTGGAAGAAGAGCCCAGTAATTAAAATGCCCCTCTCACAAAAATAGCAGAAACTGATTAAGGAAGGGATAGTTCTGAAATACCATGAGTAAACAGGAAATAATTTAAGTGACAGAGACCAAGAAACAGAATCTGTTATTGAAGAAAGGAATAAAGGGGAATATTAAAAACCTGATGGGTGATCTTAGGCAAATCACATTCTCTCAGCCTCAGAGGATGGCAATGGCAACCCCTTCTGAAGAAATTTGCCTAGAGTTTTCTGCCTTAGTAAAGGTAAAGGCATTCCCCATTGACAAGGTTGTTAAGTCATGTCTGACCGTAGTGGGCAGTGCTCATTTCCATTACTCAACTGAAGAGCCAGCATTGTCGGAGACTAATCTGTGATCCTGTGGCCAGCATGATTGTACAGAATGCTGTTTACCTTCCCACCAAAGTGGTACCTATTCATTTACTCACATTTGCTTTCGATCTGCTAGGTTGGCAGAAGCTGGGACTAGTGAAAGGAGCTCACCCCATCATACAGCACCTGGGCCTCGAACTGCCAACCTGCTGATCTTGCAATCAACAGTCAGCATCTTAACCACTTGAGCCACTGCATCCCTAATTGTGGCCTTAGGGTCCCCATAACTAAAAAAAAAAAGAAAAAAAAAAAAAAAAAGAAAGAAAGAAAAAAAAAAGACTTAGGTTGCATCTACACTTCAGAAATAATGCAGTTTGATACCACTTTAACTGCTATGACTTGATGCTATGGAATTCTTATGATTGTAATTTTATGAGAGATTAAGCCTTCTTTCCAAGAGAGCTTTGGTGCCACAACAAACTACAGTTCCCAGAATTCTATAGCATGAAGTCATGGCAGTTAAAGTAGTGTCGACCTGGATTATTTCTGCAGTACAGATGCAGTCTTGGTGGCACAGAACAACAACAGTGCTGGGAATAATTACTGAATATTATGAAATATGAAATATTATCATCAAATATCAAACATCAGTGTCATTAAATGCAAAGTCAGAATAATCCATCCTGCAGTATTTCCCATTTCTATATTAGGTTTGAAAGCAGGACATGTGGTGCTGGAAGAGCATTCTAAGGAGACTGGGGACTACTAAAAAGACCAATGAATGGGTCTTACAGTGAATCACAAGAAATGTAGATGACTTAACTGAGGCTGTCATACTTTGGACATATCATGAGATGGTGTAACTCACTGGAAAAGATGATAATGTTTGGTAAAGCGGAAGTTAGTGGGAAAAGAGGATGCCCACATGTTCCTGAGTTGACACCACTTGAGCAGGGCAGTTGATGACTGGAGATCTTGGTGGTCTCTCATTCATGAGGTTGCCATACCTTAAAGTCAACTGGACAGCATATAACAACAACAACAACAACAACAGGCTAGCAAATCCTCCATTGTGTTTTATCTGTCTGCACTGGGAGTGTAATTGCATTTTAGCTCACATCACTAACTTTTATTTTGTTTTATTTTATTTATATTCTACCTTTCTCCTGACATGGTACCCAATTATGTCTGTGAAAAGACAAGAGGAAAACATGAAAAACACTGGAAAATAACAGAATAAGAATTCTGTTCTGAAGTGAGTGAATGAATGACACCCATTCCAGGCTAAGCAGCTGGTTTGAAAACAGCTTTATAGTTGTAGACTGAAAGGCCACAAGGATTTTGAATCCCAAAGGTCTAGATCTACCTTCAGAAATAACATTGTCTACATCAGGGGTAGGCAACCTTTTTGAGCCGGGGGCCGGGTTGCTGTCCCTCAGACAATCGGGGGGCTGAAGCACCAAAAATAAAAGAATAAATAAATAAATATTTAATTTTTTAAAAAATTAATTTTTTTAAAAAAAATATGCATGCACACTCTCCCAGCCCCAGAAAAGCCATGGCAAAACCTCAGTGGAGATTTTGCCAAGAAAACCCCAAGAACAAGTAATAACAACAATAATCAATATCATTGCCAGGCGGCGGCGGCGGCAGCGGCAGAACAGCCTGGGGCCGGTCCAAAGGTCTCAGGGGGGCGCATCTGGCCCCCAGGCCTTAGGTTGCCTACCCCTGGTCTACATGTTATGAAAATAAAAATGAGGAAGGAGGGGAGAGGAATTAAAAAATAAAAAATAAAAATGTGGTAGTACCTTTAAGACTTACTGGTTTTTCATTTTTGCATGAGCTTTTGTGGATATAAGCCCATTTTTTTGGATGTACTACAAAGTGATAATAAATGCTCAGGTATAAGGCATATTTACACAGTTGTGAGAGCGGGGTGGGATGCAATAGGATCCAGAAAGATTGAAATAATTATCCTTGTCCTAAATTTTCAAAGGCCTGCGTAATGTGATACAGGTCTTTCAGATCTTTACAGTGGGCACTTGGTATTGATGTGTGACAGCAATAAATTGTTTAGCAAAAGGCAGCTTCCCTGGGTTCAAAACTCTCTCTGCAAAGATTCCTTTTGTTATATGTGCAGTAGTGTGGATTCTTGTATTAAGATATGCAATAGTCCCATGAAGCCCTTGTCTTTGTTCATACCTCTGCTAATGGATTGGAATTTGTGAATACAATTCAGTTCAACAGTTTCTCTTTCTAGTCTCCCTTTGTAATTGCCTAGTTCAAGGACAGCGACCTGTAAATCACTTACTGTGTGTCCAGGAAGATTGAAATGTTCTGCAACTGTGTTTTAGATATTGCCATTTCACATGTCAGATTTGTGCCCATAAATTCTCTTGCGTAGAGACTTTATGAATCAAATCAGAGATCAGATGATTTATTCCACACTTTTATTTGCTCACTGTATATGTTAATGCTGGCTTGTTTATGCAACTGCTTCCAAAAGTAAATGTCTATTGGGCCCTGTTTCAGTCTGCCAGTAAAGTGGGCAATGACAAGATAAATCTCCAAGTGACCATGGCTTTTCCTGCACACATCCTTTCTGTCTGCCCCATTTCTATATTTGCTGTGTGGTACCTTGAGTCTTCTTTACCACAGTAGGAAGAGTGAAAGAAAGGGTGAGGACAAAAGGACTGAGGAAGGTAAACCAGAAGACAAGTCCAGACCCTGTATCTCCTGCATAATTGCTAGTTTTTGGTGGGATACATCTCTGTAACCTGACAGCCCAATATTAGGCAGATAAATTGAGCAGTGCCCCGATGGTACCTGCAGAGCCAGGTGGCTTCCTTGACAACAGGATTGGGAATCTGTTCTGAGTTTTTGTTTGAATGTAAAAGCAGATCTTCAAGGTGCTGAATCTATTTTGGGGATGGCATGGTTCCACATTTTTAAAGTTAGGATTGAAAATCAGAGCTCCTCATCTGCCCCAGGGAATTTGAATTTTGAAGATCTTATTCCCTGGGACTTTTGCTGTGATCCCCATGGGAGTCAGTAAATTTAAGAAAAGTGGAAGTTAAGAGGATGAGATTATAGAGGAAGAAGAAAGCAAGAGGTGGTCTTTGGGTGACACGGATGAGAAATGGGATTTTCAAACAATCTCTACTGTTATTTCCTTTGCTTCCAAGCTCAAGAAAGGGTCAAAAGGGACAAAAGGAGGAGAGTAAATAATGGATGGTGTTTTTCTGTTTTATTCTGGTACATCAGAACTTAAACTTGAATTGCAATTTGACATAAATATAATAGTGAACCCCCCAGTGTAAATGTAATTGTGTTTATTGACATTTAACTATACATACCATCCCCTTCCTATTTAGGTTTCCTATTTCTCTTTCCAGTTATGGTAGTGTTTGTCTTCACAGACTCCAACTGAGCAAAACATAATTAACCTTTGATTTAATTTTTTTTTTAAAAATTAAAAATACAATACATTCTTTGACAGTGAGTGGCTGACCAAAGCCATGTGACCCTGTCCTTCATTTCAGTCAAGCTTTTTGCAGGACTCAAATTCTCTTGGCATGATAAGACTAGGAACACTGTAAAAAAACATCTTCACTCTGAATTATAATTGCAAATAGCTGAGGATGTGCAAAGTATTAATGAGGGTTTTCAGTTGTTTTTATTTTTTTATTTGTCTCCACGTTTGCTGCTATTATATGTGGGGCAGGTCTCAATATCCATTTTGTAATATGTCTGGTAAACATAAGGCTGTTCATTCTGGGCCATGTGCCAAAATAGACAAGTTCTACAACTTGTATACTTAGGCAGATAAGCTTATTTGCCTAACATCTTCAGCTTTTGTTCTTTAAGAAGCAAGGTTTAAAAGCTAAGCTGGACACTGGACCCTTCCATTGCTGAACTTATGGAATTGGTGCTCATACATTTCTCACTTCACTGGCAATTTCCTCCAAGCTTCTTTGATGTCTCAGGGCCTAGAAATTTGCTTTGAAACACAGGAGATCTTCATAAGGTACTCGCTGTTTGCACCGAGCAATGGTTCAGTAGTGGAACACATACACATGCACACACACCAGTAAGTTCTATCTTGTAACTAACTAGGCTCATAGATGGAGGACATTTTTCATCTCTGTTATGTGGAATTCCTTATTTTAACTAGAAAAACCAAAAGATTGAAGCATGATATGAGCAAGCATGATGTAATGGTTTGAGTGTTGGACTGCAGCTCTGGAGACCAGGATTCAATTCCCAGCTTGGCCATGAAACGTACTGGGTGACCTTGGGCAAGTCACACTCTCTCAGTCTCAAAGGAAGACAAGAGCAAACCTTGTCTGAACAAACCTTGCCAAGAAAACCCTATGATAGGTTTGCCTTAGGGTCTCTATAAGTCGGAAACAACTTGAAGGCACACACACACACATATGACCAAACCCCAAACACATGTATTTTAGCAATTAATTCTTGGGGAGGATGGCCACAGCTCAAATCCTCTCAGAAGCCACACTTTCTTAATCAGACGCCCTCTGCTTACAAGTTCCTCTTTACAAGCAAATTCTGTTGTTATCTCTTATTAGTGATTGGAGATAAAATACTACTGCTCTGGAAGCTGTTCTGTAGAACTGTGCTGTGCTTTGCAAGAGACCATTTTGTAGAACTGAGCTTTGCTTTGCCAACTGGGAAGTGGCATGGGGGGCTTGTTCTTTATGCATAGAATTGAGCTGTCCTTTGTTTCCAGGGGGAATATCCAAAATGCATTCACTTTACTTTGGCCTTGCTTGTTGCTCCTTCCCCACTGGTGGAAGGTGGCCCCCAATCTTCTTCCCAAATTGGAAATGAGCACTTTGACTGAAATAACTTCCTAACCCTTAGTCTAGGGCTGGGGTGGGAATTGTGTGGGTTCCAAATGTTGTTGAATCAAAGAGTAATCAAGCTCTTTATTGCCACTACTACTTCATGTCTACTTCACTTTCAAGCCTCTCACCTCTGCCACTGTTCCTTGGAAGAAAGACTTACCTCCAGGGCTTGGTTGTCTTAAAAAAGAAAGACTTGCCTCCATGGTTTGGATGCCTTAAAACACTGCTGACTGAACATCTATTCAATAATTTACTACAAACCTAGTTACAGATGGAGGGGTGGCATATTTTTCTATAAACTTTGCAGATATATGCAAACTGTTTCTTTATAGTTATACATTGTGTTTATATTGTTAAATAAGTTATTAACAGTTATAATTACATTGTTGCACGGTATATCCATTAGCAAGGTTCTGACAATTGCTATAGAAGTTACTGTTGCTCCAATAGAAGGGTATTTGATTGCTAATTGCATTATAGTTCCATATTTGGGATATTTCTATATTGTGTCCACTTCCGATCCCTAGCTGAAAGTCAAGTCCTTAGAACATTAGCAGAATGCATACTTTATCTCCCGACATGAACCTGCCATAACTCTAAGATCTACAGGAGAAGGTCCTGCCACCATCACAAACTCGCTTGGTGAGGACACAAGAGAGGGCCTTCTTGGTGGCTACTCCCACCTTCTGGAACTTCTTTCCATGGGAGGCTAGGCTGTTCCTTTCCCTGCTTTCCTTTTGCTGGCAGGCAAAGACATTTTTTGTTTAAGCAAACTTTTAACAGGTAATTGCGCCCAGGGAGGCTTGTTATTGGGATGTTTGCTTTGGTATGTTTTTCATAGAATCACAGAATCATAGAGTTGGAAGAGACCTCTAGGGCCATCCAGTCCAACCCCCTGCCATGCAGGAACACAGAAACAAAGTACCCCCGGCAGATGGCCATCCGGCCCCTGTTTAAGAATCTCCAAAGAAGGAGACTCCATCACACTCTGAGGCAGCGTGTTCCACTGTTGAACAGCTCTTACCGTCAAAAAGTTCTTCTTAATGCTTAGGTGGAATCTCTTTTCCTGTAGTTTGAATCCATTGCTCTGTGTCCTGAGCAGCATAAAACAAGCTTGCTCCACCCTCAATATGACATCCCTTCAAACATTTAAACATGGTTGTCATGTCACCTTTTAATTTCTCTTCTCCAGGCTAAACATACCCAGCTCCCTAAGTCACTCCCCTAGTGCTTGGTTTGCAGGGCTTGGTTTGTAATGGTTTTATATTTTTAACTTAGTATATTTTACATTTTTCTATTTCTTATATTAAAGTGGTGTTTTAATTGTGTTTTAAAATTGTACTATGTTCTTCTTCTTCTTCTTCTTCTTGTTAAGCATCTTTTGTGAACTGCCTTGGGTCCAATTTGGGAGAAAGGCAGCATTTATTTATAAATTATTATTTATTAATTATTATTATTAAATAAATAAATAAATACTCAAAGCCTGCAGTTTTCCTCATCAGATGTTTCAAAATCAAGAAGCTCAACTGGAGAATTGGTGAGGTGCATTGTGGAAACTGTACTTCAGAAATCAGAGGGCAGGTGCTTTGGGCTTGTGCAAACCTCTCTTTTTAATTCAATGTTGGCAGGTGTCAAACATAAACTATCAAATGCCAAATGCAGTTGTATGTCCACTGTCAGAAGCAGCATGCCCTTAGTTGTCAGTTATCAAATACTTTTTGATATCAAATGCTGAAATCAGATACAGTCAGATGTCAGATGCCAAGATCTCATATTTGGCATTTTTCCTGAATATTTGGAGAATATCTAACAGTACTATGCCAAACACCAGGAAAAAGCTGAGAAGAAAATTCGGTTACATCTCTTGTGCCAGGAACAAGAGCTGGGAACCTCTGGCTTCAGTTAAAACTGAATTTGACTCTCTTACAGAAGGGGATTGGTATGGGCTTTACTTTAGTGAATGGAGAAGCAATTAAATTGTATTTAGTATAGAGCTAATTTGGAAGTGGGGAATATATGGCCCTTTAGATGTTGCAGGGATTGCAACCAGTGGTGTCACTAGGTTTGGTGTCATCTGGTATGGTAACTCACAGTGTTACTCCCCCCCTTGACCTCCTCCCATATCACACCATACATAATCCTTAGCAATGTTTTTTGTACTCAAGTAATTCATAAGTCCTAATTCCCATATATCACTGAATATAATGGCAAAAGTTGTGACATAAACCAACTAGCAAAATTAAAAGTATACTTTAAAATTGCAATAACATATGCATATCCTAAATGTATTCACATGTACACAGTTTCATGTGGTTAATGTTAAAATGTGATCTTTATAAATAAAATGTTGAAAAATTAATTTTAATTTTTTTTAAATTGTAAATTTAATTTTTTTAAAAACCTGGGGCCTATCCTTTTTCCTCCCACTGAGCTTCACCCCACTCACCCCATATCTTCAGTATTTTAAAGGGAGACAGGCAAACACCACAGCTATTTCTGCCCAAAGGCAAATGTTTGGGTAGCAGTGGTGTCACACAACCCCTTAGGGTGTCACCTGATGTGGTTGGCAACCCCTGTATCCCCTAGTGACACCCCTGTGCTGATTGAGTTTGACTTGCTCAAGATCACCCAATGGGTTTCCGTGGCTGAGAGGAGATTTGAACCCTGGTCTCCCAGAATCCAGCAGACAAATCATTACACTATCCTGGCCCAGTTTTTCACTGTCCATTTTTTTTCTGCCAGGCATGTGGGGGGAGAGAGATGCTTGTCAATTTTTTTAATGCCACATAAGCACTAAATAGCCTGGCTGGTTTTCAGGAATATCATACCTTGACTTGAGTGGGCAGCTGGGTGGTGTCATTTGCTGCTCTGCCTTGCACAGTAAAATGTTTTTGGGCCAGTTGTGCCAGAGGAGTGATGGCATTGCAGCCAACATCTATAGAGGTCTGCTTGAGGAAAGCTAATCTGATGTCTGCTGGCTCACCTCACTTTACCTTACCTTCAGATTCTCCTTCCCCTCCTGCCCCTGCACATATCGATGCCCTGCTCTGGAAGCTGCTTCTGCCTTCTTCTTTCTATGTTCTGTCTCCCCCATCCCTCCTCCCCTGCTCCCAGCTGCTAAGCTTCATCATCATGCAATTTTGCACATCACAAGCCTAAAGGCACCAGGATCCTTTTCTGTGCCTCTGTGGACAACCAAACTCTCTTCTGGCCTATAAGATAGAGCAGCTGGACAAGCATCTTACACCCTTGGCATGATGGAGGGTAGGCTGTGTGAAGACTGCTTTGTCCTTTGACTGAATTCTGCCGCAGACAAAACATTTGTCATGAGATACAAAAATGGGTGTGTGTACTGTCCAACACATCTGAACGATCCCAAATTAGGAGGGCAATGGCTGCTCTGGACTCTGGAATCAAAGCATCCATCCTCCACCAAACCCATGTAGGTTCTGCACCCTCCAAATAATGGTAGTGCTTCTATATGCTAAAGAGCTAGCATGGTGTAGTGGTTTGAATGTTGGACTACGACTCTGGAGATCAGCGTTTGATTTCCCTCTTGTCCATGGAAACCTGTTGGGTGACTTTGGGTGGGTCACACAGTCTCAGCCTTAGAAGACCCCATGATAGGTTTGTCTTAAGGACATCATAAGTTGGAAACAACTTGAAGGCACACAGCAACAACCAACCCTAGGCACCAGATCCCATTTGATCTTGGAAGCTAAGCACGGTCAGCCCTGGTTAGTACCTGAATAGGAGACTGCCAGTGAATACCAGAGCAATATTTCAGAGGAAGGAAGTGGCAAGACTACCTCTGAGGATTCCTTGCCTAAGAAAATCCTATTAAAATTCATGAAGTCACCATATGTTGACAGGTGACTTGAAGGTACAGACACACTGGCAACTTTACATAATGTTGGGTCCTCCAGAGACAGTGGAACTACACTCACCAACATCCCCAGCCAGCAGTGGAATGGTGAAGCAAGCTGGAAGTTGTACTCTAAAATATCAGGTGGGCACTGTGTTGGGGAAGACTGTCCTTAGTTTCACCCAAGGCCAGCAGAAGGCAAATAATTAAGATGGCTCCCTTCTTGTCCATGTCATGCTTCCAATGGACTGGGTAGGCAAATCTTTCCTCAACACTGGTGATAGGTGTGCATCCTCCAACTCAACTAAAGGCATTTATCTTCTCCAACATCTGTCCACTGTCTCCCAGCTCTTGCTACATGAGGCAATTACCTCATTCTGGCCAGTGCCAGGTAATAGTTTCCATGTCTGTGGGACAGTCATTTGTCTCTGGGTTTTATTCCAAACGTCACAGGCACTGGCAATGGTACTAAACCCCAGCCCACTAAAATTGGTTCAGAATCTAGGACAGTCCTTTTACAGTTTGGACTAGAGCCAGATTCTCTACCTTAATAACATAGAAGCTACCATCTGTAGGTGGCTGCAACAAATAGTAGGGCTGGCTTGTTCCTCAGATCACCAGAGAACCATCACTCCAAAATTCTGCTCATGAGTGTTTCTGTATTTATGAAGACACCAGTTAGTTTTGTCAAGAGACACATTTGTACAATCTAGGCAAAAAACCAGCAGCAGTAAGGGCAGAGAAGTGTGTCAGGGTGTGACATAGAGATAGAACGGTTTGACTTCCAGCCAGGTTCTCATCAGGTCCAGGCAACAGGACTGAGACATCTTTGAGTCCCTCTCTTAATTCCTTTGCCCTTGGTCTCTCACCCCTACACATACCCCACCTGAGAATGGACCCTCCTATCACCTGTGTCTGCTTATGTGCTTTCAACTCATCTGTGAATTTATGGTGATCCCATGAATTTCATAGAGTTTTCTTAGGCAAGAAATTGGGGGTTGCCAATTTGTTGTTATCATACACCTCATATGCCTTCCAGCTGTGTCTGACTTACGGGCACCCTAAGGTGAACCTATCATGGGATTTCATTGGCAAGCTCTGTTCAGAGGGGACTTGCCTTTACCTCCCTCTGAGCCTTAGAGAGTATGATCTGCCCAAGGTCACCCAGGTTTCCATGGGGAGAGCAGGGATTTGAACCCTAGTCTCCAGAATCTTAGTCCAACACCCAAACCACTACAACACACTGGCTCTCAGTTTGCTAGTTCCTTCCTCTGAAATACAGTGTACACAGCACCTGGTTTTCATCTGACCCAAGTACCAACCAGGGCTGACCTGGCTTTGCTACCAAAATCAGTGGGATCTGGTACCTTTTAGGGTACGTAGGCCACCTGCGTTTCTTTTCCCAGTTGCTCTCCTTCTCATTTCCTGCATCACCTCTCTCCTCTCACCCTCCAAGAACTGAGAATCTGGGATGAGAGGGTCTCATCCCACCCAGTATTCACGTCATTCTTCCTCCTCCTTCCACATGCCACCCCACCCCTTCTCTTCCTCAGCTGAAGGCTTGGGCATCCTGGCCTCCTCCCCCCCCCCCCCATAGACCATCAAGCTCAGAACAAGAGGAGGAAAGCTTGCTGCTGTCCCTTAATTGACCCTGACTCATGGCAGCCCTGTGACTGAGACATCTCCAAGATCCCTTGTCTGCTCAGGTCTTGTAAATTCAGGCCCCTGGCTTCCCTGATTGAATCTACACATCTGGCCTGCAGTCTTTCTTTCTTTCTACTTCCCTCCCCCTTTCCTATCATTACTGTCTTTTCTAATGGCTCCTATCTTCTCATGATGTGGCCCAAGTACAACAGCCTCAATTTGACCATCTTGGCTTCCAGAGAGAATTCGGCTTGATCTGTTCTGGAACCCATTTGCTTGTCTTTTTGGCTGCCCACCATATCCTTAACACTCTTCCCCAGCACCTCCTCATCTCAAATGAGTTGATGTTCTCTCTATCTGCTTTCTTCTCTATCTAGCTCTCCCACCCTTATATGGTGATGAGGAACACAACGGTTTGGACCATGCCCACTTTAATGCTCAGCTGTATAGCTTTACACTTTAGGATCTTGTCCAGTTCTTTCATGGCTGCCCTTCCCATTCCTTAGTCTTGATTTTCTTCACTGCGGTCTCCTTTCTGATCCAGGGTGACCAAACTTCCTCCTTTCCCAAGACATGCCCTGTGCTTCTGTCCAGGAGGAATTCCAAAATCTCCTCCATTCTGAGCATGACTACGAAGCATGGAGGATGTATTTTTATATGAGTGTTTCTAGCTTTCATTCCAGCATGTCCTCCATTTTTTCCTTGAATGTCCTCCATTATGCAGTGTCTCCTCCTCCTCCTCGGCAGTAGTGAGGACATCTGGTCACCCTGCTTCTGATCAATCTTTGATCCTAGGATCTAGGTAGGGGGAAATCTTTGACTATGCCGATTTCCTCCTTGACTAATCTGGAATATCTGGAGATCCTTAGTCCATCTTTTTCTTTTCTTTTATGATCCCAAACTCTCCACCCAACATGGCTCTGTGTGTGTGTGTGTGTGTGTGTGTGTGTGTGTAGGGTAGGGGTGTGTGATTCCCTACTCCCAACCTCAATCCCATCTTATTTCCATCTTCTTGTGTGTCTCCCTTCCCAAACCCCCTGCTAAACCTTTATCTATGGGTTTGAGGACCAGAACCGGGAAGGGAGGAGATATATATAGGGTGGGATGGGTGGGGGGATAAGTAGGGAAGAGGGGTGGGGGCAAGGGAAGGGAGGGACTCCTTGCCACCGCCGACACCGATTATGTCACATCGATCGGCTTCTCTGCAGCAGCAGCATCAGAAGCAGATAGAGGAACAGCAGCAGAGGCGGCGGGAGCCGGGGATCTGGCAAGAGCATCCAGCTGTGGGGAGAGAGGCAAGGAGGGGCGCGGTTCAGGTAGGGGGGTGGGCAGAGGAAGACCCTGGTGGCAGGGATGGGGGTGATGGGGAGAGGGATGCCAATGGGGATTCCCTGGGAGGTGTGCCACCCGCTTCCCAATGGGTCTTTGTCAGAATCTGGGAGGGTGCGTATGATTGTGTGTGTGTGTTTTTCCTCGATCTGGGTGTGTGGGTGCCAAGATGGGGGTCCCAAGATCCTCCCGCCCCTCCCCGCTAAGAGAGATGCCCCCCTTTGCTTCGATGCCCGCAGGGCATCGAAGCAAAGGGGGGCATCTCTCTTAGCGGGGAGGGGCGGGAGGATCTTGGGTTTAATGGGAGATGTGGGTCAGGAGGATGGATCGGGTCCCTAAGTCCCCAAATCTTGCACCCATGACAGAGCCCCCACCCATCTCTAGGTTGGGCACTTGAGGGGAAGATGGTGCATGTGGGAATGCGACTCCCGTCCCGGGTCGGGGAGGAGATGCTAAAGGGGAAGATTGGGGTCCAAACCCAAGAAGTCTTCCTATCTCCCCACCTTCCCTCATCTCGACATCTGGGTGGGGTTGGAGGGGCTCCTTGGGTGTGGATCTGGGTACTGGGTTTGGTCTGTGCGAGAGATGCATAAAGGTCTTCTTTGGAGAGGATGCTACAGAGGTGTGGGGATGGTGGAGGGGGAGATCTGCCTCTCCTGCAGGTTGTGTAGGTGTGAGAAGGGTGGGAAAAGGTGTGTACTCTTGGAGCACCCACAAGGCGTGTGTGTAGGGGTGCGCATGTTGTTGGAGAGAGAAAGGGTGTGTGTGTGGGGGGGAGGTTGGGGGCTCCTCTGCCCTGAAAGGGGCAGGGGTTGTGTGTTTTGTGGGTGTGCGTAGAGGGCTGGGGAAAGGGGATCGGGGTTTGTGAGAGGGGGATGCGTTGTGTAGATGCAGTGGGGACTTCAGCAGCAACAGAGTGAGGATGTGGAGCAGCGGCTGGAGATGGAGGAGGGTGAGCCTTAAAAGGGTGTGGCATGCTTTGGATCTAGGCCTAAGGCAGGAGGTTTCAGCCATTTCTGTTATCAGGGTTGGAGAAGCAGCAAGGAGGAGGAGGAGGAGGAAGAGATAGGCCTGCCTCAGGCTGCATTTGGTGGAGTGGTGGTGGCTGGGAGGAAGGGACCAGAAAAGAGCATCAAGTTGTTCATATCATGGCTGAATAGGGTTCCCTCTTTTGGGGATGGGGTTGTAGGGTGGGGTGGGGTGGGGTGGGGAGGGGGAAAGCTGCCTAGTCCTGGAGGGAAATTTGTCCTTTCTGCCTCAGGGAATGCAAGGTTTGGGGGCTTCCCTACTTTCTTCTTGTTGTTGTTGTGTGCCTTCATATCGTTTCTGACTTATAGAGACTCATTTTGGGTCCCAGTTTTGGGAGGAAAGTGGGATAGAAATATCATCATCATCATCATCATCATCACCATCATCATCATCTGTCATAGGATTTTCATGGCCAGGTTTGTTCAGAGGAGGTTTGCCATTGCTTTCCCCTGAGGCTGAGAGTATGTGACTTGCTCAAGGACACCCAGTGGGTTTCACATAGAGAGCAAAACGTGCAAGGTTTTTGAAAGGGTCCTTCCTGCCTGTTTGGAGGGAGGATGCTTGGGAGGAAAGATGGCAGGTTGTTGTGCCAAGGAGGAGGTAAATGCTCTGAGGAGAAAGCCTTGCTCAGTTTTGGGAGAAGGCTTTGTGTAAGGTGGTATAACAAGGCTGGAGAGGGTGCTACCCAATGACTTCAGACACACACACACACTGCCTCTCTTCCCATCCCATGAGGTCTATGGTGCCTTGTTGGGTTATGTGTGTGAGGAACACTAGGGGCATGGGAAGAGGGGAATCTCTCTCTCTCTCTCTCTCTCTCTCTCTCTCTCTCTCTCTCTCTCTCTCTCTCGGTAACAAGTGTGCAGTGAATATAACCTGTAGATTCCCAGGGCTGCAAGGGGCTGTTGACCTACCTGATGTTGTGGGGACTGCAATGCCCATCAGCCCTAGCCAGCATAGTCTGTGGTGAGGGTTAAGTGGAGTTGCAGTCCAGAAACAGTGGGAAGGCTGCCTGGTGGCACACACATGTATGAGTTTCTGGGATGTGTGTTTATCTGTTGCTTCTTTGTGTGTGTGTCTGTGTGTGAGAGAGAGAGAGATGGGAAGAGAGGCAATGTATGTGTATGTCTAAAGGTGGGGATTGTGCAGCCCTTTGGATATTGTTGGATTGCAGCTCTCAGCATTTCCCTGGCTGTGCTGAACAGAGCTGCTGGAATCTGCAGCCCAATAACATCTGGAGGGCCCCATGATTCCCATCCCTGACCTAAGTGAAAGGGTCTGCAGGTGTATTTCATGGTATTAAGTTGTCTGGCTTTTCTAAGGCCTTGCTGGGTTGTTGCCTGTGCATAGGATGTGTGGGGTGGAGTGGGGTGGTGGTGCCCAGTGGATGTTTCCTTGAAGTCGAGAAGTTCCAGATATCATCTTTCACAGTATGATTTCTTGGTGTCATGTATGGCTCTCCATGGGTGATGGGAGCAACAGGTCCTACCTTGAGTGAAAGCTCAGCCTGAGGAAATGTTGGCTAAGACCTGGGATCTTCAGTGGCCTGAGGAAACCAGTTCTGCAGCTGGAGAGACAAAGAGCATCTGCCCCAGGAGTGTTTTTCTTATCTCACTGCCTAGTGACTCCTTGTTGGCTTACCTGAGTTGCCAGGTCAGAAGTACAAATGAACCAAGACACCTCTGTTTTAAAATGAACACCTGCATGCTTGAGAGCTGGATATTGATGGCTGGATGGTTGTTGTTGCTCTTGTGTGCTTTGAAGTTGGTTCTGACTTATGGTGACCCTAAGGGAAATCTATAATCTATAACAGGCTCTTCTTGGCAAGATTTATTCAGAGGACCTTTGTCATTCTCTGAGGATGAGAGTGTGACTTGCCCAAGGTCACCCAATGGGTTTCTATGGCTAAACAGGGTTTTGAACCTTAGTCTCCAGAGTCATAGCTCCAATGCCTACACCACACTGGCTTTGCGTACTGGGTGGTGGCTTTGATATTGTTCTCATCTCATGAACTTGTTTCCTTTCCAAGCTTGGAAAAATTCCTTCCTTCCTTCCTTCCTTTTTTTTTTTGGGGGGGGGGACTAAACTTCCAAGAATCCCCTAGCTACTGGCTGGCAGATTTTGGGGAGCTGCGGTCCAAAACCTTAGCTTTTCCAAACTCTGAAATATGTTTATAGAGATGTGGGTTTAGCATGTTGCAAATTCCTTATATGTGTGGCTTTTCCTGGTAATTGGATGGTGGCTACACATGTCTGTGTGCATGATGGAGAGATTACATACATCTGTTACATTCATGAGATGTCTGGGGAACCTGGTGATGATTAAACGTGTTTCTCTGTGTTGGTTACATGCATCTGTGTTTGGAATGCGTGCGCCTATTAATACATGAAATGCGCTGTTTGTATCTGGATGTTTAACCTTGTTCTGTTTGCAGGATCAGGGCCATAACCAAAGCTTAACGCTCCAGGACTCAGTCCCAGGGCCCTTTCAGACCACACAATTATAGTGCTATGATTCCACTTTAATTGCCATGGCTATGTCCTATGGAATCCTGGGACTGGAAGCTTAGGGAGAGGCATTCAGAATGCTCAGCCAAAGAGGTCCTTTGGTGCCTCTGACCAAACTACAAGTCCCAGGATCCCATAGGAAGCAGTCAGGGTAACTAGAGTGGAATTATAGAGCTATAATTGTATAGTGTGAAAATGACTCCATGTCCAGAATGTGTTTAATTATGACAATAAATAAATAAAGGATGGGGGGAATTGAATAAACCACATTGAGCAATATCTTTATTAGGATCAAATAAAATGCCACAGAAAAGTGTGCCATCTTTGAACCAGAAAGCTGGCACATTGTAATGTTATTTTCTAATTGTATGTTTTGCTTCCTCCAACCCTCAGTGCTCAAAATTTTTATTTTTATTTTTATATAGTTAATATATTATATACCGTAGTTAATCTGAGAGTTCATTCAAACATGGATAGAATGCTGCTCCCTTGCTATTGAATAACTGCATCTGTGAAGAGAGGTAAATGTAAACTTCAAACTTGAAGGTTTCATCCTTTCAAGCAAGCTTTCTTCTTTTTCTTCTTTTAAAATTAATCTGTTCATTCAGAGAATGGGGAATAATTAGCAACCTATTTAGAAATAAATATTTACATATTTATTCATTTATTTCATTGCTATCTCTGGGGCAAAGCACCCATAATCAATCAAAGCATGGGCCCCTCTTGCCCCATCCATGGGAGCAAAGTACAGGAAAATCCTTTCTTTTCTCAACATAAGTATGGAGACATGAAGCCTTGTTTAGTTCCAGTGAATCAACTTTAAAAAATAAAAAAAGACACTGCAATATTAAGACCAAAAAAGAGAGGGGATACCAGAAAGACACCCTACCACGACTACATCTCTGTCAAATGTCTCTTTGGATTTGGGGGGCAGGGGATAATTTTGGGCTTCAGTGATAATTTTGTTTATTGTCAGGAATAAATTTATTACTGGGAACTGTGTCTCAGAATATTTGTAGTGGGTTGTTCCTTCTTGCTGCAACCTTCCTCTGACACAGCAATAAGATTGTCCAAATGGGATTGATAATGGGAAGTCAGAAATATTTGATTAAGTTTGGGTCTTTAATGTTCTTTCCCTGATCTGTCCATTTGATTTTATCTTGCAAAACAGAATAAAGAAGGAACTCAGGCATCAAGGTGGAGCAGGTGGAGATGGGAGTGGGACAAGGCAGCTAAAATTTGGGGGCCAAATCCCTGATAGTTCAGAAAGTCTCCAGATGAGACCCCAAATTTGGGATCTCTACAGATGTGGCTCAGCCAGAGAGCACTGAACAGCACATGCATGCCTATATACACAATGTACTCCGCCCCCAGCAATCAAGTGGACATTTAGGAAAATAAATTGAAATCAAAAGCATTTTCTGCCCTGAGAGATTGCAGGGAGGTGAGGTAAGTCTCTATTAAAGCTGGGCAAATGAACATGAATAGAAATGTATCTTGCAGAGTTAAATATTCTAAAGCTTAGCTGGAACAACCCTATGATTTTGATTTTTCTGGTATTCAGAATGCAAGGGGGGGGGAATCCATTTCTAACTTTTTTCTCCTTTTTTGGCAACTCGCTATATTGTTTGCTTGGCTGGCTAGCAGTTTAATTAGGGAGATGCTATTTAATTATCACTTTCATCAGCCACATAACAACAAGAAGGGGCTGTTATATCCAAACACACTATTCTGCAATCAAGGGTAGCAATTTGCTTTTCTCCTTTCTGTCTCCCAGGCCTGACAGGAGGTGATGGGCTGTGTGTGTGTGTGTGTGTGTGTGTGTGTTGTATGTGTACACATGGGGTGTGTGTCGGAGGGGAGGGAGTGTGGGGAGGAGGGGGCAGCAGGTGGCAATTGATTTACAGGAGGAATCTCTCTGAGGTAGGAGTTGCGGGGGATGATGGGGGAGAGTGGATGGATAGCCATACGTTGCTGGGCAACTGGGAATTATGGTTTGGAATGTCCTCCATCAATCCACCTTGTCAATATTGCTGGGGACAAAACAGGGTGAAATACAAAGGTCCAATCTTCCCAGCTGCAGGGATGTCCTCTGTCCTGACCCTCAGCCCTCCAGTTTGTCAGATTTGTTTCCCACCCTCTACACACACTGTCCCAATAGGTTTGACATGGCCCTCCACACTCCCACCCTGCAGCCCCCCTTCTCAATAATATCTCTCCTCTTGCATCTTTCACCTGCATTAAATCTTGGTTCTTATTATTATCACAGTCAGCCCTCCATATCCACAGATTTTTAAAATCCACAGATTCAAGCATCCACAGCTGGAAAATATCCTTTTAAAAAATATACGTTCTAAAAAGCAAACCTTGATTTTGTGATTTTATATGAGGAACACCATTTTACTACCTCTATATAATAAGACTTGAGAATCCATGGATTTTAGTATTCACGGAAAGTCCTGGAACCAAACCTCAGTAGATACCAAGGGCCCACTGTATATTATTATTATTAGTAGTAGTAGTAGTAGTTCTATCTGGCCTTTTCCCCAGATTGGGACTCAAAGCAGCTAACAATGCTTAAAAATACATAGTTAAAACCCACAATTAGAAAAGTTAAAACATATTGAGAGAAAAAAATTAAAGGGAGGTTAAAACATATATTTTTCCTTCTGTTCCTCGAAGCACTCTTTGTTCCTATAGTTCCCCCACCCAGGTCTATTGGCTGCATTGTCCCCAGTGCTGCACGTCCTTGTGCAGCGAGCATGAAGGCTGAGGAGGCTTCCCTTTTCCATCTAGGTTTTTTTTTTTTGGATGAGGTAGTTGTGTTGTTTTTTTTAAAAATAAAACCTCTCCAACTGCATCAGGGCCTAGGGAGATGGATTTATCCTGAACAGTTCCTGGGCTGTCACATCCAATGCACCCACAGAGTTCAAGAGCCCCACCCCAGGGCTGCACCTGTATGTCTGACCCTGTAACCAGAGACAAGGGTGACTCATCTCTCTGTCTCTTTTTTATCCTGCTTATTTGCTTAGAACTTCCTTGTCCTCCAACCCAGCACCTGCAGGGATAAACCTGGAGGAGGAGGAGGAGGAGGAGGGGAGAAAGGGCTGTATTTCCCTCTCTTCCACTCCCCAGCATCCTTGAATCACATGCAAGATAGAAAGTGATGCTTCTGACAGAACCCCTGTGAAGCTCTTCCTTTCCAGAACCTATCAAGAGGCCTGCCAGAGGAGGGAGACTTCCCCCCGCTGTCTTTTCAGAGCCTGGGGTTCAGACACCTAGGTGTCCTTGCACCCACACTTCTTTATAATCATAGAATCACAAAATCATACAGTTGGAAGAAACCACAAGGGCCATCCAGTCCAACCCCCTGCCATGCAGGAACTCACAATCAAAGCATCCCTGACAGATGGCCATCCAGCCTCTGCTTAAAAACCTCCAAAGAAGGAGACTCCACCACACCCTGAGCTGCAGCAATCCCCAAACTGTCCTTTAAAGGATTTTGGACTTCAGCTCCCAAAAGCTTCAGTCATATTGGCCAATAGTCTGGGATTCTAGGGGCTGAAGTCCAAAATCCCTTTAAGGGCACAGTTTGGGGATCTCTGCTGCTCTGAAGACCAGGGTTTGATTCCCAGCTTGGTCCTGAAACCCACTTGGTGACCTTGGGCATGTCACACGCTCTCAGCCTTCAGGGAAGGCAATGGCAAACCTCCTCAAACCTCCTCTGAACTAATCTTTCCAAGAAAACCCCATGATAGGTTTACCTTAGGGTCAGAATAAGTCATAAATGACTTGAAGGCACACAACACACACAACACTGGAAGGGGCTCATCTCTCAAAAGACCGGCCCATCTATAGTTTTTTGTGGGTTTTTCGGGCTATGTGGCCATGTTCTGGAAGAATTTATTCCTGACATTTCACCTGCATCTGTGGCTGGCATCTTCAGAGGGCAAAAACTCACAAAGAACTGTGGATGCTGGCAGTGAAAGCCTTCAACTTCACACCGGACTATCTGTTTGCCAGCCTGCTCCCCCTTCCTCTCCACTGGTGTAAACTGCTTTAAGAAGAAAATAGGGTCTTTGTATATGAAAATGGTAGAGGTCGTCCTGCCACCCTTGTTAGATAGCCAACTATTTGCTTGTCTCCAGTGGTTAAGGGCTACCTACTAGTTGTTGTGGGCTATATTTCAGAGGAAGGAGTTGGCCAAACCAACCCTGACTATTCCTTGGTTAAGAAAACCCTAGGAAATTCATGGGATCCCATAAATCAACAGGTCACTTGAAGGCACATGAACACAGGTGACCACTCAGGGAAGATCAGATCATTGAAAGATAGCAGTCAAGTTTGCTGATGAGCTGAAAATGAGTATTGCAGATAAGGTGAGGTAGAGGAGGTGATAAAAATGTGCATCACTCTGATGGTATTTCCAAGGCTGGGATCTCCCAGGCTGAGGTACTCCCATATCATACAGGATATCGGGGTGCCATTCAGCTCTGGTTTGTGGCCTGGAAAACTGTTGCTTGCACCTGAGCAGTGGTATGCATCCCAAGAACCTGTTTTCCCAAGGCTTACTTTGGAGTAAACATATATGGAACATCTAAGCTCTGATTTGTATGCTACATGGGACAATGTCCACATTAGTAAGAGTAATATCTGGACTCGCTTGCTTTTGCAGTAGCCTCACACTGCCCATAGCACCACCCATTACTACAATCTAGTAGTAGCCATGGTTTGTGTAACTGGAACCCAGGACCCTTTCTTTCCAAGCTGGAAATTGGCCCCTGCCTTGGAAAGTTCCCCCATCTGGCCTTAAGAAGCACCACTGTACAGGCAAATCAGATTCGTGAGATGCCATCCATTGGGACATTCTCCCGCCAAGGCCCCACTGAAATGAAGATGAGCTACTGTATTATGTAGTTCACATTCATTTCAATAATGTTTGCATTTGGTCTTGTCCACCTGGGCTGATCAATCGAGCTGAGTCATTCCTGCTAAAGAGAAAGCAAATTCTCTGCTCTTGCCCAAAGCAGACATTTAGATCTTGGGTATTTTAGTTTGTACCCAAACTAAAATATTCCTCCTCTTTCCTCAATCCAAAATAGACACGCAGATCACTACTGATTTGTGGGTTAATGTCTTTCTCTTTCCAAGTACCTCACCAGTCTGAACATACACAAAATTTAGCCCACCAAGTCATCTCAATTTTTCTTGGGTCTGTCTGCTTTTTTCCATCTCATAGTGCCAAAGTACACAAAATAGCATGGGAACACATACAGTTACTAGTGGAAGACCACACCTTTTGAGCATCCACTCCACAATCTTCTGTGAATGAGGCTAGAGAACTGCACTATTAAAAAGCTAACCTGGATGCACTCTCTGCAGTGATAGCTGGTGGCTTCCTTATTTTATCTTACCTTATCTATATTCCACTTTTCTCCCACACAAGGGCACAAGGTGACTTACCATATAAATTAAAACAGAATATAGTTGAAACTAAGGAATAATGCAGTTTTTTAAAAAAAAATTAAACAAACAATAATAATAAAACATTAATTAATAACAATTTAAAAAGTAATTAAAATTATTAAAATTAATAATGACAATATAAAAATGCAGCACAACCCATTTAGAAGACTTTCCGCAACAGTCAGTTAAAGATGAAAAGCCTGGGCAAACAAGAAGACAGAATGGTAACAAAGAGGGAGCCAAGCGAGCCCCCCATGGGAGGGAGATATGTAAGCTGGGGAGAGCGAAGACTCTCCTGTGTCCTCACCAAATGTACCTTTGATGGTGGCAGGACCAAGAAAAAGTCCTGCTTTTGTGTCATTTGGACAGTGATACTACTTCAGGTTTTAGCTTGAACTTCAAGGGAGCTATCCAAGGTGCTAGACTTATGGGGAGACTGAGATCCTTTAAAGATCTGAGTAAGACCTGGAGTATATTCACCACTGCATTGAGATTGGGAGCCATAGATCTTCTGTCACAGGAGTAGGGATGGGGGATTCCTCCGAAGACCAGTGTAGGTTTCTGTGCTGGTCTTCCAAAAGATGCTGGATTCTGACCTGACCATTGGCTTGGCTCATGGAGGCATAGTGGAAGTTGATGCCCTGTAACATCTGGAGAGCCACTATCTGTGTTTTAGAGGACTTCCCCAGTTTTCCTGTTGGAACCTTCAGGACTCTGTTGTCCCATAGCCCAAATTGCCAGTATTGCCTCTTCTGGATTTTGAATTGTAAATTTTAAATGATGAATTTTAAATGTGGATTGTTTTGGTACGTATGTGTCTTGTTTGTTCTTTTAAACTGATAAGCATTTTTAACTGGCATTGTTTATTTGTTAGTCTGTTGTTGTTCCCTGCCTTGATCCATGGAGAGAGGCAGGTAAGAAATAATAATAATAATAATAATAATAATAATAATAATAATAATAAATCTGGGTTGGACCTGCAAAACTGGCCAAGAGCTCCTCATTTTCAGCATGGCACACAGTGTCCTATATACTCCACTCGGTGTATATGTGTGTGTATGTTACATTCCTGGAGACAGGCCATCCTGGAGTCATTGAGACAGAGAAGACACCTTGCAGGAGGTCTCTCACGCTCTACTAAATGTGAATTCACCTGAGGAAAGATCACCTGTCGCAACCACTAACAATTGTACATGAATGTCTACTTTAAGGACAGGTGTGAGGAGGATGAAGGCATGTGTGTGTGTGTGTGTTGTTATCTTCCATTTCTAAAGCTCAGCATTTTTCTCCTTTGCTTCTCTAAATGGGCTCCTTCCACTGCAATAGGCACAAAGCCAAGACCGCTACTTGGCTGGAGCAGATCACGAAGGAAGGCCTTGGCAGGTTCCCTCTGTAGCACTCCAGAGCCTTACAGGAAGTGGGTCAGAACTGAGGGGAGGGATTGTGGTCTTGGAGACAGCCTTGTTCTGGGGCTTTACAGTCATCCTTCACTCTGCACTGCGATCATGGCTCAGGAATCTGGGTCCCAAACAATCGGTGCCTTGTTGCAACACTTGCTGTGCGTTGTTCACTGGGGCAGCTCTGGCTGCCCCCAAGTTTCCGCTGCCCCGCCCTTGGCCTGACCCAGCTCCAAGGCATCTTTCTTACAAAGGGGGCTTGATTGAAGCCTCCTTGGAACTAAGCAGGGTTGGTAGGTTGGCTGGTAGCATTGCCTGGGTCATTGGGAGTGGCCAAAGAGGCCAACTGGAATGGTGGTGGGGTCTCATCAAACCTCAGAAACAGAGATTTATGGGCAAGGCTGTGTTTCTCCTGTTCTGCTAGGATTGGGAATGAAGATGTTCCAAGAATTAGCATTTTTTACATTGAATCCTTTCCCCCAGATATAGGAGATCACACCAAACTTGTTGCTGCTATTCCTCCGCTGAATGAGAGCTAGCTATCATGGACATAGCTTTTGGTGAATGATTAAAACATAGGCTCTTTTCGCTAAAGAGCACATGCGATCCCATTTTTCTTTTGGAGCTTGGATAGGTTATGTCTTTCAATTAAAACCCCCAGGATTTCCCATCCAACATGGTCACTAGTTGTTATATTTACTTACTTACTTACTTACTTACTGTATTTATAACCTGCTCTTCAGCCAGAAAGGCTCTCAGAGCGGCTTACAGATGGTTAATTAGACATTTCCCTGCCCTCAGGCTTACAATCTAAAAAAGATATGACACAAAAGGAGAAGGGAATGGCAGTGGGGAAAAGGAATAAGTTCAGCATTTCTTCTGTTCCTCCGAGGCCTGGACCATGGCAGATGGATTGGAGGGAGAGCTGTTCTTCTTACTTTAGGCCAGGCCTGATGGAGCTGGCTGGCCTTTCTCTTCCTCTGAGGCTGGATGATGTCAGATTTCAAAATTTCCAAACAGTAACAATGTATTCAAGACAGACAGTTCAGTGGCTGTTGCTAGTTGAATTTTAACAAATCCCAAACCCTGGATAACAGGGAGAGGTAGAGGCCAGGGAGGAGAAATAATCCAAGGACAGCAGTTTGCTGCTGCCACTGCCACCACCATTTCAGAAGGAAGTAGGGCGTTTCTCTTCTGTCTTGTAGAGTTTCCAAAGTCTGGAATCTATCAAGAAATCCACCGACCTGTCAATGGGTTTGATGATGAAGGGAATGGCCGAGAGGCTGAGGGCTGTAGTCTTCCACTTCTGAGAGAGGCCAGTGGGTCATGCTGCCCAAGAGGTAGAGGGAGGCTGTGCAGATGCAGTTGATGGTGAATCTGGGAATGAGGACAGAGGCCAGGGCCTGACAGAGGAAGGTGTCCACCATGGCCACAGTTGCCCGCCTGGTCTGCCTTCTGTCTTCCTGGGGCTTTCCCATGGCAGCGGCTTTCTTGCCCTTATCAACAGCATCCCAGTCATGTAGGCAGTGGCAATGCCATAACTGGCCCAGGCCAAGGAGACGGGCACAATGATCCGGAAGAACTTGCGAACCTCATTGGCACAGCCCAGGTAGCGGAGCCAGGTGTCCCTGTAGGGATCCTTGCCAGCTGAGCCCATGGCAGGTGGATCGGGAGTTATAGTCCAAAGTTTTGACTCCATGCCACAGTTTTAATTGTGCTCCCATGTCTGAAGTAGTGAAGTTTCTACCTTCTTTCCTCTTTCATATGTACCTCATTATTTTAGTCTATTTCCACCTTGTGGTGGCACAGATGTAAGTTGTGCTGTGCATGTCGAGTGATTTTTTTTGGGAGGGGGAAATGTGTGGTGAGCACAGATGGGATAATTGCACATGCATTTGCACATTAATGTACACAAAATAGCATGGGAACACATATCACCTCTATGAATGGCCTTTGTGCATTGTGCATTTCAATTTCACAATTGATTGCCAGCCAAACACAGAGACCATTGAGCCACAGTACTGCACTGTGCT
Source organism: Phrynosoma blainvillii (assembly GCA_026167975.1). NCBI lineage: Eukaryota > Metazoa > Chordata > Lepidosauria > Squamata > Phrynosomatidae > Phrynosoma > Phrynosoma blainvillii. The sequence continues at coordinate 179,460,468 of JANUYF010000002.1, read as the reverse complement.
AGCATTCACTATAGGTATAGATATTCACTATAGGGGTTACAACAAAGTCTGAAATACACAAAGCAGTGATACCTTCATTGGGTCAACTTCAAAGCATTAAATATATCATGCATGATTTTGAAGTTTTACTGGCTTCTTAATCATGCAAAAATGTTAAAAATCATAGAGGAGAAGAAATATGATAGGCCTACATTTTTCCTCAGATGTTATTCTGTGGTCAATTAAGATGGTATTGACTCACGATTCTGGAGAACAGGGTTCAATTCCCAGTTTGGCCATGAAACCCACTGGGTGAACTTGGGAAAATCACATGCTCTCAACCTCAGGAGAAGGTAATAGCAAACTTCCTCTGAACAGATCTTGCCAGGAAAACCCCATGATAGGTTTGCTTTAGGGTCATCATAAATCGTAAATGACTTGAAGGCACACATCAACAACAAAATGTCACTCTGCTGGCAGATATTTAGGCTACACTGAAGCAATATAGGATATCAACCACTGTGGCTGCAATTGGCTGAGACCAATTAAACTGCTATGACTCAGTGTTATGGAATCTTGGGATTGTAATTTGTTGTGGCACCAGAACTCTCTGACTGAGAAAGCTAAATGTCTCACAGAATTACAATACCCAAAGTTCCATAACATTGAGCCCTTGCAGTTAAAGTGGTGTCAAACTGGATTGTTTCTGCAGTGCAGATGCAGCCTAAGTGGAAGTGATATCAAATGCACGTTTCAGTGTGGTTTTGGATGCAAAGTGTCCTAATTACCCATTAATTACCCATTCATAAACCAGGCTTAAAGAGAGAGTTCCATTCAACAGAGAACCATCATAACATCCTTCTATAGTGTTTAAAATACAATCTTTATTGCAAATTTAAATTCCTAGCACTGCTGTGAGGTGGGCTCTTAATGGTTCCATTTTATAGACAGGGAACTGGTCCTAGCAGATCAACTTGGTTAGAGGAACGGAATGTTATTGTTCTAGCTCCAGATCCACCATTGTCTTATAGGACTTGACCACACAGTTTCATGAGACTGCTCTGAGTTGGTTGTTTAAAAAACACTAGAGGGCTCATTCCCACTTACATTTAATCCGATTTGTGAATCGTGTTGACACTGGGTCGCCAATTCGATTGAGACTGATGCATTGTTCCCACTATGGATGCGAATCATGTCCTTATTCCATGTCATTCCCACTGGTGACATGGAATAAGCTGGAGAAGCAGGAAAAGGAGGAGGATGGGGCACCCCATTGCAAAGGCCCAGCTAGGCCGTGTGCTGCTGGGAGATTGTCTGCGGCTTGGAGGACTAGCATGCCCACCGGCAACAAAGAGCTCCCAGCGCTCTTCTCTCTTGCATGTGCTCTCTCCTTTGCGCTGCTCCTGGGGGCCCTCCTGGCTGCCGTGGGCCCAGCATCTGAGACTGCCTTGGCTGGCCTTCCCCCTGTACCCCCAGAGCACCAGAGAGGGTCTGGGCTGAGGGAAGGTGCTGAGAGCTGGTGTGGCCCCCAGAGCACCAGAGCTGGGCCGAGGGAAGGTGGCGAGCCAACCCTAGTGCCAGCAACAACAGCCACTGCCCCGGCACTGCCGCCAAGCAATTGAGCGGTCTCTCCAATGCAATGCAACTTAGGTCTGTAATTCATATTTGTTGAACATGTTCCTGAATTGTTTTTTTTCTTCAAAAGAACTGCCAGAAAACTACTCTTCAAAAAGTGTGATTCTTTTGGATTTGTCTTAGTTCAATGCGAGTCCGAACGATTGCAGTTGCTTCTGACTGCAGTGGGAACGAGGCACATATACAGTGATCAGCAATTTGCTGTAAATCATAGTGGGAACAATTCCTAGGACACCAAACACACTCTTTCAGAAACTGGGGTCACAGAGGATGCAGCCATGCTGTCCAAGATGAGCCCTGGGGCCCTGTATAGTGCAGCCTTTCATTACCAATTAAATAATCTAAAAAGTTCTGGAGAACACCCTGCTTAGTATCCATGCTCCTCTGTATGAATTGGATTTAGACATTCTTTTCCATGATGTAAATACAAACTGGAAGAATAGAGAAGGAGAAGCTCATGGCTTTTAAATTCTGTTTGATTATTGCGATGCGGTTGCAAGTGCGAAAAGGATGCTGGCAGTATTTTTATGAGGTCACTGATCCACCTTGAATGGCTCTTGAGTATTTTGACTAGATTTCAGGGAACCTGGTATTTATTATCAGCCTTGGAAAGAGAATGGATTGGATTAAATGGTTGGGGAGGGCCAGAATGGCGCTAGAAGGCCAAACACTTCATTTCTGAGAAGTGACTTGAGCAGTGTTTCAGTAATTCTGGGAATGGTGAGGAGGGAGATAGCCTTTTTGAGGGAAAGGGTGGCTTGTTCCCTTTTGTTTATAAAACAGGAAACAGCTTTTGAAACAGATCATAAATTAATATCCAGTTTATTTGGGAAATGTTGAACTTGCCTTCAAATTGGGCAACTCTTTCTAAACTAGTGGTGAAGCTGATCAAGTGCAGTTTGTTGGTTTCTTATAGTTAATAGGTATACTGCCCTGCTTTTTAGGGTTCTACCCTTACAGGAAAGCTGACAGTAATAAATACCAACAATGAGTTATTAAAACATGGAAGCATTCACCTAACAGTATAAATGGTATTATACTGTTATGGTATATAACAATATGCAACAGCAACAGAGGTGTTCTCTATACTGGCCAGGATACTCCAGGGCAGCTTGGAGTATTTTGACCCCAGAGTTGCTCTGATCTTCCTCTGTAACCTTGGCTCTCCATTCCAACTTCGGGGAACTGTTCATACACACATTTTGCTGTGCCACCTGGTGTGGCCACAGTGATGGTAAGTTGCTCACCTGAGGTCAGAACAAGGCACTGATCCTTCATCACATGGCTGGGCATCTTGTTCTGACCTCAGAGCAAAGCTACCCATGGCGGCTGTGGCACCTCTGGGTGGCACAGCAGAAGGTGCATGCAAACGGCCATCCAACATCAGAATGGAGGACTCCAGATCTTCTTGGAAGATCTAGAGCAACTGGGGACTTTTAAAATCCAGTGTATGAAGGGTATACATTGCATTTGGTACTGAACAGCTTGGACATCATCCAGACTGTTCAAACCACACTCAGGGATTGAGTCCTGCATCATTCGGATTCCCTGCCAAGAAGACTTTGGGAGCCCGGTTCATTTGGCCCATGAAGATAAGGGGAGAATAAAAATGTTTTAGAAAGAAACCTGTGGTCATCCAAAAACTGGTCAGGATGGGGGGGGGGGGGGGGGAAGAAACCTTTTAAGTTTTTCCTGGAATCCAGTAGAGATGAGCCATATATTTCCCACTGAGACAGTTCCAAACAAGTTCCAGCTGCAAGAAGATGCAAAATAAAGAACATATAAGTGTCTTAAACCCCATATTACTCTTGATTGAAATAAATAAATAAATAAATAAATAATCTTAATTCAAAAGATAGAGATTTCAGCATTTATTAACCTCATTTGCTTTTTAAAAATGTGCTTTAAGGTACAGTGAGCCAACATTGGAGATGAACATGGTGGTAATTTAGAGACCCAGAGCGGCATAATGGTTTGAGTGTTGGACTAAGACTCTGGAGACCAGAGTTAGATTCCCAGCTTGGCCATGAGACCCATTGGGTGACCTTGGGCAAGTCACATGCTCTCAGCCTCAGGGGAAGGCAATGGCAAACCACCTCTGAACAAATCTTTCCAAGAAAACCCTGTGATAGGTTCATCTTAGGGTCGCCATAAAACAGAAATGACTTGAAATGTGGATGTTCAGCAGGGTCCGATTACGTAACTTTTCTGGACATAATGATTATTGTGCCCCTTTTAGGATAAAAATAGGCATTTGGTCACTTTTACAGTGTGGCAAAATTATCTCCCTTGCTGCTGAAGGGGTCGTTGACTTCTGCCTGAAAGTCCTATTGTAATGATACTTCTAGTGTTCACACATGGACAACAAGATGGAAGGATGGATGACCAGATATGATAGCAGTGCTCACGTCTTCAGTGGTGTGTATTGGTGAATTGTGAAGTGCTGGCCCTCACCAAGATATTTTCCGTAGCAGCATCCCCATGGAGAGTTTAAAAAATGCAGACAAATTTGGTTGATTTAGAAACAACTTGTAGCAGTTTTCTGCTCTGCCAGGAACAGGCCTGGCCATTGCAAGACCAAGTCACCTCAAAATTCTTTGCATTACACAGGAGCAGCCCATAAGAAAATCCTTTGCCCTTCTGGCTACTGTGGAGTTTGCAGCTAAAAAGAGAAAACAGTGGTGTTCAAGATGGATCCCCCCCCCCAAAAAAGTCCTGGGGCTTTGTCTCTGTGAACCCTGGATCCACTGCACCATTGTTACTCTTGTTCCTCTCCACTACACTACTGTCCCTCTTAATTAGTTCTGTGGAAGAGAGAGTGTCAACAGGCAACAGGCTGGCTTCACCCCTGAAACTATGAAATGTCCCTCTTATAAATGACTGCTGAAGCTCCAGGAGACCTGTAGCACTCTTGTGCATCTAGACATCTGGGGGGGAAAAAAAGGGCAGTGGGTGAGGCACTGTGTTGTTGTTGATGATGTTGTGTGCCTCCAAGTCATTTTTGACTTATGGCGACCCTAATGCATACCAATCATAGGGTTTTCTTTGCAGGTTTCTCTAGTGGGAGTTTGCCATTGCCATCCCCTGAGGCTGAGAGTGTGTGACTTCCTCAAGGTCACCCAATGGGTTTTTATGCTAGAGCAAGGAATTGAACCCTGATCTCCAGAGTGCTAGTACAGCACTCAAACCACTACAGCATGGTGGCTCTCACCATGTGTACAAAGTTACAAAGGAGGTCATTAGGGACTTCACCAACTTAAGCTCTTTGGAATGCAAATGTCATCTCCCTCTTTGTAATCTATGAGGTCTAGGATGTTATAATTTTTAATCTGATTTTTATTTTTCCTGAGGAGACTGGAAGGTTGCTGATAGGACCCATGGTAGGACTGAGGGGGGAAAATCCCAGGATGGGAATAACAGGGATTTGTCTTGGCAATTAAGGGACATGGTTTCTTCCTCCCCCTACTCCCCCCCTCCCCAAACTGCTTCTTTCCCCTGATGAATATTTTTTTTTCCCTCTCCCTGTTTCCCTTATTGGGATTTGCATGTTTTCTTTTGCAAATGAGGCCAAGGAAAAGAAGAGAGGCAAAGGTTATTAACCCCTCAGTCCCTCAATGAGACAGATCAAACCCTTCCTTCCTAAGCAGCCTCTGACAGATGCTCCAGAAATGCCCCTTTCTGGTCTGCTATGTTGTTTTTGCTGAGAGAAAGGGTGGGGAATAAGAAATTTTAAGACCCAACAAGGACTGTCTCAGTTGTGCATCTGGTTCTGCAAAAGGAGCTGCGCTATAGTGGTTAGAGCAGGTTGGCACATAGAAGGCCTTTTGGGCTTTGTTCACCTGCGAGAGGTAAGGATCCCACCACTCCCAGTGTCTCCCACCTTCTCTCTCTTTTGTGAGTGGATTGTGTATATGTGTGTGTGTAGGTTGTTGCTTTTAGTGGGCTGAGTCTTGAAAGCCTGTTAGCTTATCTTTGCCCACTGTTGCCATGGAGATCACAGATTGGCACTGTCCTGTGAAGGTAGGGGTGGGGAGGGGAGAGGGCCCACACAATGCATGGCAGGACACACACTGGGAAGTACCTGTAAATCAACACCCGCCCCCTCCCAAAGGGGACACACACACATATACACACACAAGGCAACCAGCAACCTGCTTGGTGATCATTGAACGACATAATATCTGGAGCAGAGAATGCATGAGCTAACAAGAGGGCCAGGCAGGCATCCCTCAAACACTGCACACACACACACACACACACACACGGCGACTGGCAATGGTAGCCTGCTCCTGCTTCGTGATCATTGAACAACACAATGCATGGAGTGGAGATTACAAGAGGGCAGGCAGGCAGGCATTCCCCAAATGCTATGCTACACACACACACACACACGCACACTAACATTAAATGACACAATATATGGAGTGGAGAGTGCATGAGCTAACAAGAGGGCCAGGCAGGCATCCCCCAAATGCTACATATCCCACAATCTAAAGTTTCTGAAGACAGAAGGTACCAGGCAGGAAAAGAAAGTGGCCTTATGCTTATAGACAAACCTTCCTGAAATGAAATGGGGGTGTGGGGAGAGATAAACTGTTGTGTGCCAACATGGTGTAATGGTTTGGGTGTTGGACTACATCTCTGGAGGCAGGGTTCAAATCCCAGCTGGGCCATGAAACCCACTGGGTGACCTTGGGCAAGTCACACACTCTCAGCTCCAGGGGAAGGCAATGGCCAACCTCCTCTGACCAAATCTGGCCAAGAAAAACCTGTGATAGATTTGCCTTAGGGTCACCATAAATCGGAAACAACTTGAAGGCGTACAACAACGTGTGCTCTTTGGTTCAGGTGTTTTCCCATCCGTCAGTGGATCATACTCCATGTGAAGCCTTTTGGCTTTTCCATTGCAGGCCACAGATCATCTTGAGCCAGTCCCAAGAATCTCCCACGCCTCTCACTGTCGCACAGAAAATAGACTCTATAAAAAGATGGCATTGCCCAGATTATTTTTCTGGTGGTGCCAAGTGGGAGGACTTTTGCAAAGTAGGGAACAACGAGGATATTTGAAAGCCTGGGTAATCCCAAATAGCCTTTGGGTCATTTGCTTTCTTTCAGTCCCAGTTCTCTATCTGCAACAAAGGCATTGCACAGTGTCTTAATAAGTTAGTTTTGAGGAAAATCAGAGGCATCAGTCACCACAGGCTGCTAGTGTGACCTAGGGATTTCTAAAGGAGGGGTCATAGATATTCTATTCCAGGGTCATGTTGCTTGTGTGAACGGGTGTCCCTGTCTGTTTATCTGCCTGTCTGACCACCTTCCTTTCTTACCATGGGGAAACATTTAGGCTAAAAGTTGGGAAAGGTATCAAAAAAATAAATATTTGTAGTCCTTGATTCCAATCACCTCCCATAATTATTACATTCCTCCTCACTTTGTCTTTCTCCTCTTGATTGTTGCATTTTTGTGTTTTGTATTTACTTGCTTTAATACAGTGGGCCCTTGGTATCCTCTGGGGTTTGGTTCCAGAACCTGTCATGGATACCAAAAACCATGAATGTTCAAGTCTCATTAAATACAATGGATAATAAAATGGTGTCCCTTATATAAAATGACAAAAGTTTGTTTATATATACATATGTGAATATTTTCAAGTCATGGATGCTTTAATCCATGAATAAAGAATCTGTGGATATGGAGGGCCAGCCAACTGTATTTTTATAGAAAGTTTTTTTTCTTTTAATCTGTATTTTATTACTGTTAGCTACCCTGAATGCTCTTTTTAAGTAGACAGGCAGTGTACAAACAAAATGAAATGAAATACTGGGGCAGCTGTATTTCAGAGGAAGACAATGGCAAACCATCTCTGCCTATTTGTTGCCTACGAAAAACCTTTTAAATTAATGGGATCACCATAAGCAGACAGATAACTTGAAGGAACATACACACACCCATATATTTTACTAAGCAAGGTGGGAGTTACTTTGGAATAATTGTGCATTGGATTGTGCTGAGAGTTATTGGTATTATCCAGAAAAGACAGTTGCAGGAAGAGGGCTGAATCTGAGAGAAATGTGGTTTGCTTAAGGCCCTTGAATGGCACCTGTGGTCCTGCAATGGTTGTTGGATTGCAGCTCCCACTATCCCTTATCATTGACTATGCTGTTTAGGGCAGATGGGAGCTGCAGTCAGTACCAACCCTAGTGAGTGCATGCAGAGGGGAGGATCTCACAGGCTTCCAAGACAGTCTTGTTGCCACTTCTATCACATCATGCTATCATTTGAAAGAGGAAGACATCAGTTTTACTACTAGGGTTTAGTCAGTGTGTTGATCAGTTTCCAGCCCTTTTAAACAATAACATTGGAAGATGCCTGAGGTAACATAGGCTGTATCTCCACTGCAGAAATAATGCAGTTTGACACCACTTTAACTGCCATGGCTCCATGCTATGGAATCCTGAGAGTTATAGTTTGTTGTGTCACCAGAGCTCTCTCACAGAGAAGGCTACATCTCTCACAAACCGACAAATCCCAGAATTTGATTACATTGAGCCATGGCAGTTAAAGCAGTGTCAAGCAGTTAAGGTGCATTAATTCTGTAGTGCAGATGCAGCCTCAGTGGACTCATTCCTTTTGAGTACAGATATTTAGGAGGGCTGCCTTGCATAGCTCTCGTCCTGTCCATACTCATCTGAATACCTAAATGAACATGGTTTGGGTTGGTTTGTAAGGCTTATGAGCAGTGTTTTGTATATTGGATATTGGGAAGAATATTGGAAGAAACTGGCCAGTATGGTATAGTGGTTTGAGCATTGGATTAGGACACTGGGAGACCAGGGTTCGAACCCTGGCTCACCCATGGAAACTCACAGGGTGACTTTGGGCAAGTCACACTCTCTCAGCCTCAGAGCAAGGCAATGGCAAACCCCCTCAGCAAAAAATTGCCCCCTCCCCATGATATTTTCACCTTAGGGTCACCATAAGTCAGAAACAATTTGGAGTTGCACAACAGCAACAATATTGGAAGATACATTGGGAGATATATGGATGAATTTTACATAGTCATTTTCTTCCAAGGCTGTGGCTCAGCCTCTAAAAGAGTGCCTCTGAAAGAGCATGAAGTTCGTACATGCCTGATCAGATGTATGGCAACCAGCTCTAACACATCTGGAACGTCAGAGCAGAGGGCATGCCCTCCAGTGCACCTTGAACTCTGTCATCTCTTATTTAGAAATGAGGCTGCTTTGTTAAAGTATGGTGCTGTGAACTGAATGTTTGGTACCCTAATTGCTGTTGTGTAAATTCAAGTTGCTTGTGACTTGCGGAGACACTGAGGCAAAGCTATTACAGGGTTTTCCTGGCAAGATTTGTTCAGAGGTTTGTGACTGAGTTCCTCTGAGGATGAGAGTACATAATTTGTCTCAGGTCACTCAGTGGATTTCCAGGGCTGAGAGAGAATTTGAACCCTGGTCTCCCAGAGTCCTAGTCCAACACTAAAAAACTACACCACACTAACTCTCATTTGATATGAGCCTGGAATATAGACTACAGTACTTGATGAGTGTGTGCTTATGTGCCTTTAAGCCACTTGTTGACTTAAATTTCCTAGGGTTTTCTTTGATAAGGAATATTCTGAGGGGGTTTGTCTACTCCTTCCTCTGAGATACAGCCCACAGCACCTGGTATTTGTATTTCTTGATGCTGCTTAGCTTCCAAGATCAGTTGGGATCTGTCCAAGATCGGTTGGGATCTGTCTGGCCCAGTTTTGTCAAATCTTGCTGGTAATGACTCTCAAAAATTTTGGATAGGATTCTTTCTGAACCCTACCTGGAGATCTCTGCTATCAAATATTTAGCAGGCCCATTGATGCTGAACATCCCAAATTGGATGAAATTGGATGTATTTAGGGTTATATAGGGGGTTGGAAGTCTCCCCAATCCTGAAGTTTGATATAGAGAAACTTAATTTTTCTCAAGGGTCTTGAAGTCAGATTCAGATGGAGATGAAGCTGATGTAGCGTATTGAGAGATTGAGCTGAAAAGGAGAAAGTCCCCATTCTGATCTTACTGGAGCATAAACTTACCAAGGGGCTTTAGGACAGGGATGAGGAGTGTATGGGGCTTCAGATGTTATTGGGCTGCAACTCCCAGCATTCCTTACTTTTGTCTGGCTGGAAAGGGCTCAGGGGGGTTGCAATGTAAGAACATCTGAAGGGCTGCACATTGCTCACCCCTGGCTTAGGAAAAAATCATTCGCTTTCAGTCTCAGTTCATTCATCTGTATTATGGAGTGAATACCGGTGACTCATCTTACAGTCAGGACTGTTGAAAGATCCCACTAATCTAGGAGTATGCTGAGAGATCTTGTAGCACCTTTGAGACTAAAGAAATTGGCAGCATGAGCTTTCGTAGACTTCTGTGAGCATTTCAAAGCCCTTTTGTTGTTAACTGCCCTCGAGTTGATCTTCATGGCGAACCTATGGAGGAGACAACTTCAAGACCCTCTGTCCTCCACTGTTGTGCTTAAATCCTGCAACCTCTTAATACCCGTAGCCTCCTTAATAGAGTCTATCCATCTAGCATGTGGCCTTCCTCTCTTCCTACTTCCCTCCACCTTTCCCAGCATTATTGTTTTTTCCAGAGTCCTCACTTCTTATGATGTGTCCAAAGTTCGACAGCCTCAGTTTGGTCATCTTGGTTTCCAGGGAGGCTTCTGGCTTGATCTGCTCTAGGACCCATTTGTTTGTCTTTTTGGCTGTCCATGGGATCATCAGCACTCTTCTCCAGCACCACATTATCTCAAATGCGTTGATTTTCTTCCTATCATCTTTCTTAACTGTCCAGTTCTCACATCACAAGCTGCTTCCCCCTCGCACTTCTGTCCTCCTCCTCCTCCTCCTCCTCCTCCTCCTCCTCCTCCTCCTCCTCCTCCTCCTTCTTATACCTGGCATATAAGACAACCCCCGACTTTAACCCCAGGTTTTCTTGGGTTAAAAAGTCATCTTATACAACAGAAAATATGGTACTAAGGAAGATCAAAGAAGAACGTGCAAAGGCAGGCTTAATGTTGAACATAAAGAAAATAGTAATAGGGAATACGATGGCTAGTATGATTCTAACTTTTGTGCTGAGTTGTATATCTTGGCATTTTAGGATCTTTTCTAGTTCTTCCATATCCATCCTCCCCATTCTTAATCTTCTTCTGATTTCCTGGCTGCAGTCTCCATTTCTATCAATGTTTGATCCCAGGTATGGGAATTCTTTTACTATTTCTATTTCTTCATTGGACGTTTTCACACGGGGCTTTAGGTGGAGGCAATCCTACCTCCCGCCGGCCCCACTCTGGCTCCTCTTCCAGCTTGTTCAGACGCACGCCGCAGAAAACCCCGCCCCTTCTGGTTCCATCCCTGCATACGTCCAGCTTCTAGCTCCGTGTGTTCAAACGCACGGAGCCTTAAGTCCGGCGTCCTTCCAGCGTCCCTCCGGCCTCAGCACGTCCAACTCCGGCTTCAGCGGCAGAAAGGTAATTCCGACTTTTAAAAGGAATTAGCCTGCCGCCGCCGGAGCCATTCCGGAGTGGCGCCGGCGGGAGGTAGGATTGCCTCCACCAAAGCCCCGTGTGAAAACGTCCATTGTCTAGGTAGAACTTGTGAAGGTCCACGGTGGTCATTATTTTTGTTTTCTTTATATTCAACATTAAGCCTGCCTTTGCACTTTCTTCTTTGATCTTCCTTAGTACCGTATTTTCCGGCGTATAAGATGACTTTTTAACCCAGGAAAACCTGGGGTTAAAGTCAGGGGTTGTTTTATACGCCGGGTATAAGGAGGAGGAGCGGAGAGGAGAGGAGGACAGAAGTGCGAGGGGGAAGCAGCTTGGGAGGAGAGGAGGAGGGAGGAGGACAGGGGTGGGGGCGACAAGAAGAGGAGGAAGAGAGGAACCCTAAGGCGATCCTCTCCTGGGGTTTTCTTGGCAAGACTGGTTCAGAGGAGGTTTGCCACTGCCTTCCCCTGAGGCTGAGAGTGCGTGACTTGTCCAAGTTCACCCAGTGGGTTTCATGGCAGAGTGGGGAATCAAACCCAGGTCTCCAGAGTGGTAGTCCAACACTCAAACCACTACACCATGCTGCCTCCTATTCCCATGTACTACCTATGAAAGAATGGCAGACTTTTTTGTTGTTCTTGTGTGTCTTCAAGTCCTTTCTGACTTATGGGGACCCTAAGGCAACCTTATCATAGGGTTTTCTTGGCATGTTTCTTCAAATGGGGGGTTGCCATTACCATCATCTGAGGCTGAGAGTGTGTGACATGCCCAGGGTCACTTACTTGGCCGCAAATTGTTCATACCCTAGAATGCATCACCTAGTATATTGGTAGTACTTCCTCCCAGCACTTTTTCATTTCCCCCAACCATCTCATAGCTGGGAGATGGAAATAATTTTTAAAGCAGCATTTAAATCTGGACTATTTTTTAAAAAGGTCCAAAACACACTGCAGAAATAAATGCTAGGGAAAATGGGAGCTGTAGTTTGTTGTGTTTATAAGTGACAATTTTCCTGCTAAGTACTTGCATGTCATAAGCATTTGAATTAAAATTACCATATTGAAATCAAATCTGATGTTTTTTAAATTTTTATTTGGTGTGTGTTGGAATAGGCGTAGTCTTATATGGCAAGTATATCCCAAACTCTATATTTTAACTGGAAAAGTTGGGGGTCATCTTATATGCCCAGTTGTCTTATACACTAGAAAATACTGTAGGTGTTCCAGGTTTGTGAGGTTTTCTGCTACTACTATGGTGTTATCTGGATATCTTAGGGCTGTTGCAGACTGGCCCAAAGGGCCGGCCTGGGGGTACAGTTGGGGAGGGGTGGCCACATGTCAGCTGCCCCAACCCCACCCCAACACTGTCCTGACGCCGCGCAGCCGTATGCACACCGTGCGGCGCTGGCTCTTAGTGCGGCATTTTGCCGCTCTTTTAGGGGTGGCAAAAGGAAGGATTATGGCTTCAGTGTGAGGTTGCTGCTGCCCTGATCCACTGCTCCCCAGGGCATCTCTCTGCCACCTCAAACGGGGTGTGTGCATTGGCCCTTAGATTGTTAATATTCCTTCTTCCTGTTTTCATTCCCCCTTCTTCTGTGTCCAAGCCTGATTTTCTTATAATACGTTCTGCATATAAGTTGAACAGGTAAGGTGAAAGGATGTCTGACTCCTTTGCCAACTGGGAACCATTCTGTTTCTCTATGTTCTGTTCTGACAGTAGCCTCTTGTCCTGAGTACAGATTCCTCATCAGGACTATCAGATGTGTTGGCACTCCCATGTCTTTAAGAGCATTCCATAGCCTTTCATGATCTATGTAGTCAAAGGCTTTGCTGTAGTATATAAAACACATGCTGATCATAGAATCATAGAGTTAGAAGAGACCACAAGGGCCATCCAGTCCAACCCCCTGCCATGCAGGAACTCCCGATCAAAGCATCCCTGACAGATGGCCATCCAGCCTCTGCTTAAAGACCTCCAAGGAAGGAGACTCCACTACTCTCTGAGGGAGTGTGTTCCACTGTCGAACAGCATTCACTGTCAGGAAGTTCCCCCTAATGTTGAGGTGGAATCTCCCTTCCTGGAGCTTACATCCATTGTTTCGGGTCCTAGTCTCTGGAGCAGCAGAAAACAAGCTAGCTTGCTCCTCAGTATGTCATCCCTTCAAATGTTTAAACACGGCTATCATATCACCTCTGAACCTTCTCTTCTCCAGGTTAAACATCCCCAACTCCCTAAGTCGTTTCTCATAGGGCTTGGTTTCCAGACCTTCACCATTTTAGTTGCCCTCCTTCGGATACGCTCCAGTTTCTCCACATCCTTTTTGAATTGTGGTGCCCAGAACTGGACACAGTATTCCAGGTGAGGCCTGACCAAAGCAGAATAGAGTGGCACTATTACTTCTCTTGATCTAGACACTATACTTCTATTGATGCAGCCTAAAATTGCATTGGCCTTTTTAGCTGCTGCATCACACTGTTGACTCATGTTCAACTTGTGGTCCACCTGGACTCCTAGATCCCTTTCACACGTAGTCTCGTTCAGCCAGGTGTCCCCCATAGTATATCTGTGCTTTTCATTTTTCCACCCTAAATGCAGTACCTTACATTTCTCCGTGTTGAATTTCATTTTGTTAGCATTTGATTTTCTTTTGGAACTCCCTGCTACGCTCTGTTAGCCATCGTATGTTTGCAATGTGGTCCCTGGTGCCTCTTCTTTTCCTGAACCCTGTTTGGACCTCTGGGATTTTGCTCTCCATGTATGGTTTGAGTCTATGTTGCAGAATTTTGAGCATAATTTTGCTCGCATGGGAGATTAGTGCCATGGTTCTATAGTTGCTACAGTCTCTTGTGTCTCCCTTTTTGTGGATAGCACTAGAGTTGAAATGTGAATTGCAGCAGTTCAATTGGAATATCATTTGTTCATTGTGATTTGTTTTGCACTATTTCTCTTATTGCAGTTTCCATCTTGCATTTTAGAATGTGGGGTTCATCTTTATATGGCTCTTTAACTTGTATGTTTTCTTCTTGAGTCTTACTCTTATTTTTGATATGAGTAATTTATTATCTGTGCCACAGTTGGCACTTGGTCTAGTCTTGACCATCAGTATAGAGTTCCGCCATCTTTTACTTCCAATTATATAATCTATTTGATTTTTGTGTTGACCATCTGGTGATGTCCATGTGTATAGCCTTCTTTCTGGTTGTATGAAAAATGTGTTTGCAATGAATAGGTTGTTGGCTTCACAAAAATCTATCAGACACTCGCCTGCTTTGTTTCTTTTGCCTAATCCAAATCTGCCTACTATTTTTGAATCTTCTTTGTTTCCAACTTTTGCATTCTAATATCTGATTATCAGTTTGACATCCTGTGTTGGTGTGCTATCAATTGCTTCCTGTATTCCTTCATAAAATCTATCAATTTCTTCCTGTTCTGCCTCTGTGGTTGGTGCATATACATGAATTATGGTGATATTCATAGGTTTCCCATGGAGTCTTACTGAAATGATTTGGTTTGATTTTGCATTGTATCCTCTGACTGCTTTTGTCACATCTTTTCTTAGTATGAAAGCCATCCTGTTTCTTTTTGTCTTTTCATTGTCTGAGGAGAACACTGTGTGGTTGTCTGATTCAAAGTGGCCCATTCCTGTCCCTTTCAACTCCTTTCACTCCCAGTACTGCTATGTTCATGTGTTCCATTTCAAAGCTCTGTACAAATGTTAATTTGTTAAGTGTTTGTCGTAAACTGTATGTAGCGTATGGGCTGCAATGCAAATTTGATTTCTCTCCTGAATTCTCTCTCATGCAAATAATCTTTGCATTTGGCACCTATGCTCATTTTAGAATCATGCATGATGGTAAAAAGAGCCAGTGTGGCATAGTGGTTTGAGGCATTTATGATTAGGACTCTGGGAGGTTGGCTCAGCCATATAAACCCACTGAGTGACCTTGGGCAAGTCACACTCTCTAAACCTCAGAGGACGGCAATGGCAAACCTCCTCTGAACAAATCTTACCATGAAACCCCCATTATAGGTTAGCTAAGAGACACGGCAACAAGAAGATCAGGGTTCAAATTCCTGCTTAGCTGTGAAAACCCACTGGGTTACTGTGGGCCACCCTGAGGCCCTGCCATCAACACCAGAACAATACACAGTTTACATGGGAATCACTCCTCCCTACCCAAGGTCTCACAGTATATATATACCCACTCTCTTCCATTCCAGCATTCTCTGAAGAAGCCAGCCAAAGATGCTGGCGAAACGTCAGAAAGAAACTCTTCTAGAACATGGCCACACAGCCCGAAAAACCCACAAAAAACTATGGATGCTAGGCATGAAAGTTTACGACTTCACAAATCCTGCTCTCTCAGCCAAAGAGAAAAACAAGGGCAAGCCTCCTCAGAATACATCCTGACAGGAAAAATATATGAGAGGGTTGCCATAAGATGAAGTCAGTTTAAAAGCACATAACAGCATGATGCTAACCCTTTGTTATTCAGGGTTCCTGACATGCAATCATTTTGACCCTGTAATGACTAATCTACATGAGGTTTAAGTCCTATTAGTGGAACTTACTTCTGAATATGATGAAATGGTAAAATGGTGGCATAGTCCCAGGCATGTGTAAGTCTCACTGGGTTTAAATACATTGCAATCTGAAATAAGATAACAGCATGGCATAGTGGTCTGAGTGTTGACTATAACTCTGGAAACCAGGGTTTGATTCCCCATTTGGCATGGAAACCCATTGAGTGCCCTTGGGCAAAGTCACATGCTCTCAGCCTCAGGGGAAGGCAATGACAAATCTCCTCTGAAAAAGTCTTGCCAAGAAAACTCCATGATACGTTTGCCTTTGGGTCACCATAAGTCAGAAGAGACTTCAAGGCATACAACAGCAGCAGCAGCAGCAGCAGCAACAACAACAACAACAGTACACTGAAAATGGGAAGGGAGAAGTCCTGGATTCAAATCCTCACACAGAGGATAGTTTGTTGTGTGATATAGAGTAGGCAAAGGTACCACACTCCACTATATCAAGGCACCCAAAGCCAAGCAAGCTGATTTGACATAATTGTTGGGAAATCCCACACAGTTTCTCTCTCTCATAATCCATAGCAGTAAACAAACAATAATAGCAACAAATTATCTCCCTTAAAATTTACTGTCTTTTTACTGACACCCTATGGCACAATACAGCATCTCCTCAGAGTAGTGTAAATATTTACCTATGGATATACATTGTACCAGCACAACACAAACCACATACAGACTAGTAAGATTATGCCACACAGGTCAATGTCTGGGTGCTCTTGTGCAATGCTCAAAGTGAAATCACAGTGCACAAGCACAATGCATAATGTGGTGTGCTAAACACAATGCACAATATTGCTGCCTGTACAACAACACTTCTCACTGCCACTGTTTGCAGAATGCATCCATAATGCTATGGCAAATAATTTCCAATGTGTGCACAACATATCCATGCATTATGTCATGAACAGTGTGCCAGCCTAAATCTGATGCCTTGTGTGGCTCCCTCAACAATAGGGCCAGTCTAGGTTGTGAAGTTCACTGGATGGTTTTCTCCCAGATATTTGCCTAACCTATGTTATATTATGCAAAGGAATCTTGTAGCGTCTTTGAGAGTTGTAGCATAAGATTTCGTAGACTTGATCTGCATCTGAAGAAGTAGATCAAGAATTAGAGCAGGGGTAGGCAACCTAAGGCCCGGGGGCCGGATGCGGCTCCCTGAGGCCTTTGGACCAGCCCCAGGCCGGTCTTGCCGCCACCACTACCGCCGCCCACCATGATAATATTGATTATTGTTGTTATTACTTGTTCTTGGGGTTTTCTTGGCAAAATCTCCACAGGGGTTTTGCCATGGCTTTTCTGGGGCTGAGAGAGTGTGCATGCATATTTTTTAATTTTTTTTTATTTTTAATTTTAATTTTAATTTTAATTTTTTTTTTATTTATGGTGCTTCGCCCCCCCAATTGTCTGAGGACAGCAACCCGGCCCCCAGCTCAAAAAAGTTGCCTACCCCTGCATTAGAGTTCAAGGCAACATCCAGGGTGTGCATTATTTCTAGACCAAGGCTGCATCTACACTGTAGAAATAATGCACATCCTGGATGTTGTCTTGAACTCTTATGCTGAAGGTGGTGGGACACAGGTAGGATAAAGTTCCAGCAGCAACAATAAATTTAAAAAGCTGAGGTACCAAACCTGAGAGTGGAGAGCCTCTTTCAGCCTGAGGACCAAATCATTTTCAGAGGTCTGCATTCTAACAGTGAGTGAGCCAAAGGCAAAAAAATTAACATTTTGACTTACATTATTTTCTGGCGTATAAGACTACTTTTTAACCCATGAAAATCTTCTCCAAAGTTGGGGGTCGTCTTATATGCCGGGTGGCAGAGGAGGAGGAAGAAGGTGTGGCGCAGCGGGAGGCGGGAGGAGGAGGAAGAGAGGAAGTCCAGGTCAGAGGAGGAGGAGGAGGGGGGAGGAAGGGGTGGCGTGAGGCAGGAGGAGGAAGCAGCAGCGGATAAGAGGTGAACCCCTATCTATCCTGGGGTTTTCTTGGCAAGACTGGTTCAGAGGAGGTTTGCCATTGCCTTCCCCTGAGGCTGAGAGTGTGTGACTTGTCCAAGTTCATCCAGTGGGTTTCATGGCAGAGTGGGGAATCAAACCCAGGTCTCCAGAGTGGTAGTCCAACACTCAAACCACTACACCATGCTGGCTCCTATTCCCATGTACTACCTATGAAACAATTGCAGACTTTTTTGTTGTTCTTGTGTGCCTTCAAGTCCTTTCCGACTTACGGCAACCCTAAGGCAATCTTATCATGGGATTTTCTTGGCATGTTTCTTCAAATGGGGGTTGCCATTACCATCCTCTGAGGCTGAGAGTGTGTGACATGCCCAGGGTCACTTACAAATTGTACATACCCCAGAATGCATCACCTAGTATATTGGCAGTCCTTTCCCCCCCAACACTTTCCCATTTTCTCCCGTTGGAAGAGGGCTCGTCTTATACGGCGAGTATATCCCAAACTCTATATTTTAACTGGAAAGGTTGGGGGTCATCTTATATGCCCAGTCGTCTTATACGCTGGAAAATATGGGTAAATTTCTGACTGCCAGGAACCAGAAGAGGTTTTCCATTCTTAGTAATGGTAGAGGCAGTGAGGAACCCTATATATGAAAGTTGGGAAGCTGCCCAATGACAGTGTCATAGGGAAGGGGACATGGCCATCTAGAACAGTGGTTCCCAAACTTCAGTCCTCCAGATGTTTTAGACTTCAGCTCCCAGAATTGCTGATTGCTAGCACAGCTGGCTAGGGCTTCTGAGAGTTGAAGACCAAAATGCCTGGATGACCAAAGTTAGGGAATCATTGGTCTAGAGAGAAAGGGCAAATGGGATTTCAAGAGGGTTGGGTTTGGCCCAAGGGCTTGGTGCTTTCCACCCCTTCCTTAAGCTATTTGGGCAAGAAGTGGGAGGTATACATCTGAATGAATAAAAAATAGCTGGATCACTATATACAAAGCATAAGAGCACCTCAGAACAATCGATTTGTGCCTCATGAGAAACAGAGAATTCTAGAGTGCTAGAGTTGAAGGTGGCTTGGTAGACCATCTCATTTCTCTTCATCCCAGGAATACTAGAAATTGAAGTATCTCCAACAGATGGCTGCCCAGTGTGGGAGAGCCCAAATGCCCCTCTGGATAATTGATTGCTCCTTGTACTACTTCCGTGCTCATTAATTCAAATATAATTGCTAACACAGTTGACAGTCCCTACTTCTCCATGCATTCAAAAGGCAGCAAAAAGGAGGATATGGGTGTATGTGTGGTGGTGGTGGTGGTAATCTTACCCTTTTAAATTATTCTCATTGTGTGAAAGAGAATATTATGGTTAAATGAGCTCAGTGGTAACTCATCAGTATTAACAGCAAGGAGTCTCGTGGTACCTTAATCTGTATAAAAATGACAGTTTGCAGATGTTTGGTGTAGAATAGTTAAAGATGTGTGTTGTAAGTGCTAGGCTGCACCACTTAGGTAAGGGAAGTGTGTGGAAGACAGCAACTTCAGCATCAAATGAATGTTTGCAAAAGAGGGTCTGACTCTCAAGTAGTTCTGAACCTGCTCCCCCCCAGTTCAGCTACACAAGAACATGATGACTGTGAGATGAGCAGCTTCTAATCCCTCCATGGCCTTTCACTTTCCTATTAAATGCTAAAGACACAGAAAAAAAAATGAAAGCGTAAGAGATCCAGCTAATTCCAAAGGATTGGAAGGGCTCTGTTTGCTGGGAATTAAGCAGAAGAGACACTGTCTATGTCCTCTAGAGGGTGCTTGGTCAGATCAGCTTTGTTCCAAGAACTGGGACAGGGACTGGGAACTTTGGGAAGTCTCTGTGATTTATGGCTGGGAGAGGAAGATTTCTGTGTACTCAAGTCTATTTTTTGGAAGGTGGTAGGATTGTGTATACTTGCTAGGAGAGACAGAAAGCAATACAGTGAGCCCTTGGTATCTGCTGGTATTTGGTTCCAGGACCCCCATAGATACCAAAACCCACGGATGCACAAGTCCCATTATAAACAATGGGATAGTAAAACAATGTCTCTTGTATAAAATGGTAAAAATAAGGTTTGCTTTTTGGAATTTATATATATTTTTAAATATTTTCAAGCTGTGGATGGTTGAATCCATGAATAAAGAATCTGTGGAAAAGGAAGGCCAACTGTACATTAACGGTCCTCCTTCCCATTTTCAAAGACACCTGCATCCCCCTCAAAGGTGGTCCTAGAGGGAAGGGAAGGAATATATTTGTTAAAAACCAAAAACAAAACAAAACCCCCAGATCTCCCAGTTTTGGGCCATGAAACCCACTGGGTGACCTTGTGCCACTCACATTCTCTCAGCCTCAGGGGATGGCAATGACAATTCCCCTCTGAAGAATCTTGTCAAGAAACCCCCATGACAGGTTTGCTTTAGAGTTGCCATTAAGTCAGAAACAACTTGAAGGCACACAACAACAACAACTTAAATGCATCAACATAAATCTCTCAACTTAAGCTTTCACTGATTAATTGGTAAGGATACATTTTGATCAATGAACCTGAGAATTAAGGGTTCTCCTTTGTTTGTCCTTTTCTTTTGGTACAAGCTCTTTCATATTGCTATACAAAGGGCTTTCAAAGAGATTTGGCATTGACTTTGCTTTTACAAGAAAAGGGAGTTTCTGTTTATTAAATACACATTGCAAAGTGGTTTAATCATTCCCTGAGACAGAAGGCTGGTCTGTCCATCTTGGTACTTGTGGCAGTGGTGCCTCAGAGTCTTTACTCAGAAACACAAGTGAATGAATCTAGAAGGTCTGTGCACAAACCAAAGCCGGAGCCCCGCCCTAGTTTACTTTTTGTCCAGTTGTGAGTTCTTGGCAATATGTTTACCATAAGCTGAATCCATCGGTCCTGAAATGGTTGAAAAGGCAGAAGGCTAATCAATGCACTGAAAATTGTTTATTAAAGATTTCCCGTCCCTTCCCCTGAAAGGGAGATTGGCTTTAGTACTACTTTGTGGAACAGCGTGTGTGGCATCTGCAGAGGTCCCTGAAGGGGGTACCCTTTTATGAGGAAAAGCTGTCATGGGATACAAGTGGCAGAGGTTGAGGTGGGGAGCTGTTGTAGGCTCCACAAACATTTCCAGGTTCTTTGATCAGGATCTGTCATCAGATGCCTTCCCCCCACATCCCTATCCCTCCCCACCCTATTTTTTCAGCTCCTGTTAAGGGGGCTTTTGACAAGGCCTGTCACCTCCTTCATTAATTCTCCTGCTTCCAGGATGTTTGTTTTATCAAGGGAGAGAAAATATGAAAAGGTTAAAAAAGAGGGCTTCGATGATGGGGGGAGAAGGGAGAAAAGAGAAAGGGGAGGGCTGGGTCATGCATGGTGAAGGTTGAGGTGGGGGAGATGAGCCCTGAGAGGGATGTGAATAGGAGACCAGGCTGAGAGAGAGGGGAGGATCAAGGCTGAAAGGCATCATTAGCGTTGACTGTGTTTGTGTGTTTTCCATTGTGTGTTTGGGGGCCAGCCCAAGATGATCTTGTTCCTGAAGCAGAACATCATGTTGACTGTGTTAGGGGGTAATTAACAAAGGTAAATGGTGAAAAACAAGTGAATCAGTTCTTTCTGACTAATGAATTAACATTAATATCTGCACATGACAGTCTGGCATTTCGGTGAGGTTTGACCGAAATATCTTCTTTCCCACTGGACTAAATTCAGAGCTCTCTGGCTTCTGTCCTGCTTTTCTCTCATGGCACCCAAAATCTGTTGTCTGTGGTGACCATCTCACCTAGCTTAACGACAAGGGCTGCATCCACACTGCAGAAATAATCCAGTTTGACACCACTTTAACTGCCATGGTCAGTGCTAGGGATTTCTGGGGATTGTGGTCTGTTGTGGCACAAGAGTTCTCTGACAGAGAAGGCTAAATGTTTCACAAAACTACAAATCCCAGAAACCCATAGCACTGAGCCATGGCAATTGAAGCAGTGTTAACCTGGAATATTTCTGCATTGCAGATGCAGTCAAGGTCTTCTCTTTCTGTTATACTCCTTATATTATTCTGCTATGCTGGGCCCAAACACCCTAAAGGTAGACATGTTAATTAATTGGGGCAGTTAAAATTTTTATAGCAAAGAAGAACATAAAATATTAAATGACAAAAAGATTGTGTTTATACATTGTTTCATTTCCATCATTTTTACCATTTTAACTTGTTTGTTAATCTACTGTTTACTATACAATCTTAGTACCATACTTCCCATTGTTTATCTGTTTTTGTAGAACTTTTTTCTCTTAATACTTTCTACTTCTGATTTGGTTAATCTGATCTTATTTTGGCCTCTCCAGTTTTAACTGAAGTTCAATTGTTCTGGATCTCACTTTAGCTATATAAGTTATTCTTAGCTCCTGCTCTCTCTCTGTTCCCTTTTTATGATTTCCATGTTTTTTTTACAATAATTTATAATTGGTGACCATTCCTTAGCAATCCTTGGGGCAATTTTGAAGAAGGTATAAAGGGCTCTGGAAATTTCATTCTATCCACAGGCATACAAGTTTGTGTGCATTAGTAATCTGTCTGTGTATATTTCTGGAGCACTGTATCACAGGGCAGAGTGTTGGGCTCAGGGGATGGCATCTACTGTGGGTCCCCAGAATGGTGCCAAGACTCGGGTATTGTTACCCATTCTGGTTGATCAATTCAAGCAACTGGCCAAAAAACAATTGGTGGTTTCCATAATATTGAGGTGATGAATCCACTTCAGGTTTTAAAGGCCCTGTCCATGGTGCTGAAACCTATACCTCCAAATTGCTTCAGTGTCTTAAGCTGTTGCCACACTACAGAACTATCTAGCAACAGTTTGGTTGGTTCTACATCCTACTGGGTGAAGCCCAGCTCTTGGCATCCAGTGGCAAAACTACCTGCCACCAACCCTCCACCATCAGCTGCAGATCTGAAGGAAGGGGAGGGGGAGATGCAGTGAGCAAACTAGAAAATTTACACCTCTGAAATGTGAAATGTTCTGTATAGTGAAAGTCCAGCCTTCCTCAAACTTATACCCTCCAGTTGTGTTGGACTTTAGCTCCCATCACTCCCAGCATGCTGGCTGGGAATGATAGGAGTTGCTGTCCAACACAGCTGGAGTGTACTCTGTATTGGGGAGAAGTCTAGCCTAGGGACTGAGCTGCAAACCCAGGGAAATCCCAGTTTACAATCTCACCTTTCCCTTAGGTTGCAACGCACTGCAGAATTAATGCAGTTTGACACCACTTTAACTATCAGGGCTCCATCCTATGGAATCCTGGGATTTGTATTTGTTGTGGTACTAGAGTTCTATGACAGAGAAGGCTAAATGTCTCACAAAACTACAAATCCCAGAATTTCATAGCATCACACCATGGCAGTTAAAGTGGTGCCAAACTGCATTAATTTTTCAGTGTAGGTGCAGCCTCAGATAGCTCTGTTAAAGTTCAGAGTAAAATGTGGAGGGAGACCACCACCCCACTGACCTGAAATCCACCAGTTGCCATTGTGTAAGAAGCTGAGGAGCTGGCTGGTGCTCTGCAAGCCTGTTGCACAATTCTATGGGGACGAAATCATAGTATCATAGAATCACACCTTCAAGCAGCTCAGGCTTGAAATGAGCAACCGTGAGGGCAAGAAACATGATTGATTAAGGAAATGAAACAATAACACTAGGTTTTTTGGAGGTGCAAGCAGCAACATGTACACATCCCTGGCTCCAATGTTTCTGGTTCATTTGCTTGTTTCTAATAGTTTGGAAGAGCTGGTGTTAGATGCTAGTTGGCTTCAGGTTGATTAGCTGAGGGATGGACCATTTTTCCCAGAGTTGGAGTGTGATAAGCTTAAGAGGGTGTTTATAGAGTTTTGGAGAGTTCTGTGATGGGACATGTGAGGGGTCAGTGTAGTGTTGTGACTAAAAGAGTAAGCCAGGAAAATCTGTGTTCAAATTTCACATCAACCATCAACTCACTTGAACCTTCAGCCTGCCATTAGGGAGATTATAATAATGACTTATCTCAGAATGCTGTTGCAAGACTCACAGAGATAACAACACATAAATTCTAAGTATTATATCATGGAGACTGCATTGATGGATCTTCAAAGGCCTTGACTCATATGGAATGGCATTGATGGAAGGGAAGGTTTTTCCATCATGTTCACTCAAAGAGTCCCAGTCTTGATGCCATTTGAACAACATTTCTGGTACCAAACTAAATGTATCTTTTGTGTGGTGACTAAATAGTATAGTAAATAGTAATGTACAGTTGCACCATAGAGTTCTGTGGATAAATCAGCTTCTACTTCTGTTTCTGCTGAAATAACCAGTTTAGGAAAAGTAATTCAAAACTGTGTGTCATTCTATACTAATTTAGCTCCATGGTCAAGTCTCTTGTCCTGGGACAGGCTGTTTTATCCCCCCCCCCAAGATATTCCTTGTAGGAGCTTCTCCTGAGTCTCCCACAGACAAAAGTAGAGGAAAGGGATGAGGGTCTTCCACAATCTTCTTAAACAGATTATTCCATACAGAGATTTTCTTTCTTTCTTCTTTTCTTATAATACTGGATCTTAGGGTCACCTCATGAAACTGAGTAGCATTTGGCTCAAGATTGATTAAAAAGGGGAATTCTTTGTCATACAATACATAATTAGCATACAGAACCCATAGCTAGAAGATACAGCAATGGCCTCTAGCTGGGAACAGTTTTTTTTTAAAGGATTAAATTAATGGCAAACTAGTGTCTCTGTGTGCTATTAGCATACTAAGTAAAATATGCAGTCAAGTCAGATTGAAATGTCACATTCAGATAAAAAACAAAGCAAAAATGAAGGCGTCTTTTCCAAAAACCACCACAGAATCAACTAGTGGGCAATACTTTTATTGGGACCAACCCGAATGCAATAAAAAATGTGCAAGCTTCTGAGTTCTCTAGAATTCTTCATTAGACTAAGCAGAGGCAGTCTAATTCTGAAGCTTATTCACTTCTAGACACAAAGCGTGAGGTTGGTTGTATCTGTCTTGCATGAGGTGTTTGGCTGTTCATAGCAGAACACCGGTTGTAGATGCATTTTCTCCTAATCTGAAAAGGCAGGCTCTTAGGCACTGCTATGCCTTGATGTTAAAAAATAAAAATAGAAATGAATAACTTTGGCAAGGTCTCTCCCCATTTCTGGTGGCCCTCACTTCTTTAGGCTAAGTAGCCATACCTGATTCTTTCAGCCCTCGCCTTCTGTGATCTGAAAAGACAAATGACCAGAATCATCTTCCTTTTCCAGGGTTGTGTGATTCCTCCTCTTTCCTCCTCAACTGCCTGCCTTCCAACCTTCCCCTCTTATATTTGCATTGCCTTGACCTTCTGTGACAGCATAATCAGAATCATAGCTTGTCCCCTGTGGGGGGTTCCCCCCATCCCTCCTCTCCCCCCATCCCTGAGCAAGCCATGGCTGACAGGTTGCCATCTCCTTCCTCCCCCTCTCTGCTCTCTTAAATAATTCAGCTCCCTGTAGCTGCCCCTTGGCTCCATCTGCATCCCGGCTGCTGTTCGCTGGGCCCCTGCCGAGCTAACAACATAAGCCCCTTACTTGGTAATTGCTAGATGAATAGTGGAAGACAGGAGACACCGGAGGGAAATGGGGGGTAGAAGTCGGGGGGGGGGGCTTGGTGGAGGAATGTAGGGGCCAGGCATGGTGTTTTGGATTAATGGCATCCAGGCTAATTGCCACATCAGAACAGATTACAACTCCCAGAATCCCCTGGATGAGTCTGGGGGATTTGGGAAGTTGTAGTCCAAAGAAGCTCAGGTCTGTATACATAGTGGGTCGGTCCCAGACACTCTTTACCAAGTGATAATCTACCAGTTGCATTAATGTTTCTCAGTTACATTTCTTTCCCACCTTTCCCCATCCCTAGTGAGATCAAGGCAGAGTGCCTTTTTGCTATTTCTGCCCTCACAACAAACTTGTGAGGTAGGTCAGATTGAGAGAGAGACAGTAACTGGGCCAAAGTCAACCAGTGGATTTCCTGGCTCAGTGGGGACTTGACTATTATTTATTTATTTAGAGTATTTATACTCTGTTCAGCCAGAAAAGCTTTCAGAGTGGCTTACAGGTTGTTAATTTGAGAGTTCCCAGTCCTCAGGCTTACAATCTAAAAAAAAAAACATGACACAAAAGGAGAAGGGAATGGCAGTGAGGAAGGCGATCAAATCCAGCAGATACTGCCAGTTCTTCTCTCCCTTCGAGGCCAGGGTGGTAGCAGTTAAGATGAAGGGAGGGCCTTTCAGCTTCCTCTGAGGCTAGGCTTGGTGGAGCTGTGCCTCCCTCTCCTTCTCTCCCTCCAAGATAATAATATTGCTGCACTGGGGGCATCAACGAGATCATTGATCTCCCAAGTTCCATTCCAAGATGCTAACCAGAGCACTTCCTCACTTTCCTATGGTGTGTTTGTAACCATTTTGCAAGCTGGTCATCAGTGCTGATCTGCTGGGCAAGGAGGAGAATTTCCCCACCTGTCTGTATTTGATCACCCTTGCTGGGGAATTGAGGAGTACAGTTGTCCTTACATGGCAGGATGATAACAGATATCTGGTGTAGCAAGTGACCACACACATGCTGCTACAGGTTCGTATCTGTCTTCACTAGAGATGAGTGAGACCATTTATTTCCTCTGTTTGGTTGGTAGTGGGAGTAGAGTACTAGGGTAGTAGGAATAGGTTAATAGGGTAATAGGAATTTGGCTGCAGCCCGATCAGAGCACACCTTTAGTATGCACAAGGTAGCATGATCTCAAAGCATAGCCTGCAGACAATCTGTGCATGATCTGAGGTGGTTAGAGCAGGAAGATGGTAATGTTGCCAGATCCTTGCTATGCTGGAGGTCTTTGAGAATGAGGCCTCGCACAGTCAGGGGAGTGCCCTTGGGGTACATTTTGTATAATCTGAAGCTTCTATAATGGCATGCAATAGATGGGGGCAAATTTAAGAAGCTGCTAAGCATGGGTGCTTAGGGCAACCTAGAACCCATGTTACTACCTTCCATGCTTTTGTGATTCCTGGATAGTAGTAGTAGCAGTAATTATTGTTATTGTATTATGCCTTGTTTGAACTATATCAAATTTTAACTTACATTGTAAGCTTAATTGGATCCCACATTGGAAAAAAGAGTGGGTCAATAAATAAATAAATAAATAAATATTGGGCCAAAATATGGAAAATCATATTCCAAGAAGTCTGATTGTTCTTTAAGCCATAATGTGTAGCTCTCCCCTTTGCATAAGCTTTTTAAAAAATAAAATAAAAAATTAGGGGGAGTGAAAATAGAAGTGAACCTCTGTGCTTGGCAGGTGGAGATGGGATGATCTGCAAGGGGTCTGGGGTGGAAAATGGGCTTCTGGAGTTTCCAAAGCAGTCCATGGCTGCCTTACCATGTTGAATTGTTTTCAAGGGCACCCATAACAATGATGTCCCAATCCTTGAACCATGGTGAGGGTTCAAGAGGCATGCAGGGGAAATGGTTAAAACAAAACAGGTTTCCCTAATCTGAGTCCTAGCATTCTCTCTTCTTGGTCCTTCCCCCCTCATTTATCCCAGCACCACAACCCTCCATTCTTTTGGGAGTGAATGTAATGGGAAGCATGCTGTAGGTTCCCTGTGAACTTAGAATTTTCTGTGGGAATGGCATTCTGTTTTGGAAAATGGTGCAAGACATGGCTAAGGAAAGTGGCATGGGCTAGATTCTCAATCGCTAAGATAGATAAATAGATAGCATTGGAAAAGTTCTCAGAGCAGGTTATGTATAGTTAGCAATAATTCTAAAAATCAAGTTGTTCTTTCCCTCATTTTTATAATCTAGAAAGATATGACACAAAAGGAAAAGGGGATGGAAGGAGGAAAGAAAACCAAGAAAACACAGCTGCAAGTTTGTAATCTTATGAGATTTCCTGGGAAACAGGGAAGTTGAATAGAACAAATTGAGTTCCAGTCTCAATGATACCTCTGAATGCATCCCTATACTTCCACCCAAATACATAAATGATCCCTTCCTTTCCTCTAGAAATAGTCACGCTCTTGAGTACCCTGCTCTCATGAAACTGAAGGTTGCCATTCACCCATATTGATCCCCTCACACCTGCCAAATGACAAGATTCGAGCCAGCAAATTGGCAATAGCTGGGCCATTGGATGTGAAACTGATATATGGAGATGACGAGGGACTCCACCTTGGAGCATCCCGATATTGCAAAGAAATCTGATGTAGCTTCCTGATGAGGAACAGGAGCCTTGATATGGAAACTCCCAGGCCTGGATTTTTGCTTGTGATAACAAGATTAGTAGGTAGCATTTGGCCAGGTTTACAGAAGTTGTGGCCCAGCTAGCCAGCTGCAGCAAGGTATGGGAAAGAATTTCTGTTGCTTTTGAGGAATACACTGAAATTCCTTATGTCACCCCCCCCCCCCGAGACACTGTGTGAAATAAAATCCACTCTTGACTCCAAAATGTATGCATCACGCTGCATTTCAAATGTATGAAATTGGACATATGTTTAAAAAATGCAAATGTTTTAAAATGTGTAATGTTGAGAAAAGCACACTAATGTGCCTTATTCACTTGGGGAAATGATGTATAAAATTGCATACATTAGGGAAAGGATATAAATGAACCCATCTCTTAAGGGAAATGCACATGGATTTCCTTCTGGGGAAAAAAAGCAAAGTCCCACTACCTGAGACAGAGGACGTTTTCACACGGGGCTTTTTGAGGAGGCAATCCTACCTCCGTCCGGCCCCACTCCGGCTCCATTTCCGCGTAGTTCACACGCACGCGGCGGCAAACCCCGCCCCTTCCGGTGCCATCCTTGCGTCCGTCCGGCTTTTCGCTCCGTGTGTTCAAACGCATGGAGCCCTAAGTCCGGCGTCACTCCGGGTGGCAAAAGGCTAACTCCGGCTAACTCCGGCTTCAGGTAATTCCGGCTGTCCACCCGGAATTAGCCTGCCACCGACGGAGCCATTCTGGAATCAGCGGCAGGAGCCGTTCCGGAATGGCTCCACCCGGCTTTAGGAGCCCCCGTGTGAAAACGTCCAAAGGCAGGATAGGATAGTGATGCAAGTAAGTTTTGGAGAAATGCCACAAAATCAAGATGGAGGCTTTTGTGGTGTAATGGTTTGAGTGTTGGACTTGTGACTCTGGAAACCAGGGTTCAATTTCCAGCTTGGCCATGAAACCACTGGGTGACCTTGGGCATGCCACACTTTCTCAGCCTCAGGAGAAGGCAATGGCAAACCTCTTCTGAACAAATCTTGCTGAGAAAACTCCATGATAGGTTCACCTTAGGGCAGGGGTAGGCAACCTTTCCCCTTTAAGGGCCGAGGGACTTAAGCTCCCAGAATCCCAGGAGCTATAGGCCAACATGGGACTATTGGCCAACATGGCTGAGGCTTCTGGGAGCTGAAGTCCCTCCGCCCTTAAAGGGGAAAGGTTGCCTACCCCTGCCTTAGGGTCTCCATTAGTTGGAAATAACTTGAAGGCACACAGTAACAACAACAAAAGAGGCAGATCACCAACACAGATCTCTGGTGCTCAACAACTCTCCTATTTGTGCAGTCCCTAGGTAAGCAGCAAAACCAGGAGGCATTGTGTCTCTCACAGAGGTCTGAGTTTGACTTGGTGAACCACAAGCTGAGCTGACTTATTTCAGGCAAACTTAGGGGGAGCTGCTGGCTCAGATTCAGGTGGGATGTGTGAATTTGCTCTAGGCTTTAGTCCAAATTTTAAAGATGTCACACAGGCTGCCAATCTCTGTCTTCCATAATAGGTCCAGCCCCTTAGAAACATCCTTTAAAGTTTGAACTAAAATCTGGATTCCCTGTCCCATGGTCATTGGAGCCATCTGCCTCCACTGCAAGATGCTCTGTGCCTTGGCTTCTTCATCCTCAAGACATAGGTCCAAAATACACGGCAGACATAATCCAATTTGAGACTGCTTTAACTGCCCTGACTCAGTGTTAGGGAATCCTTGGAATTGTAGTTTAGTATGGCACCAGAGCTCTCTGACAAAACTATCGTTTCTAGAATTCCCTAAGCGCTGAGCCAGAGCAGTTAAAGCACTCTGAAACTAAATTATTTCTGCAGTGAGTTTTGTACCCTAGTGGGCTTGATGTAAAAAATGCTTGTGTAAGACACACGGACACATGTACATGCACCTCAAGTGTCTTGGGATTACTTCAATCTTGGTGGCATTAGACTGGACTTTGCCCAAAGGATGAGGCAGTAATACAGCTCGCAGCTGTGTGAAAAGAAATCTCTCTCTGGCATTCCTGTATGATGGGTTTTTATACAACTGCTTTATCTATGAAGGTGCAGAAAAGAAGATACCCTTATATTGTAACGCAGAGGGTTGTCTTTAGGAACAACTTCTCATTTCATCTGAAGTATCTGCTGTGAGAAGTGGGGGTGAGGGGAGATATATATGACAATGAAAAATTGGCTGATAAGGAGTGAGTACTATTAGAAGTCTGCTTTTCTGTATATCTGTTTTATCTTTGAATTTATACATATATTCAAGCCTTTTTTTCCTTCATTTTATTCCCCCTTTTTCCATCCCCCATCCTATTAGTCTCTCTCTTTCTCTCCCCCCCATTCTTGCAGCTTTCTTACTTTGCGGTATCTCCATCCATCAGCCCTCTATTCTTCCCCATCAGTCTCCTTATGTCTCTTCTCTCCTTCTTTCTTTTTCAACCACCCATCCCCCTAAACCTTTCTGCCCCTCACCCACCCACATCCGACCCTGCCTTCTTGTCACCCATCCTCCCATTCAGAACAAAAGGACCCCTCCTGGTTTTTTTGCTTTCTGCCCCGGAAAACTGCACCGCAGGGTGAGAATTCTCCCTAGGCCAAGTTGTGCAACGCATATGTGTGTGTCACTGCCTGTGTATCTTTATTCTCTTGTTTCCCTTTTGCTTTGTAAGCCTTTAGGGCTGGTGTGTGTGTGTGTGTGTGTGTGTGTGTGTGTGTGGTAGGACTGGGAAGGCTGAACCTGCTGCTCACCCACTTGTACACACAGACACACTTCCAACAAGTTGGCGTGAAGGATGAGGGAAATAAATAAATGCAGGGCTTCATTAACTCACTCCTTGTCTCCGGTTCCTTTTTGCTTTCCCTGTCCTAGTCCTTGGGGAGATGGTGTTTGGTGGAGGAAGGGAGGAATCACAATTACACAGATGTGGGTTGTGGGGTGGAGTTTTTGTTTTTTGATTTTTGCTAATGGTCTCTCTCTCTCTCTCTTTCTCTCTCTCTTATCACCAACCTTCAGCCACAAATCTCACACCAGGATTTGCATGCTGCTTGCTCCTCTTTTGCTGCACCACTGCCCAGATTTGGTGAGCGGCCCTGGCCCAAGGTGCCGGGGAAGATGGCCTCAACACCGGCCTCTTTTCTGATGCTCTGGCCATTGGTTCTCCTCCTCTCTGATCCAGCAGCATCCATCGAGTTTCCTGAAGGCTGTGAGTAGCAAAGGCTTTAACATCTTTCTTCTGTATGTGGTTTGAAAGTAGTAATACACTACTGGTGTGGATCAGTGAGCATGGATCCATTGAGTTTCCCACATGTGAGGCTTGTGTTACGATGCATTCTTGCAGTTTTTTGTACAATGATGGCTGGTGGCACCAATGTCAGTGGGGTGAGGTATCTTTTTTCCAGGTGATAGTATGAGCCATCCAAGGTGCTGAGCCATACCCCTAAAATAGGTTTGGCAACTTGGGCTGCATCTGCACTGCAGAAATATTGCAGTTTAACACTGCTTTAACAGCCATGGCTCAAGGTTACAGAATCCTGGGATTTGTACTTTGCTGTGGCACCAGAGCTCTCTGACAAAAAAAGGCTAAATATCCCACAACAATACAAATCCCAGGATTCCATAGCACCAACCCATGGCAGTTAAAGCATTGTCAAACTGCATTATTTCTAAAGTGCAGATGCAGCCTTCAATACACAGAGCAGATTCACAGACCCACCAACACTCTTTTGTTGTGTGTTTCTCCTTTTGGTTGCATTGCCTCATATTCTTGGGCTGTGGCTTCTGTTTCATTTACAAGTCTTGCCAATGTCACAAATCCCTATCATCTCTCTTTCTGCCTTCATAACTCTTTCTAGCAATGCAACAAACTTCACTCTCTCTGTCTACCACTTTGATGGTACAGGTGAAAGTAGTAGTGCTGGGAACCTGAGAGGAGTGAGGAAGATTGGTTTGATTTGGAGGGATGCCCCCAAATGCCCTGTCCTTTAGAAAAGATAGATGATTAGCACTGCTTTCTTCTGCAGGAGAAAGGCATCACTGTCTTGTGACACCAGCAGCCACTACTCCAGTTTTTCCCCACACCTCTTTGCATGACTAGCAACAAAAACCTCACACTAACAAAAGGAGCAGATCCTGCCATTCATCACAAGTTAGTAAGCAAAGAGTCACAATTGATTGCAAATATATAGATTCATCATAGAATGATAGAGTTGGAAGAGGCTCCCAAGGGCCATCCATTCCAATCCCCTGCCATGCAGGAAGACACAATCAAAGCACTCCCTCTGACAGATGGCCATCCAGCCTCTGTTTAAAAATCTCCGAGGGGGACTCCACCACACTCCGAGACTGTCAGAAAGTTCCTCCTAATATTTAAGTGGAATCTCTTTTCCTGTAGCTTGAATCCATTGCTCTGGGACAGCCATTTGATCTTTGAGCTTCTAGACCAAGCTCAGGAATCAGTTTCCTTAGTCACAGATGAGATGCAGCTGAGCAATTTCTCTGTGCCCCTTTATCTTTGTTGTTATTGGGTGTCTTCATGTCATTTCTGACTTATGGCAACCCTAAGGCAAACCTATAATGGGGTTTTCTTGGCAAGATATGTTCAGAGGAGGTTTGCCATTGCCATCCTCTGAGGCTAAGAGAGTGTGACTTGCCAAGGGTCACCTAGTGACATTCCATGGCCGAGCCAGGATTCAAACTTAGTCACTGGAGTCATAGTCCAACCCTCAAACCACTACACCATGCTGGCTGTCTATAGTTTACTATTTTAAGGAGGTGTCACAACTGCTTCCTTTTTGCCCCTTCTCTATCAAAGCCAATGCTCCTTTTAAATCTGTGTGAATAGATGTCCATGATCCTTGCAATTTCACTTTCAGTACCAAGGACAGCGCACAGAGCCCTGGAGGCAGGCAGGTAATTTTGTTTTTTGTTTTTTTTATAGCAATGTGGAGAGAACCCAGGATTTTATTTCTATCAGCACCATAGAAATAATCAGTTTGACACCACTTTAAGTGTTGTAGGTCCATCCCATGGGATCTTGGGACTTGTAGTTTTACAAGGTCTTTCTCTGTCAAAGAGTGCTGGTGCTTCACAAAGCTATAGATCCCAGGATTCTGTAGGATGGAGCCATGGCAGTTAAAATGGTGTCAGACTGCATTATTTTTGCAGTTTAGATGCACCCCAGGAACAATCTGGGACTTTTCAATAAAACTGGATGCACCCAGTGATGAGGTTTAGTTTTGGGAAGGGACCTGTGAGGGGCCCAAAATTCTTGCAGTCCATCTGGAGAAGAGTGAAGGATTTGCACCTCTAAAGAGAGAAAAGAGGTGGAAAAAGAGGGGATCTTTTTTCCAGTCCAAAGTGTGGGTATTTCCCCTATGATTAGCAGTTGGATTTCTTTCATGCTGGCAGTGTCCCTGTATTGGAAACAATTCTTGCTCTTGGAGCCAAATGCCATCATGATGAAGGTGGCAAATGCAGTTGTTTAAAATGCAGACTGTCCAAAACCCATACAAAATTGAGAAGGCTGCAGCAAGGATTCCTGTTTTACTTCAAAGAGAGAATATGAGTGAAAGGAGAGCTAAACTAGAAGAAAGTGAGTGTGGTGTAGTGTTTAGTGTGCTGGGACTGCAACACAGATCCAGGCTCGAGTCTGCATTGAACCCTAAAACACATTGGGAGATCTTGGGCCAGTTGATCTGTCTAAGTCTGACCTTCCTCACAAGGCTGTTGTGAGGATAAAATAGGGAGGAGGGGGGAAGCCAGGCGTGAAGCAATGGAAGAAAGCTGGGATACAAATATAATTAATGCTTATGAAATAGTAATAAATTCTCTATGCTCCAAAACACACTGCAGAAATAATCCAGTTTGAGACTGCTTTAATTGCCCTGTCACAATGCTAGGGAATTCTGGGAACTGCAGTTTTGTGAGACATTTAGCTTTCTCTATCAGAAAGCTCTGGTGCCACAATAAACTACAATTCCTAGGATTCCCTAGCATTGAGCCAGGGCAGTTAAACTGGTCTCAGACTGGATTATTTCTGCAGTGTGTTTTGAACTTTTATGGCCAATACTTATCCTGCTTTGTCCTTCCCACACCAAAGTTTTTTTTTTTCCCTTGTCAGGATGACCAATGTTACTGAAACTAACGTGAGAAATGGGAAAAAACTAGGGGCAAGTAATGAAGGGGGTAAGGCTCAGCTTTAGCCTTGGGCCCCATTTATTCCTCTAACAGTTGGACAGATCTTCCTGTTTTATGCATGATCTGAACAGCTGCAGGTTGGATCTCCTGCAGAGTCTGAGAAAGTGAATTTTTTAGATTACAGCTCCCTGATTATTATTTCTACAGTGCAGATGCTGGACATGCTTGTTGGACATCAACACAGAGACTGGACATGCTTGTTGGGTATTCTGGGAGTTGTAGTCCAAAGAGTGACTTTTACACACCCTAGTCTCCTATAGTCGCATCTAGTACGTCTGTTGGCTTAGTGAAGGCTTAGACAACTTGATGCCCTCCAAATGTGTTGGAGTACAGTTTTAATCAATGGTCAGGGATAATGGGAGTTGTAATCCAAAGCCTTTGGAGTGTTTCAACCTGCCTATTATTGGCTTAGAGTAGAATGAGAGAAACATTTCTCTACCTTATACAGTAATAAATGAGTAGCTCTTGCTGTCCTCTCAGAACTAATTTTCACTGTGGTGGTATAGCCTGGGCTATATATATTGCAGGTAGAAGCTCATGCTAGAAAACTCTGCATATAGAAAAAGAGCAGACTATATGCATTCTATAGTGGGTTTTTTGGTGGGTTTTTCTGTATTGTCAAACCTAGAATCTAAAGCTGTGAAGCCTAAATACAGGTTTATTTCCTCCATGAGACTCAGGCCTCAGTTGTTCTGGTCTGTGATATGGGTAGATAATGGGAAATGCCCAGTAAATCAAGGGACCTGAAATCTCTGGTAACTTGGTTACAGTGCATAGGATGCACATCTATTCCTTTCCAAAATGTTATGAAAAAGTGCTCTGAGTGAGAGTCACAAGCAGAGCTTGAGGAAGTTGAACTAGAGCTCCCAGAATGCATGCTGGCTGGTGGCTTCTTAGGGCTGTAGTACCCAAAGTCACTTCCCCAAGCTCTGCTCATAAGCCTCGTTTGTGCCTTTGAGGGTTGGTGTGATACCCTACATTGATCTTGGGACACTGGTAAGGTGTTTCCAAGTGTGATGCTTTCCTTGCCCTCCTTTCTGCCAGAGACCACGTTCTGTGGCTGCTGGGGTTTCTGTGGGAAAAGGAGATGATTGCTCCCAACGGTGGGTGTGGTGAAAGATCAATCCTGAAATGGCTGAAGTGGCTCTGCACAAGGCAGCCCAGCCGAGGAAATTGGTTTAGGGATGTGGAGAATATTAGCAGCCTAGGTGTGCAGCATCCCATGCAGGTGGCAGTGAATTTGGATGCCACACCTGTATCTGTCCAGTTGAGCTGCAGTCTTTCACTGCAGTGCCAGTTGGAGAGATCCAGAGAGCCAGTGTGGCGTATGGTTTCAGTGTTGGACTATGACTCTGGAGACCAGGGTTCGATTCCCAGCTCAGCCATGAAACCCACTGGGTGAACTTAGGCAAGTCACACACTCTCAGCCTCAGAGGAAGACAATGGTAAACCCCCTCTGAACAAATCTTGCCTGATAGGTTCACCTTAGGGATGCTATAAGTTGGAAACAACTTGAAGGCAAACAACAACAGCAACAACAACAACAGCCAGGTGGAGAAGAATGGTGAGAGCAATAGTATTTCTTTTTGAGTCAGCCAATGAGGTTTAGTAGCTTGAGAACTGGACTATGGCAGACCATGGTTTGAATCTCCACTCTGCCATGGAAACTCAACGGGTGACCTTGGGCAAACCACACCCTCTCAGCCTCAGAGCAAGTCAGTGGCAAACCTCCTGGCAAGTAAACCCTAGGATAGTTGTGTCACTTGAAGGCATATAGCAACAACATGGCTGTATATGGGAGATCTCTATTCTGCATGTGAGGCCAGAAATGTTTTTTTTTTAAATCAGGATCTTACCATGGATTTGTTTTATATGCAATTGTTGTGAGCCGCCTTGATTGCCCAAAGGCAAAAGGTGGGGTATAAAAATAAAGTTTATTATTATTATTATTTATTACCAGACAGAAGTGCTAAGGATCACCTTACCCAACCCTAGGTCAGGGCAAGGAACTTTTGATCTTCTAGATATTTTGGACTTCAGTTCCTGGAATCCCGTACCATTGGCCATTTTGCCTGAGGTTGATAGAAATTTAAAATTTCAAGACCAGAATGTTCCCCACACCACTTCTAGTACCAGAACCGATTCTTGGAACATTGGAAGGGAAAGGAAAAGTCATATGCAGTAAGTGTTAGGAACTTTGGAGTCTCCAGATCTTTTGGACTGGAACATGTCTTTTGATCCCATTTCAAAAGCTTTTTGAAAGGTGTAACTCAGGGGTAGGCAACCTTTTTGAGCCGGGGGGCTGGGTTGCTGTCCCTCAGACAATTGGGGGGCCGAAGCACCAAAAATAAATAAATAAATAAATAAATAAATAAATAAATAAATATTTTAAAAAATTAAAAAATTAAAAAAATATTTAAAAATATGCATGCACATTCTCTCAGCCCCAGAAAAGCCATGGCAAAACCCCCGTGGAGATTTTGCCAAGAAAACCCCAAGAACAAGTAATAACAACAATAATCAATATCATCATGGCGGGCGGGGGGCAGTGGCGGCAGCGGCAGGACCGGCCTGGGGCCGGTCCAAAGGTCTCGGGAGGCCGCATCCGGCCCCTGGGCCTTAGGTTGCCTACCTCTGGTGTAAGTGATGTAAGCAAGACCTGTGTGCTAGGCTTCCCACTTTAAGGACTGTAGGTTGGAGGACTTCCATGTCTGATATTTTATGATGAGCAAATTTCTATGTTTATTACATTTTAAATCCTACCTTTCATCCAAAGAGCCTGAGGGGGTACAAGAATCCTCCATTTTATCTATTTATTTTCACAAATATTTCTGTGAAGTGGATGAAACTGATTGATTGATTGATTATTGAAAGAAAGAAAGAGAATGAAAGAGAGAGAGAGAGAGGAAGGAAGGAAAGAAGCAATCAAGCAAAAAATTGGCTTGTGGTCAGTCACGGATCTTCATTACTATGGATATTTGAACCCAGGTCTGTCCCTGGCACAACATTAGCCACAAAGGTCAAATATAGGTCCCAACTTCCAATGTCCTCAGTGTAGTGAACACATGAACAAAAGGCTATCACCTTTTATCTTTACAACTAAGATAACAGCAATCTGCCTGAACTTCCAGGGAAGCTAATTTGAACACAGAGAATCCCAGATATGAAGCAAATATTATGCATTTGTACCTGTGAACCTCTGTATATCTCCTCTGAGTTACTGTGGATTCCTTTTCTGTCATTAAGCAATGACAGCCTATTCTCACACATTTTGGAATGAGAATCATGGGAGAAGGGATACCAAGGATGGGATCTGATTTATGCATGATCCACAGCTCCTCTTTCTCTGTTTATAAATTAAGTGCATGTCTACATTTCCCATGCAAACATTTTAAAAATGCGGATAAAATACCACCACCCACCACCTTTAAAAGATACAGCTTATGTGGTCCTGCTGTTAAATTTCATGTTGGCGCTTAGTAGCTGTTCACTTTTACTCTCCCCAGCAGTGTTCACTGATTGTAGCTGAATTCAGTTTCAAAGCTTCCTGACCCAGTTTGCAAAGAGTGTACAGAATTTTAATTGTGTCCTTTGCAGTATCTGCAGTTCCTTTTCCTTGCGTGCTGGGAGTGTTCTTTTTCTTCAAGGAATTCCCGAAAATGTCAAACCTCACTGGATGCAGGGCAGCTGACTGGAAAATGCCAATTGTTACTACTTTGCAAGTGCCCTTGGTCCATTATTAACGCACCCTTTTGGACGTTTGTTTCCTTCCACTTGCAAGCTCATGATAGGTGAAAGCTTTTTTCAGCGCAGATATTTAATATGCTTATGAGGATGTCAGCTGGTCAACTAACATCTAAAAAGGTTGTTGAACACACACACACATACACACACACACAGATTGTATTGCTCTTGTCCATGAAATGAGCATTTGTCAAAGACAGGAAATTTATTTTTGTCTTCGCATGATTTGTTTCTCAAATCCGTGTTGGATTCTTTGCATGCTTTACAAATCAATTGTTTCCTGAGTACAACTGACAACTTCATAGGGATAGATGTTAAGCTGACAGGCATTGTAATTTGTTTCCCCAGTTGGCTTGCCCCTCACTAGTATGCTGGAGCTGCTGAGTCTCCTCAAGGAGATCTCAAACAGCTATATCTTTACTCGGAGCATAAAACACAGCGTGCAACTTTTGAAACTCCACTGGCTTCTTCATCAGGCAAAGATGTTAAAAATCATACAGGAGAAAAATGGTGATAATGGTAAAGTCGCAGGTTTATATTCTGTCTCAGATGTGGTCGGTGGTATTGAGGGGTTTCAATGCAAGCAGAGGCCATTGGCCATGTGAGGACTTGGGACAAAGAGCAATAAAATTTTCATGCCATTTGCAACAGAAAAGTAACTTCTCTTGAGAAGCTGTGTGTGTTCCTGAGACCTCTTTACCCAATTCCTTCTACAGCCCAAGGGTGTCGTTTCCCAGGATCTGCTGACTTGCTTTCTTTCAAAGCAGTCACGACACTCCAGGTTGTGGCCTTAGCGCTAACTATCTGCTAGACCAGGGGTAGGCAACCTAAGGCCTGGGGGCCGGATGTGGCCCCCCGAGGCCTTTGGACCGGCCCCAGGCCAGTCCTGCCGCCCCCCCTCCCCCCCGCCATGATGATATTGATTATTGTTGTTATTACTTGTTCTTGGGGTTTTCTTGGCAAAATCTCCACAGGGTTTTTGCCATGGCTTTTCTGGAGCTGAGAGAGTGTGCGTGCATATTTTTTTATTTTTTTATTTTTTTAAAAAAAATATTTGTATTTATTTATTTATTTATTTATTTATGATGCTTCGGCCCCCCAATTGTCTGAGGGACAGCAACCCGGCCCCCAGCTCAAAAAGGTTGCCTACCCCTGTGCTAGACCTTTCCAGGAAAAATAGGTTCTTTTATGTAATTTTGCTTTCTCTGAGCAGTTTGCAAGCCATACAAAGGACTATTCTTTCCCTTATGTAATTAAAGAAAAGAATAAGGCAAGATTAGCTTTGCAACAGGGAACAGGAGGTGGCAATTCAAAAAGGAAAACGGTGGGATGCAAGCATTCAAGATCTGAAGAGCACAGTTTGAAAAAGAGAAGAAATAGAAGGAAGGAAGCTTGTATAGGTCTCAGTCACTGGGGACTCATGATACCTTTTACGGTGATGTCATTATTAGGGATAGCTTTTGGCAACCTGACACTCTCCATGTGAGCTAGACTACAACTCTCATTGTATCATTCCAGGAGGCAAGCTTTTGTTTGCATTTTTGTCTTACTTTTTGGATGGTTTGAATGCCAGCTTGACCATTTTAACCCACTGGATGACCTTGGGCCACACTCTGTCATCCTCAGAGGATGACAATGGCAAACCCCCACTGAACAAGCCTTGCCAAGAAAACCTCAGGCTAGGTTTGTCTTAGAGTTGCCATAAGTCAGAAATGTCTTGAAGGCACAAAACAACAACACGCACCTACAGCATGAATTCTTTGCCCTGCAGCACCCTTCCAAAGACCTCCATCACAAATGCGTTGGATGCCAACTCCCATCATTGTTAGCCTCTGGCAGCATGTTTGGTGTGTGTGTGTGTGTGTGTGTGTGTGTGTGTAGGGAGACAATATTTGTAGCCCATAATATTTTGAATGCACCAGTTTGGAGCTTGGGGCATGCTGATTTGCGACCCAGCCAGACTAGACGATATGTGGAAATGCATGAGCAATCATTTCCTACTCATCTTTTAATTGAGAAGAAGCAAAAGGCTTTACAGGCTGTTCCTGTACAGTAAAAGAGCAGAAGGGGTAAGAAAGTTGGACAGCACAGCTGTTACTTTTTTGGACTATATATCCCAGAATCCCAAAGCCAGTGTGGTGAGTGGTCATCCAGGTTGGCAGATTTTGAGAAATATGTGGATCTTGACTGAACAGCAAAAAGAGAAGGGATTAAGCACATTTTTCCCCTGGAATGTCAGTCTCTCATGCAGCTGCCTTAAAAAAACACCCATGCACCAACCACCGCATGAAAGCTATTCAGCATTATCTATACCCAGGCTGGACAAAATGCAGCCCGTGTGCCATACATGTGGATCCCATGGCTGTTTTTGCAGTCCCCAGGTTCATTGCTCTAGATTGATCCCAGATGCACTGAAGGAGAGGTGGAAGGCATCTTCAATATATTAGAAGCCCCCCTGGGCTCCTTAACCAAGTTTTACAAAATTATGCAAATAATCTTTTTTGGCCTGAAATGCTCCATAATGTCCACAGGAGAAAATGCCCCCATTCTCTCTAGAGGTGTTCGGGGGTGATTTTTAAAAAATCTATCTATCTATCTATCTATCTATCTATCTATCTATCTATCTATCTATCTATCTTTGCAAGAACAGGTGTGTTCCTCCAAGGTCTCCTAGGGAAAGGGCCCATAGCCTTCAACAGTTGCCGATCACTGATCTAGATGGATGTTCAGGCTGCATCTCCTCTAAGTTGGTTCCCTTGGGACTGCTGTTGGAGGAAGTCTGGCACCCGTTGTGGGGGAGGAGAAAGTCTTTGTGATTCCCCTCTTCTTAATTGCTTAATTAATTTCGGCATGGCTTTTCTGCCTTCAAGGCAGCTCACTATTATTTGAATACGATTTACCATTAAAACCAGTCTGAAATGCACTTAAATCCTACCCAGAAAAACAGCACTAAAAACCTGACATGCCATGGCAGAACCAGAAAAGAGAAAAGAAAAACAGAAAGGGACGTGTCTTCTAAACCAGCCTTCCATAGAAACCCTGTTGAATAGTTAAGCCTCATACATTTGGTTAAAAACAACACCTTTCCCCAAAAACAAAACTAAACATTATTGCAAGTATGTAGAGAGATCATGTCGCACCTTTGAGATTAACTGAAAGAAAGAAGTTGGCAGCATGAGGTTTCATAGACTACTTTATTATAAAAGGCCCCATATAGAAAGGGCGATTTTTGTGCATAGGATCAAATGGGTGTTCATGCAAAAAACACTGAGTGGAATAAAAATGTTAAAATAAGATAAAATAAAATGTATATTGGCGTTCAAAAATGCCACTTGCATGTGGTCCCTGGTCCTACTTTTTGTCTCTCCCTGACACGCAATGATTACAGCAGTACTGAGACACTTGAGGAGCATGGTGGACCTTAGTGCTGATATCTTTTTGCATCCAGTTTTGAGGATGTTGACCATAGCTAGCTTGTCATAGAATCATAGAATCATAGAATCATAGAATCATAGAGTTGGAAGAGATCACAAGGGCCATCCAGTCCAACCCCCTGCCATGCAGGAACTCCCAATCAAAGCATCCCTGACAGATGGCCATCCAGCCGCTGCTTAAAGACCTCCAAGGAAGGAGACTCCACTACTCTCCGAGGGAGTGTGTTCCACTCTCGAACCACCCTTACTGTCAGGAAGTTCCTCCTAATGTTGAGGTGGAATCTCTTTTCTTGCAGCTTGCATCCATTGTTTCGGGTCCTAGTCTCTGGAGCAGCAGAAAACAAGCTTGTTCCCTCCTCGATATGACATCCCTTCAAATATTTAAACATGGCTATCATATCACCTCTCAGCCTTCTCATCTCCAGGCTAAACATCCCCAGCTCCCTAAGTCATTCCTCATAGGGCTTGGTTTCCAGACCCTTCACCATTTTAGTTGCCCTCCTTTGGACACGCTCCAGTTTCTCCACATCCTTTTTGAATTGTGGTGCCCAGAACTGGACACAGTATTCCAGGTGAGGCCGGACCAAAGCAGAATAGAGTGGCACTATTACTTCTCTTGATCTAGACGCTATACTTCTACTGATGCAGCCTAAATTTGCATTGGCCTTTTTAGCTGCTGCATCGCACTGTTGACTCATGTTCAACTTGTGGTCCACCTGGATTCCTAGATCCCTTTCACACGTAGTCTCATTCAGCCAGGTGTCCCCCATCGTATATCTGTGCTTTTCGTTTTTCCGCCCTAAGTGCAGTACCTTACATTTCTCCGTGTTGAATTTCATTTTGTTAGCTTTGGCCCAACTTTCTAGTCTGTTCAAGTCATTTTGAATTTTGATCCTGTCCTCTGGGGTATTAGCTACTCCTCCTAATTTGGTGTCGTCTGCAAATTTGATAACTATGCCCCCAATACCGTCATCCAAGTCATTAATAAAGATATTGAATAGCACTGGGCCCAGAACAGAGCCCTGTGGCACCCCACTGGTCACTTCTTTCCAAGTTGAAAAGGAGCCATTGTTGAGCACCCTTTGCGTTTGACCAGTCAACCAATTACAAATCCATGTAACAGTTACTTTGTCTAGCCCACATTTTGCCAACTTGCTTGCAAGAATGTCATGGGGAACCTTGTCAAAGGCCTTACTGAAATCAAGATATACTATATCCACAGCATTCCCTTCATCTACCAAGCTGGTAATTTTATCAAAAAAAGAGATCAGATTTGTCTGGCATGACCTGTTTCTCTGAAATCCATGTTGACTTTTTGTGATTATGAAATTATCTTCCAGATGTTCACAGACTCTCTGTTTAATGATCTGCTCCAGAATCTTTCCAGGTATTGATGTCAGACTAACTGGACGATAATTGTTGGGATCCTCTTTTTTCCCCTTTTTGAAGATGGGGACAACATTTGCCCTCCTCCAGTCCGCTGGGACCTCTCCTGTTTTCCAGGAATTCTCAAAGATTATTGCCAATGGTTCCGATATTACATTTGCCAGTTCTTTTAATACCCTTGGATGTAATTCATCTGGTCCTGGAGACTTATATTCATTTAGATTAACCAGATGTTTCTGCACTATCTCTTTACTTATTCTGTGCTGAAATTCTCCTATTCTGCCTCTGCTCCATTATCCTCAAGTTGAGCACCCTTTGCCTTTTCTGAGAAGACTGAAGCAAAGAAGGTGTTGAGTAATTCTGCCTTTTCTCTGTCCCCTGTTAACTTTTTGCCATCTTCTCCACACAGTGGCCCTACCATTTCCTTCTTTTTCCTTTTGCTACTGACATACCCCCAAAAGCCCTTTTTATTGTTCTTAACCTCTCTAGCAAGCTTGATTTCATTCTGCGCTTTAGCTTTTCTGACTTTACCCCTACACGTGCTAGCTATTTGTTTGAATTCCTCTTTGGTGATTTCCCCATTTTTCCATTTCTTATACATGTTCCGTTTAAAACATAGTGCAGTTGCAAGTTCCTTAGTCATCCATCCTGGTTTCTTGAGACACCTCCCATTCTTCCTCCTCGTTGGCACGGTTTGAAATTGTGCCTTCAGTATCTCCCTTTTGAGAAACTCCCATCCGTCTTGAACTCCCTTCTCTTTTAGTATTCCTGTCCATGGGATCACCCTCAGTATTTCTCTAAGTTTAGTAAAATCAGATTTCCTAAAGTCTAGAATGCGTGTCTGACTATGCCTGGCTTCTCCTTTCCACTGTATAACAAACTCCAGGAGGACATGATCACTCCCGCCTAAGGATCCAACCACTTGCACCCCATTAACTAGGTCTTCCCTGTTAGTTAGGATCAGATCCAAAATAGCTGACTCCCTCGTTGCCTCTTCCACCTTTTGAACAATGAAATTGTCTTCGAGGCAAGTGAGGAATTTGCTAGACCTTGACGATTTTGCCGAGTTTGACTTCCAGCAAATATCCGGATAGTTGAAGTCACCCATCACTACTATATTTCTCCT
This sequence comes from Phrynosoma blainvillii, assembly GCA_026167975.1. Lineage (NCBI taxonomy): Eukaryota > Metazoa > Chordata > Lepidosauria > Squamata > Phrynosomatidae > Phrynosoma > Phrynosoma blainvillii. The sequence continues at coordinate 179,416,554 of JANUYF010000002.1, read as the reverse complement.
TTCTGAGTGTGTGGTCATCTGTTCTAGAAAGGCTTCATCCAATTCTTCTGCTTGAGTTGGGGGTCTGTAGTAGACTCCCACACTAACATCCCTGTTGTTTCCTTCCCCTTTAATTTTTATCCAGATGCTCTCCACTTGGCTTCCAGGATTGATGTCCTGGATTTCTTCACTGGTGTAAATATCCCTGACATATAATGCTATTCCTCCTTCTTTCCTGTTTGTCCTGTTTCTCTTGAAAAGGTTATACCCCTTTATTTCTACATTCCAGTCATGAGACTCATCCCACCAGGTTTCAGTGATGCCTATTATATCATATTTGCTTTGTTGTGCTAGGAGTTCAAGTTCATCTTGCTTATTTCCCATGCTCTGTGCATTCGTGTAGAGACATCTAAGACCATGTGTCCCCTTTACTTGCTGCCTGTGCACATTTTTTTGCCTCCCACTGTTGGGTCCCTGTACTGTTTGCCTTGTTTCCTCTATGACAGTTTGACTATTTTCTCCAGTCCTTTTGTCTTCCAGGACGTTGTCTCCCTTCCCCACACAGTTCAGTTTAAAGCCCTCCTGATCAAATTCTTCAGACCGTTGGCAAAAACATTTCTTCCAACTGGTGTGAGATGCAGCCCATCCCTTGCCAGGAGTCTGCCCTCATGGAGCCCATGATCCAAGAATCCAAATCGTTCTCGACGACACCATATGCGGAGCCAATTGTTGACATCTGCTATCTTCCTCTCTCTTCCTGGACCATGCCCTTGAACTGGCAGAAGAGATGTCAGGGCTTGGCTGCTTGCCATGAAGCATGGAATGGCTTAGCAGGGTGGCTTTGGGGATTTACAGTATATTGTGGGCTGGGTCTTAGGTGCTTCAGAAGAATAAAGGGAATACTAACTCCTGCAGCACCCAACACATGCGTATGGGACCATTATGTGTGCTTATGTCCCTAACAGAATTCAGGCCATAATTTGTTACTGATTGTGCAAAAGAAACAAAATAGAAGGGGCATGGCAGCATTGCCTTCAAGCTAATTCAAAGCACAGTGTGATTGAGCGATGACTGAATTACTATTTTTTTTAAAAAAAAGAAAGAATAATATTCTGCGTCAACTCTTGATCATTTCATTTGATGAAGTACTGTCTTTACCTTGATCAGTACTCAGTAAAATATAAGGTGAGAGGGCAAAGGGTGAAATGTTCATTTGCCTGTAGGAATAACACAGCACAAGCCATCCCTGGAGACACAGGCACAGCAAGATTATTTTCTGCATAAAGGAAGTCCTGGTTTCATCTTGCCAAATTTTGTAGTTTAATGGGATGTGGGAAATACTTCTGCCCAAGAACCAAATCAGATGTGACACTGATCACCTGATTATCCCTTAAAGGTAAAGGTATGCCCCATTGACAAGGTTGTCAAGTCGTGTCCTACCATAGGGGCTGGTGCTCATCTTCATTTCTAAGCTGAAGAGCCAGCGTTGTCAGAGACTATGATCATGTGGCCAGCATGATTGCTCAGAACACTGTTTACCTTCCCACTGAGAAGTGGTACCTATTTATCTACTTGCATTTGCATGCTTTCGAGCTGCTAGGTTAGCAGAAGCTGGGACTAGTGACAGGAGCTCTCCCCATCATGCAGCACCCGGGCCTCAACCTGCCAACCTGCCAATCTTGCAATCAACAGAGTCAGCGTTTTAACCACTTGAGCCACTGCATCCCATGATTATCCCCTATAAACTTGTTTTACTCCATCTACTAAATTGCAACATGTAGGGAGTGTGATCTTTCTTGAGACCATGGCATGACAGAAGAGAATAATAGGCAGCTCCCTTATACCATGCCATTGATCCACCTGACCAAGTGTTCACCAGCTGTAGCTCCTCAGGTACTGGTGGACTGCAACTCCCATCAGTCTTTTGCCAGCATAGGCAACAGTAGGTGGAATTCTGTTAGGGATATGCTCACTCACAAGTTTCCTGTACATGTGTACATGTCCTATTTTGGGTGCTCCAGAGGTTGTATTCCCTTTCTCCTCTCACAGAGCCCAAATGCCTACCCTGACTTGTTGAACATCCTCTGAAGTCTTCCACATGGCCATGGCCTGTATCATGGGGAGTGAGTAGAAATGAATCCACAAAAGAATCTCCCTGTATCCAGACATGAAATGTTGACATCATTGTTGAGATCTGCTGGGGCCCTCCAGGGCCTTAGTGCTGCTGTAATCATTTCATGTCTGGGTACAGGTACATAGCCAGGTGCTTCTGTAATCCTGTCCATCCCCCATGAAGCAGGGAATGGCTGTGCAAAGAATTTCAGAGTCTGTTCAATAGGGGGGAGTGGGAGTAATATATGGCTCAGTCTAGCATAGGTCCACATGTAGACCTACTATGCTATGTTGAGTCACAGAGGATTGCAGCCAGTGAGAGATGAGTTGGCTTGCAGTCCAGCAGCATCTGCAAAGCAATGTTTTTTCCATTCCTGATATAATCTAGTATTGTCTACACATCTATCATGCCAGAAATACAGCCCTCCAGATGTTGTTAGATTAAACCTGGTACCTTTTGCATGCCAAATGTGTGTTCGATTATTAGACTTCTGGATCTACTCTGGTTCTAATCTGATTCCATTCTCCCTGGGGCTCTTGTTTGTCCCAGGAGAATAGCTGCTTTCGGTCCCTGTGACAGCTTCCATCCTAGGGCAAATAGTAGCCATGAGGGTACACAATCCATGGTGGGATCACCCCAGGTCAAAGGGCTTAAATTCTTCCTCCATCCTCTGATTTAGATCAGGCACTCTTCCCCTAACAAAGAAAAAAAATAGTGCACAAAGACCTGTTCCATGGTTATGAATGGGCCTGATTTGGCCCTGAGTGCTTTTACCTCTCATAGGAGATAATTTAGGGCTAAACAGACCAGTAGTTCAATTCTTTTCACAACCCTGTTTGACATTACAGTATTCCAAACCCATAAACCCATGCATATTAGATTCAGAACAAAAGATGCAAATGGGCTGTGTTCAATGAGGCCAAATTTGTCAAAGTGCTATTGATCTCCATAATATTTAATTGAGTTTCATGAGTGTATAGAAAGGCACTGCGTTTCAAATTACAACCAGCATTGCAAATAGTCAAATAACCATCTCAGGCTGCATCAGCACTGCAGAAACAGTCCAATTTAATACCACTTTATCTGCCATGTCTAAATGCTATGGACTTATGGGAATTGTAGGCTAAATGTCTCACAAACCTACAGTTCCCAGAGTTCCATAGCATGGAGCCATGGCAAAGTGGTGTCAAACTGGATTAATTCTGCAGTGCAGATGCAGCCTCAGAAAGGAAACACAGAGTGATCCTTTCTTTCCTAATGGAATAGAAGGTTTTTGCTTGTGAATCTCTCTGTATCTTCATATTATTTATTGATATTTACACATTTTGAATATTTGGATGCATATAAAGAACAGTTCCAAGCAGGATGACTCACTCCTACTAAGGAGCTTATCGCACAGTTGATAAATTGCCTTACCTGATCTGGTTTAAATTGGGTGGCATCCGGACCCTATTGCAAAGGTTTTGATGCTGAAATTGCTGCCTGGGCCCATCTCAGGTCCATCTCCACTCCCAAGGCTGCTGGAAAACTCCCAGCTTTGGAAAAAGCTGCTCTGAGTGCCCCTGGGAGCAGGGATGGACCCAAGAAGGACCTGGGTGGTGATTTCAGTTGCTAAATCCTTGTGATAGGCTCCGGATGCAGCCCGATTTAAAATTTAAGCTGGATCAGGTAAGGCGATTTAATTAACTGTGTAATAAACTTCTGACTTAAGAGCAGCTTGGTCCCTTGAAGTTTATTTAGGATTGCAGCCATAAACTACATAATGGTTTGTGCAAAACTGCAATAATTCTAATATCATAACTTCATACATTCCAAAGTAACACAAAGCTGTAAAAAAATTAAATGCATACAATAAGGACAAAGGTCCAGTATCCCTTAGGAAATAATAATCAGTTTCTGCTACTGCAAAAGTCCTTAAAGGACCAAGCCTGTGCCAGAGACTTGATTGTCCTTGGTTAATGCTTCAATATAGTTTTCTGGCAGAAGTTCTGTGATTTCAATCCCAAGTAGTTCAACAGCCAGATGCGTTTCGACCTAGAGTGTTCTTCAGTAGCTGAGATGTCTATACATATCCTGTCCACAAAGAGTTATAAGCAAATGACAATACTCATGGTCAACTCCAGGTGTTACATAGGTCCATTTAAGATGTTACATTCATCTACTAAGCATTACTCTGATATACAGGAGAGAAGTTGGTGATTTCTCTCTACTGTATTCATTTCACATATTGCTTTGTTATATTAATGGTAAGTTATATATTGTCTATAATTCTATATTTTGAATTTCTAATGCTCATTGTGATAAGGAGTTGCCTATGAGTCAACTGTGAGTTGACTATGAGTATTGTCATTTGCTTATAACTCTTTGTGGACAGGATATTTATAGACAATCAAGTCTATGCATTTTATGTTTTTTTTATGGAAGTTATAATGTTTATGATATGTGATTGATCTGTTGCAATTTTAATAGCGAATAAATACTTGTGATAATTTTGGCACAGACTGTATTACCTTTCATAAATAGCTAACCCCTTTTTTCATTCTTGTGAAATCATGTTAAGTATGATACTTTTGTTGTTGTTGGTAAAACAAAATTTAAACCATTGGTAATAGGTGTGATATAACTTCCTCTTGAGATCTATCTCCCAGTCCTTTCAAGAATTCAACCAAAAATGGTACCAAGTTTAAGCAGATGATGATGATGATGGTTGTGATGATAATCATCATAATTATAATTTCTAACAATCTAAAGAATCCCTCTCCACTTTTTTTCTTTTTTGATCTCCATATCCATCTGAGTACCATGAAGGCATCAGATCCCATCTGATCTTGAAACTAAGCAGGGCCAGCCCTGGTTAGTACTTGGATGGAGGACTGCCAGGGAAGACCAGGTGCTGTAGGCTATATTTCAGAGAAAGGAACTGGCAAAACCACATCTGGGTATTCCTTGCCTAAGGGGCTGTACAGACCGGCCAAAAGGGCCAGCCTGGGGGAGAAGTGGGCACATGATGACTGCACGTCAGTTGCCCCGACTAAACCCCGATGCCGCTGTCACACCACCCACCCAACCAGATGGCGGGTGGCATCAGGGCGCTCCCTTTGTGCAGCATTCACACATGCTGCGCCAAAGGATCACTGAAAAGCCACAGCTGCAGCAGCAAGGGCGGCTTTTTGCCTCTCTAAAGAGGAGTGGCATTTGCCAGCTCTTTTTAGAGCAGCAAACTACCAGATTGGGGTGCGCGGCATGCGGTTGCCATGGCCCTGATCTAACAAGGATAGGGGCAGCAGGACATTGCCCCTTAGGGACAACTCTATGAAATTTGTTAGGTAACCGTAAATGGAGAAGTGATTTGAAGGCACATACACTACATTATTTTGTGGTCTTCCTTTCATCATCTTTTGCTCTCAAGTCATGTTGCAGTTTGTTTAGCTTTGTTTGCTCCAGTTCACCAGTGGATATGAGCTCTTTCTCAACACAGGCCTTTGAGGCCGCGCCCTTCCACCTATGTGCCTTCTTGGTGACCCATCTCTTCATGTCTGTGTATCTGTCTCCTCTCCTTATGTCTGGATGAACAGTCAAGTGAATTCCCAGGAGACCTTTTTCCTTCCCCTAATTGGACTGGAGTCTGTTCCAACCTGTCACTGGCTCAACCAGATGCAGCTCCCCGCCCCAAAAAAATCAATTCAGGTTCTATTAAGGGGATTTGGGAGTGAGTAGCCAGAAAGCTGACCAGGGTTCTGGTGTGATCCATGGCATGGTGTGAGGATCCCCTAACTTCATGTGTGAGGAGATCCTGCCAGAATAATTTCTCTCCGCCTAAAGCAGATCCACAGTAAAACTTTCAGTTGCTCAGTCATCTCCTATATCTCAGAATTTCAAAAACTGCTTGCTCTGCAGAGGCAACACACACACCGTAAAGCTGCCAACTATTCAATCCTCTCCTGTAACTTTGCATTTTAACAATAGCTTCTTCTGCAGGCATTCACAGACAACAAGGTTTATCTTCCAGCTGCAGAAAGTATTGCATTCTGCACATCCGGTTGCTGTTAAATGTATATGAGCAACTCAGGCCATCTATCTTGCTGTCCCAGTCCATGGATAACCTGACTTATTGCCACAGCTCTCCCACCACCTGCATCCCCAGATTGGCCCTGGAGCACTGAATTCTTGGCTCACAGAGGAGGCAAAAACATTTTGTGGCAGGCATGCACTGAAAGCCCAGATGGCAGCTATGCAGGGGACGGTGCAGCTAACCACTGCTGGTTCTAGCACTAGAGAAACAAAGGGCAAGGGCTACAGATGAGGGTAGGACACCTTCTTTGTGTGATGAAAATCATAAATTTACCACCTCGCATCTTCAAAAAGGGCTTAGAAAAACACCACCAACTCCACCCCTATCTGGAACCCTGCAGAGCTGTTGTCAGACATTACAGAACAAGGATAGGCAGAACTGGGGCCGAACTGGATTGGCAAAAAATGGCACAACAAACCTAAACCAGAAGTGGCAGAATTCAATTTCTGGTTTTTATTTTTTCCCCATTTTTTTTTACATTTTAAAATATTAAACAGTGCAAGGAAGCAACTGTGACCTATTTAAAAGAACTGCTGCTCCTGGAGTCTTCCAGGAGAGGCAATTCATCCTTTTCTTCTCCAGAAAAAGAACAGTCCTGGAGAATCCCAGTGGGTGTTGGGGGTCACAGAAATAGCCTTGGGTTCACATGTGGGCCCAGGGCAGCACTTTGCCCACCCTACCATAGACCAAAGGTGGGCCATTTTTGGCTCTCTGTCATGGTCATTGGTGGGAAATCATAGGAGCTGAACTCTAACAAGATCTGGAGAACTACACATTTCCCATGCCTGGTCCTGATGTCCTTTGGAGGAGAGAATGTGTAGAGTGTCTTTGTAATCTGAGAAAAATATGAGGAATACAGGATCAAGAACACAGGCAATGCCAGACTAACAACTATGTCAGTCTGGTTCTCCTAAATTTGTTGTTTTCCAGACATCTTTTCCAACTATGCCAGAATAAGAAACAAACAAAACACTGGTTTCATTGCAGTAGTTGGGTGTTGCTTGAGAACCAAAGCAGCCAAACAGAACAGCTGTTGCACACCAACAGCAGATGGTCGATGCAAAACCTAGAGAAGGCCCTTTCCTCATTTTATACTTTACATCTTCCAGCCTGTCCATTTTGCCACATGTGTTGCCCATAGCTGTCTTGCTCAGACAGGTAGATTATTACTCATCCACGCTGTAGGTGCATCTACACTGTAGAAATAATGCAGTTTAACACAACTTTAACTGCCATGACTCCATTCTACAGAATCCTGGCATATGTAATTTGGGGAGACACCAGCAGTCTTTGGCAGGGAAAGCTAAAGACTTTGTAAAACTACAAATCCCATGATTCTGTAGGAGGAAGCTACAGCACAGAGGTGACAAAACTATATTATTTCTATAGTATAGATGCACCCTGTGATATACTTGCTGCCTAGAGGAGGGCTCCAAGGACGACTCGGCCTTCCATCCTTTCGTAGGTCAGTAAAATGAGTACCCAGCTTGTTGGGGACAATTGGCTTACACATTGTAAACTGCTTAAGGAGTGCTAGTTCACTGATAAGCAGTATAGAAATGTACTTGCCATTGCTCTTTTGCATTAAATTCTCATCCTCTGTTGGAGCTGAGTTTGGTGAGTTACTTTTAAGATTGAATACTGATATCCTGAAGTCCTTCATAAGTGAGCAATGAGTATGATGTTGCTCTGGGTCCTACCACCACTCAGGTTATGGATGAGCTCAGTGTGTTGTTCCATTTGATTTTTTTTTTTACAAATAACTTTGCAACCTCCAAGACAACATACAAATGCTGCAACCTCACCTACTGCATGCTGATATCTGGTTGTCACCAGGGGTATCACCAAGGAGAGGGGGGGTTGAAATGAGAGCATTGTCCCTCAAGTAAGAAATTCTGCCCCCCTGAGATTTTCCTTTAGAAATTTCCGCAAATGTATTGCATTGCAGAGAGTGAGATACTGAAAATAGTTCACTGCTAGAACTCTCCTGTTTGCTGTGTTTGCATTCCTTTGGTCACTTTACTTGCCCCTTTTCTTTGGATGCCTAAACTCTATTTCTAAATGTTCCATTGAAGTTGAAGTTACTGCAATGCTAGAAATTTTGGGAGTGAAGGATAATACTGAATTCCTATCTGAGGTAATAATGCCATTACCGGTATTTTGCCTTATCCCCATTACCTCTCTACAGATGTTTGCTTACATTGTAGACTGACACCTGATTTTCTCACATATGTGTGCTCTGTACCAAATACTACCTTTGCACGCTCAGGCTTTCTTTCTCACTCATGTTGATTTGTCTATCTACCCTCTGGTTATGTATTACACAGAGACACATACTCACAGAAATCCAGCATGTCCCAAATGCATGTTTTTATTTCCATGCTGTGCAGGAGTGAAAAGATGGAAAAATCAATAACAAATGCTTCTCTTTCTTTTTTCTCTCTCCCTTGCTTCCTTGCTGGTGCAGATAACCGGACAGCCCGTGAGTTTTTCATGAAATGGGTGAGGGTGAGGCTAGATTCGTTGTAGGGAGGCCAAATGTGAAAGAGGACAGGACTCCTGCACATTTAATATTTTGGCAGGAGAGGAAATTTCAGAAGGTGTTGTGGAAATTGAATGAAGTGACTCTTAAACTTGCTATGAATTGCTCTGTCCTCTGCAATGATTAAAAGCACAAGAACTGTGGTCACGTCTTCATTTGATCACTGAAAATGGGAGGATAAATAGGGGAAAGAAGTTGGCAAGAACCTCATATGGGAGGGGACATGTCCTCAGAGGCACAGTCACTACAGAGCTTGGAAATTTTACTTTTGGGGAAGACGTACAGCTCCTAGAATCCTCCAGCAAATGACCATTGTTATCATCCAAAAAGCAGCTTTCTCAAGTTCTGAGTTCTTATCATGGCCTTCTGCAAAATAAAAAGCTATTAGAGCAGACTTTGCCAACCTTCCACCCCAGATGTGTGGAACTGCAGTCTGTTTCATCTTTACGGTCTGGGTGGGATGGGAATTGTGGTCCAACACATCTGGCGGTGGGATGGCAGGTAGGAGAAATCTGTGGCCCAATCTTCTCAGGGAAAGGTGTGGTCATCAAGGATTGGTGGGAAAACTCCATGAATCTTGCAGTTCCTGCTTCTAAACTCTCTTGCCTGTCTCTCTGTTTCCCAGTGCTTCAGCCGCCTGAATTCCAAGAGCAGCCTGAGAAGGAGATTGTTGTATTTCCCACTGATGAGGTGACCCTGAAATGTGAAGCCAGTGGGAATCCCCCAGTGGAGTGAGTATGGAAAAGAAAGCATTGCATCCTTACCTCACAGCTTAGAAGTGTTATCTCTTTTGGACTGCAACTTCCAGAATTTTGCAACCAATGTAGGATTCTGGAAGTTGCAAAATTTAAAAAAAAAAGCACTTTACTCAACTTCTTTTCCTTTTTCTTTCTTTTCTAATTTATTCCGCAGGATCTTGAAGGTAGTATTTTCTGAACATCTGACCACTAAGGGCCAAACTGAGAGTAATTCTCCACTGAATCACCCTATGTCTCCCTTTCTCACCTTCAATGTGGAAAAGTAGCTAAGGGAAACATAAGCATTAGGTACCAACTGTTGTAGTAGTGAGGCTAGATCAAGAGACAATGCATGGAGAGAAACAATTCACATCCTTCTGCAGTCCTGGGGCCCATTCACATGACAGAATTATAGTGCTGTAACTGCACTTTTAATTGCCATGGCTGCATCCTATGGAATCCTGGGAGCAGGGGCTGTAGTTTTGTCAGATCTACCAAAGAAGCCTCTTCCCTAAATTACAAATTTGAGGATTCCATGGGATGACACCAGGGCAGTTAAAGGAGAATAATAGTGCTGTAATTCTGCAATGTGAATGGGCCCCTGGAGGGAGAAGTGTCTGATCCTCCCTAGGGCTGGGTGGGGATGAGAGCAGTGTCTCCACCAGTGACTTCACCAGTTGGAGACAACAGCATCAGCCATGTTTGCTACCCAACAGTCTCCCTTGCAGTGTTTAAGTATATCTTGCATCCTTTGCTGGTTGGGAGGAGCCTTGGGCCTTGTTCCCACTATGATTTAAAGTGAATTGCTGATTGGATTATATGACAATCGTTCCCACTTGAAACCGGTTCCGATCCTACTGTGCTCAGTTTCAATCGTGATGAAACAAAGCAAACGCAAAAACCCCGCTGTTTCCTAACACTAGTTTTTTGGTGGTTCTTTTGAAAAGAATCGATTCCGAAGCATTTTCAACAAGTGGGAACGATGGATCTGAATTGCATCATTCTGGAGGGGAGGCACTAATGGCAGAGGGATGTTTACCTTCCCTCCTCAGTGTTTGGAAAATCAGCCATTCCCATCCACCCGTGCTGCCTTTGTGCTTGTGGTATGACCTATGGGTGCATGATGTATATATTATAAAAAAGTGACAAAATATGCAATCCGTTGTATTTGCAAGTACTTGCAATTACTCGGGTGGTGTGCAGACTGCAGCTCAGCGGGGCAAGTAGTTGCAAAACCAATGGATCGCATAGCCTGTCATTTTTTAATATGGGCTGTTCAAAGGGGAAATGGTGTGCTTGAGCAGCCTGGGTTGCTGAGAGGCAGAGGAAGGCTCAGTTGCTGAAGTCGCTCTGCTCTGGAACGACCCTATCCTCATTGTGTTGCCGCTTGATTGACATGCATTTTGAAGTGATGCAAACTAGTGGGAACAACAATAGTGCCAAAAAAGAAATGATTACAAGGGAATAATGAAAAGATCCACCTTCATATTGGGAATGATGGACTTTTTGGAACCGATTCACTGACATGGAGCGAAGGTGAATCGCAAACCGGTTTAAATGTAAGTGGGAATGAGCCCTTGGGAACTAGGCAGACAGTGAAACATTTGCTCAAACAATTGAATAATCTATGACTGGAGCATGAATCTTATGCAGCTCCATTTCTACTTGCTCTTAAACAAAGGAAAATATATCAGCAGATGTCACTGCGGGGGGCAGGGATGCACTAGTTGACACCTTAAGAGGGGTAACACCACTGTTCCCCAAACATTTGCCTTTGGGCAGAAATGAGCTGTGGCATTTGCCTGTGTCTTTAAAATGTTGAAGAGATGGTGTGCATGGGGGAAGGCTCAGTGGCAGGAGAAAGGAGAGGATCTAGATTTTTAAAAGTTAAATTTTAACATTTTAACATTTTAATTAATTTTTTAAAATATTCTTTTAAAACTTTCTTTAAAAACATCACATCTTACCAAATTTTCACTTTAACCACAAACTATGTACATTTAAATGCATTTAGGCTGTGCAAAACTACAACCCCTGAGCCCAGAATTCTCTAGGATGCAACCATGGCAATTCATTTTTAATTTTTAATTTTTTAAAATTTTTCATTAATTTTCATTTCAAAACATAACATCTTACTAGAATTTCACTTTAACCACATGAAACTATGTACATGTAATACATTTAGGCTGAGCGTATGACATTGAAATTTAAAAGCATAAAGGTAAAGGTAAACTTTTAATTTTGCTAGTTGTTTATGTCACAACTATTATGATGACATTCAGCAATATACAGGAATTAGGATTGATGAGTAACATTAATACTAAAACATTACTAAGGATTCTACATGGTGTGGTATAGGGTGTGTGTGTGAATGGTCAACCATGTTACTACACTGGGTGATGACAACCCTGGGGAGGTCACTGGATATCAAGAAGTTACTAATTTTCCAGGTCCAATTTACTTTGGTCCTCAGGCACATCTCGTACAATTAAAACTGGAGGCCATGTGATCCTTTACTCTGGAAAATATTTACTGTTGGGGCATGTTGGAGTAGGAACTACCCAGAGCTTGAAAAAGTTACTTTTTTTGCACATAAAGTGAAAGGGGGAGAGAAATGGAGGAATCAAACAATACCTTTGAGACTGATTTATTTTAGCATAAGCTTTCATGGCTATTCATCTACCACAGTGATTCCCAAACTTTGGTCCTCCAGGTTTTTAGGGCTACAATTCTCAGAAGCCCCAGCAGTCCAACAGTCAGGAACTCTGGGGGCTGAAGTCCAAAACATCTGTAGGACCAATGTTTGTGAACCACTGATCTACCTCTTTGTCTGCACTCACCAGGATACTCTGGGGCAGCCCAAAGTATCCTGGCACAGAGTTTCCCCAATCTTCCCCTGTTATCAAGGCCTTCATTTCCGCACTGGGATGGCTGTCTGCATGGACATCTTTCTGAGTCGCCCAGGGTGTCCATTACCACCATAGGCTGCTTACTTCTGTCAGAACTGGATGCCCAGCAGTAATTACAAAGTTGGGCACCTCATTCTGACTTCAGAATGACAACTGTGGACATGCTGTATGGCTCAGCAGGATACCCATGCAGACAGCCACCTCCGCATGGGGATGGAGGGCTTCAGATCTTCCCAGAAGACAAACTGCTGAGATCCTTCTTTAGGGTGTAGACAGCCCTGCAGATGTTTGAGCTGTATGCACTGATGCTGAGAGGCAGGGCTAGGTCAATGCTCACTACGTTAGGGTGGGGTATTTGGCGCAGTTCCACTCCTGCGGCAATAGACCATGTGAGGCTTACTTCTGAATCTGGCCACCTGCTGCCATTTCTCATGAGTTGTCAGAGGTAGAATATTAGATGATGATTACCCAGCTAACAGCAATAGAGGTACTTAGAGGCAATTGTGCAATAATCGTCTGCCCTGGTGAGTCCGGGAGCCAATTTCTCTGCCTCCGCCGCCACTCCTGGACCCACTGTGTGCTATTCCCACCCCCTCCCCTTCAGCATGTCCACTTCCAGTTTCAAAAAAACCTTCAAGGCAGAGAAAAAAAACTTTTTTTTTCTGGTTAAAATAAGATGTGTTGGGGCAACACAGTCTATTAATCCAATTTGACACCGCTTTAACTGCCATATCTCAGTGCTATGGAATACTGGAAACTTGTGGATTGTTGTGGCACCAGAATTCTGCTGTAGTGCCGCAACAAACTACAAATCCCAGAATTCCATAGCATTGAGTCATGGCAGTTAAAGTGGTATCAAACTGGATTATTTCTGAAGTACAGATACAGCCTATAAAACAAGATATGTTGGGGCATCACAATGACCTATGCTTGCAGAAGTGTGATTTCCCCTTGTTTTAAGCAAGGATTATTGGGGATGGGGGCCAGCTCTGTGAGCTTCAGTGGCTGTAAAAATAGGTCATAGCCACATGAGGTCCACAGGTAATGTCTTGCCCTGTTTTACAGAAACCATTTTCCTCTCAAACAGAAGACATTTATGCAAAATGACAGAGATGTTTCCAGTAATTCTATGAATTTGCATTATCCTATTGAGCATTCAGTTAGCTTTCCCTGATGCTAAACTCGTACACGAACAGCCTTGCTGATGCTGTTTTGTGGCAACAGCAACTGATTTCCAGTGCTCATTATGTTGGACATTTCACAGTACACAGTACTACTCTACTACTAAGATCTGTTCCCTTCTGTTCATAATATCTCCTTCGTATGCTGCTCCAGTAATGTCCCTGACCTTACTCTAACCTCACCTCATCACCTCATCTACTTCCCTGTCCTCCCCTCAGCTCTTGTGAATATGAGAGAAATTATTGTTTCCCTGAATTTCATTCCATAACCATATATATCCTCAGTGTCACCTCCGCAATTCTCCTCCCTCCGAATCTGTACATACTGGAAACACTGCTTTTTTACCTTCTTTTTTAAACAATCTCTCCTCCTTGATAACTCCCTTGAAAAACTGATCTTGGATATAACAGATATTACTACTACTATTAGTACTATTGCTGCTACTACCGTATTTTCCGGCGTATAAGACGACTTTTCCAGTTAAAATATAGAGTTTGGGATATACTCGCCGTATAAGACGACCCCACTCTTCCAACACACACCAAATAATTTTTTTTTGAAAACATCAGATTTGATTTCAATATGGTAATTTTAATTCAAATGCTTATGACATGCAGGTACTTAGCAGAAAAACTGTCACTTATAAACACAACAAACTACAGCTCCCACGTGTTCCCTAACATTTATTTCTGCAGTGTATTTTGGACCTTACTTTTTCAAAAATAGTCCTGATTTACCATAAATGCTGCTTTAAAAATTATTTCCATCTCCCAGCTATGAGATGGTTGGGGGGAAATGAGAAAGTTTTGGGGGAAAGGACTGCCAATATACTTGGTGATGCATTCTGGGGTATGTACAATTTGCAGCCAAGTAAGTGAACCTGGGCATGTCGCACACTCTCAGAGGATGGTAATGGCTACCCCCATTTGAAGAAACATGCCAAGAAAACCCCATGATAAGGTTAAAAGTCACCATTTTGACCATTAAAACATCCTCCATTTTAAGCACGACTAAGAAGCATGGATTTACATTTATATTAGTGTTTTTAGTTTTCTCTACCTTTTTTTCATGTATGTCCTACATTTTTTGTAGTGACTTGTCCTCCTTTGCATTGAAGACATTTGGTCACCCTGTCTGAGTATCAGAGTACGACTCTAGGAACCAGGGTTCGAATCCTGGCTCAGCCATGGAATCCCCCTGGGTGACCTTGGGTAAGTCACACTCTCTCAGACTCAGGAGATGGCAATGGCAAACTCCTCTCTGAAGAAACCTTGCCAAGCAAACACTATGAGCTTTAGGTTTGCTGTAAGTCAGAAATGACTCAAAGGCATACAACAACAACAACAATCTTAGATGTCACACTCTCTCAGCCCCAGAGGGTGGCAAAGGCAAACCCTGTCTGAAAAAACACATAGGAAAGAAATGATAGGTTCATGATAGGTTTGCCTTAGTGTCATCATCAGTTGGAAATGACTTGAAGATGCACAACAACAAAAACAATCTTGAAAGTCACACTCTCTCAGCCTCAGGGAAAAGCAAAGGCAAACCCTTTCTGAACAAACCTTGTGAAGGAAACCCCAGGATAACTTCATCGTTGAGTTGCCAAAAGTCAGAAAGGACTTGAAGGCATACAACAACAGTCTTGAAAGTCATACTCTCTCAGCCTCAGGGAAAAGCAATGGAAAACCCCTTCTGAACAAACCTTGCAAAGGAAACCCCAGGATAGGTTCATCTTTGAGTTGCCAAAAGTCAGGAACAACTTGAAGGCAGACAACAACAGTCTTGAAAGTCACACTCTCTCAGCTTCAGGGAAAAGCAATGGAAAACCCTTTCTGAACAAACCTTGTGAAGGAAACCACAGGAAAGGTTCATGTTTGAGTTGCCAAAAGTCAGAAACGACTTGAAGGCACACAACAACAGTCTTGAAAGTCACACTTTCTCAGCCTCAGAGAAAAGCAATGGCAAACCCTTTTTGAACAGGAGGAAAGGTGAGAGGATGGGGAAAAAGGCAGGGAGATTTGAAGGCACACAAGAACAACAAAAAAGTCTGCAATTGTTTCATAGGTAGTACATGGGAATAAGAGTCAGTGTGGTGTAGTGGTTTGAGTGTTGGACTACCACTCTGGAGACCTGGGTTTGTTTCCCCACTCTGCTATGAAACCCACTGGGTGAACTTGGACAAGTCACACACTCTCAGCCTCAGGGGAAGGCAATGACAAACCGCCTCTGAGTGGATCTTGCCAAGAAAACCCTATGATCACCATAAGTCAGGAACAATTTGAAGGCACACAACATACACATATAACCTCCAAGTTAAGGAACTTGGGTCTTCTTTAGATAAATCTTCAAGGGTACTCTCTCTCATTGTGCAGAATTATTTGTTAAAGAACCTATGCCCAAGCAACACATTAACTTTGGCTGCATCTGCATTGCAGAAATTTATTAAAACAGTTTTACACCGCTTTAAATGCCCTGGCTCAAGGCTATGGAATTCTGGGATGTGCAGTTTTGTGAGATACTTAGCCTTTTCTATCAGAGAGCTCTGGTACCACAAAGAAAACTGCAGATCCTAGAAGTCCATAGGACGGAGCCATGGCAGTTAGAGCGGTGTCAAACTGTATTATTTCTTCAATGCACTCAGGCTGCATCCATACTACAGAACTGGCTTCCTTCTCTTTCTCCCTTCATCCTCATCCCCCTCTTTCTGTCCTTGGCCCCTTTTTCCTTCTCTCTTCATTTGCAGACCCCTCTTTCTTCCTTGGACCCTTTCTCCCTTCGTTTTCTTTTTTCCTTGGCCCCTTTCTCCCTTCGTTTTCTTTCTTCCTTGGACCCTTTCTCCCTCCATTTTCAGACACCTCTTTCTTCCTTGGACCCTTTCTCCCTTCTCCCTTCGTTTTCAGACCCCTCTTTCTTCTTTGGACTCTTCCGTCTCCCTTCTCCCTTCATTTTCAGACCCCTCTTTCTTCCTTGGACTCTTTCTCCCTTCTCTCTCCGTTTTCAGGCCCCTCTTTCTGTCCCTGGCTTCCTTCTCCTTCTCTCCCCACTCCCCGTTCTCATCCTCCTCCTTCTCTACCCGGCGTATAAGACAACCCCCAACTTCTGAGGCCCTTTTCCAGGATCAAAAAGTCATCTTATACGCCGGAAAATACGGTAATATTCTTACCTGTCTCTCCCCATGGATCAAGGTGGGGGACAACAACAATTAATAAACAAACATCAGTTAAAACACATATCAATTTAAAAGGACAAAGAAGATGTACACATATTAAAACAATCCACATGTAAAATTCATAATTTAAAATTCACAATTTAAAAATCACCAGGAGAAGTAAAATTGTTCCCCCCCCCCCCCCCATAACACATGTTTGAGAGTAACAGCATTGCTTTTAAAAAGTAAGCTAGAAATGGGTAGTGTTAACTTTTTGTAATGTAACTGGTAATATTTAATGTTGTGGTGGTGGTGTGCCTTCAAGTCATTTCTGATTTATGGCGATCCAAAGGCAAACCTCTCGGCAGGGTTATCTTGGCAAGTTTCTTCAGAGGTGGTTTGCTCTTGCTATTCTCTGAGGCTGAGAGAGTGTGACTGACCAAGGTCACCCAGTGGGTTTACATGACCGAGCGTGGATTTGAACCCTGGTAACCACCATCATAGTAACACTCAAACCATTACACTATGCTGGCTCACAAACTAGTTATTCCTAAAAATGCACTGCTTTTGAGAGGTCACTTTGGAAAATATTTGAACTTTAAAAAAAAATTAAGATAAGGTCCTATTCAATTTTGGGGGAATGGAATGCACCATTTGTGTCCCTATGCTGAGTCGCTTAGCACCTGTCTCCTACCAGAGGCTGGCTCCTCTGCTTCTCCAATGCCTGGCTCTGAGATATCCAAGGCATTATGAAACACAGTGTGCTTGAGGTGAAGCAACTGTATACACCATTCCTTTTCGGCAGTTATTTACTAAAATGGAGTCAATAATTGGGAGAATGGAATCATCCCATTGGTCCATCCTATACTGAGTTGTTAAGGTCTTGTGAGTCTACTTCTGCTTGTGCCTGAGCTGGATGGGACCTCTCGAGACCATCTGTCTTAGCTGCTGCCACCCATTGATCTAAGCCCCCCTTGTACAGCAACACAATGGGACATTGCTGGGAGTCCACTTGCACTGGGCTTCCCATCCTTGTCTCTGCAGGGGTAGCACAGACTGAGCAAGGGCATGTGAAAAGTGTGAGAGGAGAATTACTTCAAATAAAAGTCTTTATTCTAAGTGAGATATCCAGTTAGCAAAAGGTATCTCTTTTCATGAAGGGCACCTTCACTTCATATAGAAGTAACAAAATAGTCTAGATAATTTCAGCCAAGAGCACAAAATAAACATAAGCCCTGATGTGACTAGCTGTATACATTTCCTATTCTACTCACAGTAAAAATGGGGATTCTAGGCCTGGATGTTCCTGGAGAGAGTGGCTTGAAGTTTAGGCTATATGGTTTCATCTGACCAGCACCCCTAGGTGCAGTAGGCACCTTGCTCTTTTTGTTCGTGTCCCCCCCCCCCCCGAGCTATTTATAACTTCCTTGGCAACATCTGGAAACTTCTTCTAGGCTTGCCATCTCACTGGTCTATTGAATTCCCATGTTCTCTGGTGCTCCTTTGGAAATCTTCAAGCCCTATGAGAAGTGACAGGAATATAGGTATGTAAAGTTGAAGGCTTTTACAGCTGGCATCCATAGTTTTTTGTGGGTATTTTGGGCTGTGAGGCCGTGTGCTAGAAGGATGTATTCCTGATGTTTTGCCTGCATCTGTGGCTGGCATCTTCAAAGAAGATTTTTCTGAAGATGCCAGCCACAGATGCAGACGAAACATCAGGAATACATTCTTCTAGAACATGGCCTCACAGCCTGAAAAACCCACAAAAACCTAATATGGGACTTTATCACACGGGGGCCAGTTTCGTCTTTAAAAAGATAATAAAGTGCAAATAAACCATCCCGAAAATAAAGTGAAAATAGAGTTTGATCACACAAATGAATTTCATATGTAATTAGAATAAATGCGAAATAATGCGAAAAGCGATAAAAAGGCGTTTTTACATTTCATACAGAAGTGAAAGAAATCCGTAAATGTACTAGAAATGGTATACTTGCACATGCGCAGAAAGAGAAAGCGGAGAGGCTCATGTCTGCCTGGCATGTTTGTCACCGAAGTAAAACAGGAAGTAAAAGGAGCCCCACAGAACCATGGGAAAAAAGAATTAAAGGAGGGTTATTGCGTGAATAAACCGAATTTGACTTTCACACTAGAGTAAATGCACAATTACAGTAATATCGAAAATGCATTTTCACTAAAATCCCGAAAGTAAAAAGATCTGGGATAACACCACTTTCTGACCACTTTAATAGCAGTTTTTGTGCGACGTCGTGTGAAATAGTTGCGTGTAATTATGCGTTTTTTTCGGGGTTTGAATGGGATAAACTATAGATTTCCCCCCATGTGATAAAGTCCATGGGTATGTTTAACTTAGAGAAGAGAAGATTAAGAGGTGACATGACAGCCATCTTTAAATATTTGAAGGGATGTCATATTGAGGATGGAGCAAGCTTGTTTTCTGCAGCTCCAGAGACTAGGACACAGAGTAAAGGATGCAAACTACAGGAAAAGAGATTCCACCTCAATATTAGGAAGAACTTTCTGACAGTAAGAGCTGTTCAACAGTGGAACACATTCCCTTAGACTGTGGTGGAGTCTCCTTCTTTGGAGGTCTTTAAACAGAGTCTGGATGGCCATCTGTTGAGAGTTGTGTTTTCTTGCCTGGCAGTGGGTTGGACTGAATGGCTCTTGTGGTTTCTTCCAACTCTATGATTTTATGATTCCTCTGTGACAAGGATCCCCCATAAAATGAAATTGTAAGCCCAACACCTTTGTTACCTGGAAAGAAGACTATTCCCTCATCTGTGCTGCCCAGATGATGGGAGAAGCCCCCCCCATGATAACATGAATCATGAGGCCACTGTGCCAGCAGCAGCCCCTCAACCAGAGGTTCAGAAACTCTATTGGTACCCTTTTCCCTACAGGAAGAAATGCAGTGCTAAGTGACTGAATGTAGCCACAACAGCTGGCTTAAACTATGCCCTACACATGTTCTGTAGTGCCTTCTGCTTCTATGGGCAGCTTCATCCTCAGACTGGGGTGACCAATGTCCTAACTACAAAGGAGGACAAGGCACCACAAAATGTAAGGGACTTCGAGACTGTGATACATGTTCTGGTAACCTTACGTCTAGATTTCTGCAATGCGCTCTACATGGGGCTACCCTCGTGCTTGGTTCGGAAACTTCAACTAGTGCAAAATATGGCAGCCAGGTTGGTCTCCGGTACATCTAAAAGAGACCACATAACAGCTGTTCTGAAGTCTCTTCACTGGCTGCCTATTAGTTTTTGGGCCCAGTATAAGGCATTGGTTATTACCTATAAAGCCCTAAATGGCTTGGGTCCAACCTACCTTCAAGACCACCTCCTCCCGTATAATCCGCCCCGTGCACTTCAGTCCTCTGGGAGGAATCTGCTACAGGTGAAAAAATCTAGATTGACAGCTACTTCCCAGAGGGCCTTTTCAATGACCGCTCCCAGACTATGGAACGGCCTGCCGGATGAGATCCGTCATTTACCAACTTTAGACAGCTTTAAAAGGGCAGTCAAGATGGATCTCTTCCGGCAGGCCTTTCCTGATTAGTCTGCCCAGTCAGAGAACCTGTTTCCGGTATCTTTGTTTTCTCTTCCTCTCTTTCCCCCCTATTCTAGCTGTTATTATATTCTCCCCGCTGTAATTTATAGTAATTGGGAATCTTTTTGGGTAAATTGTAGTAATTGTTTTTAAATTAGATGTTTGTTTAATAAATTTTTAAGGGTTGGGAGGGTTGGGGCTGAGGGTTGATTTTATTGTATTGTATTTTTATGCTGGAAGCCACCTCGATTGCTATGCAGAGGGGTGGGGTATAAATAAATTTTTTTATTATTATTATTATTATTATTATTATTATTATTATTATGTAGGACATTGAAGAAAAATGTAGGATGTTACAAAACAAAACAAAACCAAAGCCACTAATATAAATATAAATGCATGCTTCTTAGTCATGTTCAGAATGGAAGACATTCTCAAATTCCTCCTGGACAGAAGGTTGAAAGGTAGGACATGTCCTGGAAAAGGCAGATGTCTGGTCACCCTGCCTCAAACACACCAAGGAGGAGAAGACTTGCAAAAGTGCCCATCTAAAAGACATGGGCAAATTCTCATGGATTTCTTCCCATAGTGCCTTGGACACAGCAAGTGACAAGCAGCCATTGCCTCCATTGGTGGATGTCTGGGACCACCATGCTGCTGCATTGCCACCACAACTGCTTTGTTAGGGAGACTCCAGTTGTCCCTCTGAGCAAGCAATGAGACCTGTTACGTGAGCTGTTACATCCAGTAGGTTTTTGGCCTAATAGTGGCATCACTAGGGTTGGTGTCACTCGATGTGGTAACTCATGGGGTCAACCCCCCCCCGCATTGACCTCCTCCCATCCCACACCATATAGAATCCTTAGTAATGTTTTTTTGCACTCATGTTACTCATAAATTGTAATTCCCATATATCACTGAATGTAATGGCAATATTTGTGATATAAACAACTAGCAAATTATTATTTGTTAAAATTATACCTTTAAATTACGTACAGTCTAAATATATTTACATGTACATAGTTTCATGTGTACTTGATTGCGCCTTGATTGCGCTCAGAGGGGCAGGTTAATAATAATAATAATAATGTGGTTAAAGTGAAAATTTGGCAAGATGTGATGTTTTTAAAGAAAATTTTAAAATAAAATATACATATTTTAAAAATTAAAATTTAATTGTTTTTATAAAATCTAGTGCCTTATCTTTCTCCCCCTACTGAGCCTAACCCCACTCACTCCATCTCGTCAACATTTTAAAGAGACTCGGGTGAATGCCACAGCCCATTTCTACCACAAGGGAGATGTTGGGGAGCAGTCGTTTCATCCTCTCTTAGGGTGTCACCTGGTGTGATGCACAACCCCTGCACACCCTTAACAATGCCCGTGGCCTAAGTGCATTTTTAAAAAAATAAAATTGAAAAATAACTAAAATGTTACTCTTTCAATAGAGGGTAACGGACTATTACCAAAAAAGCCACCAACAAAATATTGCTTTCTTTAAAACAAAAAGTTCCAGTCTCTTTAGAGGTGGGAATCCCACTTTTCTACTCCATGGATGAATTTCCAAATGTGGCACAAGACCTGACCTCTTACACTACCATCTGGCTTCTCTGCCAGCCCCATTCTTTGGATCAAATCTGGCAAAGAGCCAATTCCCAGCTCCACTCAGTGTATGTCTTTCTAAAATCCCAACTTAAATCTTCAAACAGGATTTGACAGAAGGTAGATGACCAAACTGAGGCTATCATACTTAGGGCATATGAGAAGAGAGGACTCATTGGAAAAAACAATAATACTGGGAAAGGTGGAGGGAAGTAGGAAGAGAGGAAGGCCACAATCCAGATGGATGGACTCTATGAAGGAGGTCACTATGGGGATTAAGGGGTTGCAGGAATTAAGCAGAGCAGTGGAGAACAGAGAGTCTTGGAGATGTCTCACCCATAGGGTCATCATGAGTCAAGAATGACCTGAGTGCAGTTAACAACAACAACAAAAGATTTCTTTGCCCAGCTTCTATCCAAAGATTGTGCTCCCTCTTTCTTCTGCTGTTCCTTCTCTGTTTGGCAGGTTCCGCTGGACCAAGGATGGGCAAGAGTTTGATCCGAGCCAGGTACCAGGGATGACGCAACGTAAAGACTCAGGGACCCTGGTCATCACCACAAATGGAAACGTGGCATCCAAGTTCAAAGGGGTTTACCGGTGCTATGCCAGCAATTCCCTGGGCACTGCCATGAGCTCTGAGAGCCGGATCATTGCTGAGAGTGAGTGTCCCCACCCTTCCCTCCGGTTGTCCCCTTGGTCTTCCCCCATATGTTGCCTTGTGCCCATCTTCTCATCTCCTCTTCAGATGTACATCTCCTTAGATCTCATGCAAACACACAGCGTAATAATTCTTGTACAATCTTTGCTGATGCTGCTTATTTCTGGCCCCACAAATGACTGCAGTTCTTTCTCTCACATACACAGTATTTGGGTAATAAATTTCTCCCCTTCCCCCGCCCCCCCCCCATTGCAATAAATGTCTTATCCCTGGCTCTTAAACACACACACACACACACTTCTTTTACCTGCCTGGACTCCCTGGAGTGCCTCTGGATGCTCTTGTTTCCACAGCAACGGTTGCCATGGTTTCATGGTGTCGGGATGATGTAATTGCCCATCTTCTCCATCAGCACCTCCGTGAGCCCCTCCCCACTTGCTTTCTGGCTTGGCCTCCCCCCCCCCCCCCCGCCTCCATTGGCTGCCGAGGAAGGAGCTACAAAATAAAAAAGGTTATTGTGAGAAAGGGGGAGAGATGGGAGAGAGGAGACACACTATTGATCCTAAATGCAACCACCAAAGAAAGGTGATACGACAAAAGATTGGGGGGGGGGGAGAGAGGGGGAGTATGTGAAGTGTTTGGTATTTTATTCATTTTAGTAATATCCCCCTTTGCATATTTTTTTAAAACACAGTGGGGTCTTGGTAGCCACTGAGGTTTGGTTCCAGGACCTCTGTGGGTACTAAAATCTGTTAAATAAAATGGCATAGCAAAATGGTAGTCCTTTTACGGAGTGGTAAAATCACAGTTTGCTTTTTGGAATTTATATTTTTGATCCATGGATAGCTGGATCCACGGATAAAAAAATCTGTGGATTTGAAGGGCTGACTGTAATGGGAGCCATGCGGAGAATGGATGGGGCCATGCTGAGAATAATGATACTCGTGTCCCACACTGTGTTAAACAAAACATGAATTTGGGGGCTATAATTAAGTGTGAACTGGAGAAATGGAACTCCTCCTCCTAGATTGTTCTGGACACCATGGTCAGGTTTTTATGTGGGGAGGGGGGAGCACAACAGTGTGAGACTTTGGTCCTCCAGGACCAGATGAGTGATGTCCTGCTTACTTAAACCCAAATCTCAGAGGGAAATTGCTGCTCAGAGTAGCAAGAAGTTACTCATCTAGCCCCAAACCTGAGCTGTCTGGCCCTACCATTAGGTAAGAAGCAAATGCTGGAAGGGGAGGGCATCCATGACAACTCCTCTCCCAGGCTATGTTCCTTTTGAGCTCCCCAGTTGTTCTCCTTGGTTTGGAGGGCAGGACAGGGTGTGCCCCACATATATTGCCCTGACCTTGTCTTTTGCTTCAGGGTATAAAATGTCTTGGGCTGGTCCTGCCCAGATATATTCCATGGAAGATGTGGTTTTGGAGGCAGGGTTGTGGCTAAAGGGGTATGTGCCTCCTGCGCGTCCTTTGGATACGTCACCTAACCCTATTTTCTCTCTTCATTTGGGGGAGGGTGGCTCAACCTCTTTTATAGCTTGAAAAATGTGGGGGGCTCTTGAGACTCTTTTTGTCTTCAAAGTGATCAACATTGTTAAAAAGATAAGGCACCCAGTATAGAAATCTAGGATGGAGTTATTGGGGTTGCCCAGTCACACACCTACCATCATAGAGCTGGAAGATACTCCAAGGGGCATCAAGTCCAACCTCCTGCTATGCAGGAATACACAATTAAAGAACTCCTGACAGATAGCCATCCAGCCTCTGTTTAAAAACCTCCAAAGAAGGAAGCTCCACCATTCTCCAAGGGACTGCATTCCACTGTCTTACAGCTCTTAACATCAGAAAATTCTTCCTAACATGGAGATGGAATCTCTTTTCTTGTAGCATGAATCCATTGCTCTGTGTCCTATCTCTGGAGCAGTAGAAAACAAGCTTCCTCTATCATCCATATGACATACCTTCAAATATTTAAACATGGCCATCATGTCACCCTTTAACCTTCTCTTCCCTTGTAGATCTTTTCTTGTACATATAAAAATTGTTGGGGGATTATGGCTCCTTCTCTGTATTTTTCCCTATTTGATGTTCAGCTGTGATCAACATTTTGTTGCTGTTAGAAGGGAATGTGTTCTTTTTAATAAATAAATGCATTTAACCCTATCCTATCCTTGGTAGTTGCCTCATCTGCTGCTCCTTGCTCATCAATGTTTCCCTTTGCTCCCCACTTTTCTTGCTTTCCAGGTTCTCCACAGTGGCCAAAAGAAAAGGTGGCGCCCATTACAGTGGAAGAAGGAACCCACACAATTTTACCTTGCAACCCACCTACCAGTGCTGTTCCTCCAAAAATTTACTGGCTCAACAGCAGTGAGTATTACGCACCTTATTATGGAAGTCTATAGGCATGGTCATCGTGGCAGATATAAGGTTGGGTGACTGAGTGCTGATGCACTAAATCGGAAATGCTGATAGCAAGCTTGGTAGTTTGGATAAGTGGCTTGGGATTTCCTTTTGGGGAGTGTCGGGACCTGGATTCTAGTCCAGATTGGATTTGTGAGCTGGAGGGGGGAGACTAATGGTAGCATACCCTATATATATATATGATGCTAGGTTCAATCATTATCTAAATCAGAATACAGACACACTGGTGTGATAGATGGTCAGATAAGATACCCCTGTTGTGCTTTCTCAGGAATCAAATGGACCTTTATCCAAGGAAATTTAGTTCACTTCATTTATTGTGGTGTTTTTGCTTAGAACTGGCCACTATGGGTTCAGATGACATGGTTTCCTAACTGCAAGGCCTGCACTATTGTTAGACAGAGTAACTTCCAACTACCTTGCAAGGTAGCTACAGTATATCTCTTGCTGTTCCTCCTGATCACTTCCCAGCATTCTTATGAGTCAAAAGTAATTAAATTTGTTACTATTCAAATCATTTTTAAAAACCAGAAGGCTGAAAACCTCTGGCCAGTAGTATGAGCACACCGAATTAACAAAGCTCTATACTCCCACCCCAGAAATGATAAACTAATAAAAACCAGTTAGAGTTGTACAGGAAAAACAATGAAGGTCTCCCTTATTACCTTGGAACATAATGTAATCTAGTTATATCTTAGCTGTTACATAAAGGAATTAATTATAAATAACTAATTGATTGTAACTAATTATTTTCAAGACCTGGTTTTGAATGTCAAACATTAGGTCAGAATCAATAACAGACCCCAAAGTCTTGTGGCACCTTAAAAGACTAAAAAAATTAATTTTGCTTATGTCTCTGTGAAGTAAAGTCCACTTCCTCAGATTACTGTGATGAACGAGGTCTTATTTTATTTATTTATTTATATATATTTAAGATAAGGAATGGGGAGAGTGAAGCTTATGACCTGAACCAAATTTTGTAGCTCCAAGTCCACTGGCACCTCCAAATCCCATTTTTAAGAATAAAAATTGGCTTGATTTTCAGGCAGTGTTTACCTGAAGACTGTCTGAAACTTCACATAGGTGAAGTAGCTTGCATTTTTTGACTCCCACAAAACTACAAAAACCCCCCCCCCATATTTTCTGAGCCTTTTTCTTTCTTTGGCAAAAAGCAATGGCTGGACATGACATAATTTTACTTCAGATGTACTAGTGCAACTCATGGGGAGAGGAGGGGTTTGGGCACTTGCTCCTCATGCAGATGTTGACCCTTGTTTTAGTTGGGTGAGCTTGTGCCTAATTAAATTGGTTAGATTTTATGGTGGCACAAGATGTTGGTTTTGCTGCAGCAAATTAACCCATCCCATCCCTGTTGGAAAATACCAAATAGGAGAGCTCCTCTGTCCACCGATCAAAGTAACCATATTGAAATAAGTTAAATGGCTTGTAGCTAATGGGGTAGGGCTACTTTCTTTCTTGTAATGTTGGCTGGGTCTGTTGCTGAGCTATGACTGAAAAACCTGGTCATTGTCCTGTGGTATTACACCCCTCTTATTGTGCCCCATTCTTTCCTGCCTCCATCAGAGATTGAACACATCACACAGGATGAAAGAGTCACCATGGGCCAGGATGGGAATCTTTATTTCGCCAACGTGCAGATGAAGGACAGCCAACCTGACTACATATGCAATGCTCATTTCCAAGGTCCCCGAGTCATCATCCAGAAAGAGCCCATTGAGCTGAAAGTCACAACCAGTAAGTCTTCTGGACACAATCTTTGCAGGGTGAGAATGTGGTGGCTTATTACAAGGATACACCAGCCACGTTTCTACCTTATATCCACCCAGCCTGGGTAAATAAAGATAAAATGTGACTTCCTGAATTTGTGTGAATCCTGAATTTGTGTGAAGCTGCATCTTCACTCTTGCTGCCCTTTTGTGTGTAAATGTAGAACACAAAGAGGGAGTGTGTGTAAGTGGGTAGGAAGATTAAAGCAGCCATTCATCAACATGGGACTCTACCACAGTCTGAGGCAGCATGTTCCACTGTCAAACAGCTCTTACCATCAGGAGGTTCTTCCTAATGTTTAGGTCTAATATAGTTTCCTATAGTTTGCATCCATTGCTGCACATCATAGTCTCTGGAGCAGCAGAAAACAAGCTTGCTTCATCATCAGTATGACAGCCTTTCAAATATTTAAACATGGTTATCATGTTACCTCTTAATCTTCTCTTCTGTACAACTCCCATAGCCACCTCATTTCTGGGAATGAGAGGTAGTCCAAAAACCTCTGGAGACTTCCAGGTGTGGGTGAGTGGGAAGAGGCTGCAGATAAAGATGACTGTCTTTGAAAAGAAATCAGTGGGATTACCTCCTACTCTGCAGTTTCATGGTTTATGGTGGAGATTAGAGTTCTATTGCTTCTTCTATAGCCTGTGTCAGCAAGGTCACTGGTGGCTCATGGTCCTAACTCCTAATTGTGGTTTTGGGGTGTCTGATCCACCATTTTGAGGTGAAGTATCTCTGTCCCCCTCCTTCTTGGACAATTGGCCTCTCCTGAGCCAGGTCTGTATGTGCAAGCAGCTGATGCCTCCAATTTTTAACTGAGGGTCCCAGCATGTTGCATTTAACAAGGAGGAGATGGACTCAGAATACTTTGGTTTCCTCACTGTCCAGTAACTGTCCCTTATTTCTTTTCACAGCCAACACTTTATCACACAAGAAGCCATTTCTGATTGTGCCAAAGAAGAAGCACAGTACATACGTGGCAAAACTGGGCGAGTCCTTGGTTCTGGAATGCATTGTGGCTGGACTGTAAGTTATTTGAGAGGATAATTTGTTAACAGAGAGCAATATTGCTGGAAAAGACTCTGGTGGTGCAGTCTTAACAGTTTCTATTGAGAAGGAAGGGCTATTGAGGTCAATGAGTCTTATTTCCAGATCAGCGTGTATAGGGTGGGAGCCCAAGACACTGCCAGAGAGACTGGAAGGAGGAAGCACCTAGCCAATGCATCAGCTAATGCAGGGATGAGGATCTTTCCACTCTCCAGATGTCTTAGACTTCAACTCCCAGAAGCCCCAGAAACAGCATGGTCAATTGTAAGGGGCTTCAGGAATTGCAGTCCAAAATAACTGGTGAGGCAGAGGTCCTCCAGCCATGAGGTAATAAAAGATTCTGCAGACCCTAGGTTTCTGAGCTAAAATGTGTCTAGTATAATTCATAAATGTGCCTAGTATATGTACAAAATTTCCCTAAATCCACGTGGATTCATTCAACTTTTGTTTAGCTACTTACTGCCACAGCCTTCCTGTGGCAAGGACTTCCATAAGCAAGTAAATTACATATTTAAAAATCTAACCTCCTCCTAAATCCATCACTTATTATTTTTACAGATGTTTCCAGTGCTCTCCTATTAAGGATCATCACTGTCTTTCTTTTAACTTACAAACATTTCCCTCCTGGTTGTTCAGAGTCTTTTCTGACTCACTATAGGCAGCCAGATGAACAAGCTTTCCAAATAATCATTTAATGAGGTCTGTCTCTCATCTATCCTTTCTTTCCATCAAGCCCATAATTTATCTCTGTAGGATGAGCTATGTCTCCACACAAAAATCCAGCAAGTGTATTACACTTAACATAAGTCCCTTTGCTTTTCATTCCCCCCCCCCCCCATTATGGATACTTTGCAAGGCCTTCTGACCAATCCAGCAGGTACAAGTAACATATGTATATATATAAGGTCATGATTATAGGAAAGTCCAGAACTAAGGTTGCCATATCACCTGGAAAGCTGACTTTTACACAGATTCTAGGCATGCCACTTGGGTGTTCATTTGGACCATCATTTTGCCTAGATACCAGACTTTCATTTATAAAAATAGTAAGTCTGTAGCCTTTGTGGAAGCTGAAATATTGGGCAAAACATGAAGGCACTCTTCTCTAAAAATTTGCAAGAAACAAGTCCACCCAGGAATTTCAGGCATGAAGGAAGTGAGAGCGAGCAGTGAGAGGGGTGGCACACAGGGGAGTAAGTAAGTAAGGGGAACAGCTTGAGGTAAGGCAAGGAAGGGAATAGGAAAGATGGAGAGTAAGTGGTGGGAATGGTGTTGTGCAAGAAGCAAGCGATGGGTTGCACCATGAGGGCATGAGATTGAGGCAAGGGAGAGAGCAAGAACATTGGAAGAGCAAGCAGTGTGAGCAGCAGAGCACAAGAAGTACTGTGCAGCACACTTTGGAGGGTATGAGGTGGGATTAGAGATGGAGTGGGAAGGAAGGAAGCAAAAAAAGGTGATTTGTTTTTCACTATTCTCTTATTGCAGTTTCCACCTCACTTTTTAGAATTTGGGCTTAATCTTCCTATGGCTCTTCATTCCATATGTCCTTCATTTTTTCATCTCTTTTGTATAATTCTTCTGTGTTTTGCATCCAAGACCTTTTTATTCCTTCCTGGTCTTGAATTATGTTATTTTTAACATAATTTTAACATAGATCATCCTAGTTCTTGGTTTGAAATTTCCTTTGATTTCCTGGATCTTGTGAAATAGATCCCTTGTTCTTCCCTTTTTGTTGTTGCCTTCTATTTCTCTGCATTGGTCATTGTAGTAATTTTCTTTATCTTTCCACACAAGCTGTTGTATTATTGCATTCATAATTCTTAGTTTGTTCCTAACTCCCTTTTGTTTTTCTTCTCTTCTTTTCTTTATTGTTTGTAGTGTTTTTGTATCATCCATGTTTTTTTTTTTTTATGCAGTAGTAGAGTGCAAAGAACAGGAGTAGGGCATGGTAGAGGCATAAGGTAAGTCCAGGGAAAGGGAATTATGGAGGTGGCTTGAGTTAAGAGCACAGCGAACGAGGCTGTAGAAGTTCCCAAGGAAGAGGGGAACAGGGCCGCTCACTGATCCATGGCCACCTTATGGTGCTATTCTGAGGAATGAAAGATGTGCAAACAGGCAAGAGGAGAACTTTGTAGTAAAATGTGTCCCATATTAATTGGTGGTTTGAGTGTTGGACTAGGACTGCAGGATACCTTGGTTCAAATTTCCACTCATCCATTGTGTCCACTGGGTGACCTTGTCCAAGTCACACTCTCTCGTGATCAGAGGCATGCAGTGACACACTTCCTCTGAACAAATCTGGCCAAGAACCTGTGATGGATTCATTTTAGGGTGACTTGAAGGCACACAACAATAGAATTAATTAGTGACAGAGCATTTGGATTTCTCACCTCCTGACTGATGTTAGCAGTGTGTTGCAGGGTGTTATGGAGAAGGCCAAGCTTTTTTAGTCCAAGTTAATGAAAAAGGTGTCATATGGCATTTAGCAAAAAACAAAACTGGTCTGGCTAATACAGGTTGCCATAAGTGCTGGCATCCTTCTAATCATTTGTTGACATCTAGCTAATTGTTTTAGTAGCTCTGACTGTGTGGGTTGTAGTCATCTGATGGAGAATTGACTCACACATTGCCTGTTAACACTGTCACTTAGTTTAAAAAAATCTTGGTTGATGAATTGGCATGAAATTTAATGGATTAAAATCTGTTACCCAGTCCTGCTGTTTTGCATATGAGGAAACCATAGAGTGCGATCAGAAGTAAGTAACATTGAGTTCAATGGGACATGCTCCCTAGTAACTATGCATACCAGGGCTGGGAATTGTCTGTTCCTCCAGACATAGCTGCACTGCAACACCCAGAGGCCTTAGGCAACATAAGGGTGTGGAATGCTGGGAGTTGCAATTGCTCATCATTTGGAGGGCCTGACAATTCCTGCCCCTAGTGTATCTCACTCTAGTTTAGTAAGCAATGGGACAAGGAAGTTGTGCCATAAGCATCATTGATTTCAGCGTACATTAAATCTGGATGCAACCCAGTAGTTCTCATTCAAAAGTGTACTTTAAGGCAGACACATTTGGGCAACATCAGGAAGGTTCTCATTCATAGGGTCGCCATAAGTCAAAGTTGTCTTGACCACAAATAACAACAACATGGAAGAAGCACTTCCCCATCCAATATAGGAGGGAATACCTCTTTTAATGCTACCTGTGGTTTTTATAAATTCTGGGGGGGGGGGGGGGGATAATCTTTTGTATGTACAGACAATCAAAGTGTTTTTCTTCCAATTCATCCAACCAATTAGTCATTTTTAAGCATTGTAGCCCCCCTACAAATGACACAAACCAGAAGCTTTGGGAGCTGGCAATAATTTCTGTAGTGTGGCTCTAAGGCTGCATCTGCACTGCAGAAATAATCCAGTTTGACACCGCTTTAACTGTCACAGCTCAATGCTATGGAATTCTGGAAACTAGTTTTGTGAGACATTTAGCCTTCTCTGTCAGAGAGTTCTGGTGCTACAACAAACTTCAGTTCTCAGAATTTCTTAGCATTGAGCCGTGGTAGTTAAAGTGCTGTCAAACTGGATTGTTAATGCAATGCAGATGTAGCCTTAGCCCTGAAACTAGGTATCTGAGGACAGAGTTAGAAGCCTTTTTTTTTTCTTTATGAAAATCCATCCTCTTACTCTTCTTTCCCTTTACAGCCCTACACCCTCAGTGGAATGGGCCCATAAGAACAGGCTGAAGCTTTCACCTCACATGGTTTTTGAAAATGCAAAGAAAACCCTCCGCATCCTAAATGTGACTGATGAGGACGATGGAGAATATGAGTGCATTGCAGAGAATGACCACGGCAAAGTCCGCCACACCTACACTGTTAACGTTGAGGGTATGCCCACAGTCGTAGCATTTGAGTGCTGGTACAATAAAAATGAGGAGCATCACCGAAGCTTTGGAAGCTAGTGGAAGGAGGAAGGGGCATGCGACTTCTTCCTCCAGTTCTTCTTCTGTTAGGCAGAGAAGACTGAATCTCTCAAGAGAAGCCTCCATGCTTTTGTATTAGGAAAATTCTAGGTGTTGTTTTGGTAAAACATGCCAAATATAATCCCAATTTTTTTTTAAAAAAAGTTTTACCTTTGTTGGAGGTAGAAACTTCAAATAGTAAAGTCCATGTCTATTGGCTCCTTCTTTAGTTTCCCCTGTAACAATTTCCTTTAAAAAATTTTTTTTTAATTTAATATACCATGTTTTTCCCAGAGTAGGACCCAAGGTGGCTTACAGAAGAAATAAATGAAAACCTGACACAGTTAAAACTGTCACATTCAAAACAGTATAAAATTATTTTGAAAACATACAAAAGTTAAATAAGCAAAGCTATTTCTTCCCATAGCAGGTGAAAGAGGTGCTAGGTATTACAAAGAACATAGAGCCAATGTTTTTCTGTATTTCTTTCTCTGTTTTCCTTCCTAATACTGTAGAGTACAGCATATTGCACTCTACAGTATTTAAATTTAAATTTAATATACCTGGTGCCTTCTGACAGCTGGAGTCCAACACATTTAGAATGTACCAGTTGTTCTACAACTCTGGTGGAAGGAAACCTAAGATTTCTTTCTGACCTGTCTATCTATCTTTGTATGTGTAAATGGATCTATTCCTTTGCTGCCAATTGTACCAGCCCCTCCAGTGCTCTGTGAGGACTAGTAGCTTTCCAAGCTTTTTAGCTGCTGAGGACACCCTTGAGACATAAGCTTTCTTAGAATTAGGGTATGCCAAGAAGACAGCTGGCAGACATCCCAACGATGAATTCACAAATTAAACCTATATGAGTTCATGCAGTTTTATAGGCTATCAATGTCTTTTTTAAAAAATTAAATCCATTCTCAATTAAAGTTCTACTGCCAACCTCATCTCTCAGTGGAACAGTAATTTTTGTAGCAAAATGACAACATGGGTGAATGGGTCCCCACCCCACCATCTTTGGCAACTCCAGTAACACTCCCCCCAGTGCTCTTTCTATAATTAAAATCTTAGTATACCTGAAATTTTGACTGTTTGTAAGACAGAGCAGAAGTAGAAGTAGAAGTGAGCAGACATGTTAGACACAACACAGGAAAGGTTAAGACTCATAAGTCCCATTGATTTTCATGGGGAAATGTTAAGTGTGCACTTCATCCAGTTAACTTTAAAGTGCAACAATTTTGGTTAGAATGGTCCTGGTATCTTTATGTTTCTGATGGTAGAATTCAGAGACATAGCCATGTTAGCCTAGAATATTGCTATGCAAAGAGACCTTTGAGACTAATTGTGAAAGAGGTGTAGCATATGCTTTCGTAAATCATTCTACTTCCTCATATGCATATGATTATTATCATTATTTCAATATTGCAAAGGATAATCAAATGAGAAGGAGCTGACAGTGGCCATGGGGAGAAAGCTGTAGACAGAATGGGTATGAAGGAATAAGAAAGGCAAGGTAAGGATGAATGTGAGGTCCCATCATCCTCAGCCATCAAGGCCACCATAGGCTGTTCTTACACAGGGGTGTAGCTACAGTGAGGAAAGGACACAAAATGAGGATGCTGCTCTTCCAAATAAGAATTCTGCACCTCCAATGAAATTTTCCTTTAGTCTCCAAATTTATAACATTCCAGAGAGTGAGATATATTGAAAATAATTTGTATTTAGAACTTTTACACTTGCTGTGTTCTCATTCCCTTGGTAACTTGGTCTGCCCTTTTTTCTTTGGATGCCTAAAGTGTATTTCTGAATGCTCAACTGAAGTTTTAAGTTATATACTCCAGTGCTAGAAATTTGGAGACTGAAGGAAAAATTCATTAGTATTCCCCCCCCCCCCCCAATTCTTATTGTCATGTGCTCAGTTTGTCCCTCCTGCAGCTACACCCCAATCTAACATTTGATTTTGGGAAGAAAACACAAAGGGACTTGAAGGGTAGCCCTTGCATGGATAACAGTAACTTGAACTTTGGCTTGATATACATTGTGGCCCAAGTAATGAAGGGTGGAAGTGGGAGCTTCAAGACTGGAAGAGGGGAAATCTTTTGAGAAAAGCCAGTAGTTAATCTGAACAAGGAAATGCTGCTTTTTTTTTTTGGATTACAACTCCCAGCCAGATTCAGATTCATGCACTAGCAGCCCATGCTAGCGTGGGGATTCTGGGAGCTGTAATCCTCCAAAGTGACTAACCTACCATCCTGATATAATATCTAGCAATCTGTCAACTGGAGTTGGGAAACATGATTAGGACTTCTGTAGGTGTTAGTTGAGAGGGTGCACATAAAATTTAAGGGGTTACCACCTTCACCCAATCTTTTTTTCTTCAGCTGCTCCATATTGGATAAAGAAGCCCGTGAGCCAGATCTATGCCCCAGGGGAGAATGTGCGCTTGGATTGTGAGGTTGATGGAAAACCCAAACCAGAGGTTTTATGGAGAATAAATGGAATCCCTCTGGAAGGTGAGTGAATGGGTAGATGGGGAAAGCTGTATGAGGAGTAGAGGTGCCCCAGTTTCATGCTTCCCCTTCCTGTTCCTGAATTGTTTGTTGTGTTTCAGATGTGATGCCAGAACCAAGGAGGAGAGTGCAGCCTGGAGCTTTGATTCTCAATAAAGTGGAGCCAAATGACACAGCAGTCATACAGTGTGAGGCCCATAACAAACATGGCAGCCTTCTGGCCAACGCATACATCCTTGTCCTCCGTAAGTCTGTGTGGATCAGAGCACAATTTAGAAACTTACTTGTTATAAAGTTATTAGTCATCCTTATAACTTCAGGCTCCTCCCAAGTAGTAGTTATCATTATTGTTGCAATATTCTCCAACATATCTCTTTGTTTCTTGATATTCAGAAAAGAGTCAGTTGGTTACTTTCAGTTATTTATTTATTTTTGCAAAATGCTGCAAGCTGCTGGCCTATAATGCAAAACACACTTAAGTAGTGAGGCAACCCTTTGTAATTATAAAAGTAGCTGAAACAGCAAAAGGAGTGACATTATTCCTCATTATGGAAATGTCCACCTGCACAATTACAGCAGTTTGATACCACTCCCAACTATGATGGCTCCATTGGAGGAATCTTGGGATTGCATTTTGATGAGGGACTTGGATTTCTCTGGCACAAAGTTCTGTGTGTCAGGGGAGTACAGTACAGAATTCTGTGTGCTTCATCAAGCTACAAATCCCAGGGTTCCGTAGGATGCAACTAAGGCAGTTAAAAGTGGCATCAAAATGCTATAATTGTGCAGTGCAGATACACCTATGTTATAATCATAACCCAAATAAATCATGCCACAGATATGTTATTGTGTGCCGTCAAGTCATTGCTGACTTATGGGGAACCTATCATGTGGTTTTCTGGGATTGAGAGTGTGTGACTCACCCAAGGTCACCCAGTGGGTTTCCATGGCTGGGCAGGGAATCGAACCCTAGTCTCTAGAGTTGTAGTACAATGCTCAAACCACTACACCATGCTGGATCTCTACAGTTATGCCAAAAATCAACTAATTTGGACTAATGATAAACTAATTTTGACTCTGGATGAGAGCGAGACTGGGCCAGCTCCTGAAGGTGGCAAGTAGGGGTACTTTCCAGAGTCTCAAAACACAAAACACAGACAAGTGCACAGCTGCCCCATATGTGCCCCCATTCTCATATTGTCCCTCCAACTATTCTGATTTGGCAGAAACAATGTCCCAGCTTTCCTCTGTGAAATTTTGGGTGGCATCTTGTCCACAGTAAAGAAAAATATTTGTAGGTTTCGTTTTATTTAAAACGAAACCTTAAAACGATTTTTTATTTTATTTCTGGTGACTACTTTTGCTGGAAAAGCAAAAAGGACTGGAGCACCTTAAGACTAACCAGTTTTATTTGGCATAATTTATTGTGGACTCACTTTGTCAGCTGTAGAGAGCCCACTTTGTCAGCTGTAGAGAGCATAGTCTCCTCATTAGTAGTTGGTAGATATTTAAAAACATGCTAGGGTCAAGAGATTAGAAGATTGAAGGGGAGTGGAAATGCAAAAAGTACCAGCCAGTGGTGATCTCAATTGTGGTCATTTAAGAGTTGCTGGGAGTTGCTAAAAACATCCCCAAATAGATAACATAATTAAAACATATACAGGAGCCAGTGAGACATAGGCTGCTGCCACACTGCAGAATTAATGCAGTTTGACACTGCTTTAATCTGTCAACCTGGAATTTGTAGTTTGTTGTGACACTAGAACTGTCTGACAGAGAAGGCTAAAATATGTCACAAAACTACAATTCCCAGAATTTCATAGCATTGAACCATGACAGTTAAAACAGTGTCAAAGTGCATTGGTTTGAGCACTGGACTATGACTCTGGAGACCAGGGTTCAAATTCACATTTGGTGATGGAACTCCACTGGGTGATCTTGGGCAAGTCACACATTCTCAGCCTTAGTTAGAAAAACCTGTAATAGGTTCGCTATAGGGTCACCATAAGTCAGAAATGACTTGAAGGCACACAACAATAAACAGCAACAGCAGTAATGAAATATCTGTGCTCAATCCAAATAGAGTTCAGCTTCTACATCAGTAATGAACAAGCATTGAAAGTTGGAAGGCTGTTTTCAGACCTTTTGACTTGATATAAGCTGCATTGCCATTATCTGAAAGGAGAAGTAATGTTGCAGTCACTTCTGGTCATTTGTTTCTTTGATAATTTGCTCTTTGGGTTGAGGCTCAAAACATCTTTTGGTGATAAAACTACATCTCTAGACAACTTTTTCCAATGGAAAATAGTGAGAGTTGGGGTACCAGGAAGGAGGTTAATTTAATATTTTTTTAAAAAAAAAACTTGGTGGGAGATGTTTCACACTCTGACTACACAGCTAGAGTTGAGATAGGCCAAATTGTTTGTTTGTTTACTATCTACCTTTCCTAACACATAATGTTTACTTCCTTCATTTATTCTAGAACTGCCAGCACAGATCCTGACCCCAAGTGGGTTAGAGTACAGTGTGGTAGAGAACCAGGTTGCCACTCTGGACTGCATGGCTTTTGGGGTTCCCAGACCCACCGTGAAGTGGTAAGTTCTCCATTACAGACTGTTTGCTGTGTTTTTGCTTTCCTTATCTACTCAAGCACCCTTTGTATGTCATCATTTGAAAGTCTATTTGCTGAAACATGTATCTATGAGGAAATCCTGCTATGGGAGAAAAAACAGGCTACTTAGAGGAAATACTAATTCCTTTTAACATCTACTTCAGCCCTAAGAGGGCAAAATCCTGCCTGAGCCTGTTCTAAAATGGAGTCTTGTTAGGTCAGTTGGACAAGACCTGCTGGGAAATGAAGGGCAACTTATTCCAGATGATGGGATGGAGGAAATGTTCTGGAAACATGATGGTTAAAGAAGGGTGCCTGTGTCATTTTCAATGGCTCCTATTTAGATTCCTGAGGTCTTTTAATAGCTACATGGCATGCACAAACTCAGTTACAAATTTTACCTGCCATGCAGATGCTATGATGCAGTGGTAGGAAGATTCACTGGTTGCATTTATGGATGTCACAAAGATCTTAAAGTCTGAACAGTCCCATCGGAATTGAAAAAAAACAAGTACTGTAGATACTCAACTATAAGTCGACCTCATGTATAACTCAAGAGCAGGTTTTGAAGCCAAAATTATGGATTTTGATATGACCTGTAGGTAAATTGAGAATGAAACCTAGGGGCATGTAGCAAAACATCTAAAGATTGAAGCAAAGGAAAACAATGGCAAAGAACTTAGAAAACTGGCAGGCACACTGTTTGTGCTCACCTTAAAGGTTGGATGGAGGAGAGAGTAGAGTGGGGTCCATGATTCCAGGACAGATTACACTCTTGCCTTTTATCAGGGAATGGTTCTTTTTAAATCAGAGTTGAAGTACAGCACTTACCTTGACCTGTGGATAAGTTGACCCAGGTATTAGGGGTCAATTTTTTGACTAAAATTTGTAGACCTATACATGAGTATATACAGTATATGGCAGCAGCCTATAACATACTGATAATAGAGTTTGTTTGTTTTTGTTTCACATATTACACTCCTCTTTTCTCAACCTCCCTGCTCCCCACTTGTCTTTCAGGTTTATGGATGACAAGTATGTCCTAGATGATATCCGGAGTTTTCTGTTCACAAATGGAACTCTTCTGCTTGAGCAAGTTGAGCGCCAGGATGCAGGGAACTTCACATGTGTGGCTGATAATGATTTCTATGAAGACTCCATCACTGCCCGCCTAATTGTCAAAGGTCAGGAGTGGGATTCCTAGTATGCATATGGTCATATGAGGTATATATGAAATCAGAGGAGAAATATGATGGGAAGTAGTTAGCCTTTAGGTAGAATGAAGTTTGTGGGGAAAAATGGGACAGTAAGATATGATGAAGTTAGAACATAGATGAAACACTTTCTTTGGCATCCTGAAGTGGGGAAGGGAATCTTTGGCCTCCAGATGTTTGGGCTAGAGTCTCTATAATCTCTTGCTGTTGACTGTGGAGACAGGAACTTTTGGGAAAGGAAGTGGATTTAAGAGGTAATACAATATGACCCCTGTGTCCACAAAAGATATATCCCTAGATGTCCTGTGGAAACATGAAACCCCTTTTGAAATGAATAACTGTTGGCAGAAGTTGACCATAGAATAATACTGAAGGACCTAGACATTTCTAGACAGAACATCTCTCTAGGCATTTCTAGATCTTTGAGTGCAACTCTGTGGTCAACTAATACTGCCAGCATACCATAGAATGGTGCTGGATGACCTAGAAAATGCCTAGAGAGAACATATGTGTCCATTTTTTTGGACACAGGCAAATGAAATCATGGGTACCAGTCCTGCAGATATGGGGGTCATACATACACCATGAAATTAGGTGATTTCCCAGTGGCCTGGTCTCTTAGCATTTTCTATAGGTTGCATACAGATTGGCTCCTTGCCTGGTAGCGATTCTTCTGTGCCCTTACAGTAGAATTCGTATCTCTTCAGGCATGGTAGTGAGGGCAAGTTGTTGCTAATTTGGATGTTTAAATATATATATATATATATATATATATATATATATACACTTTGTGTTTAAAACTGCATCAAATTCAGTGTTGGATATTACTTCCATGTAATCTCTTCAGAAAGCATATAGCATTGCTGCAGCAATTATAATTATGCCAGATGGCACTTGTAATCAGAAATAAAATGGCTTCTCAGAAGTACTGGATTTGGCATGTTGTCAAAGGGAAAAGATGGCAGACAGTCTGAGGTGTTTTCCAAGTTCATTTCAATGCAATGCATATGCAAGAGAGCTTCTCAGCAGATTGTTTTCCATCTTAATTCATCTGGGTGGGGTGGGGGCTGCCATTTAGATTTTCCATCCCAGGCACAGAAGTATATTGGACTGGTCCTGGCAGTAATGGGAAGAGGCTGAGCTATGTTGAGAATGATAGGGAGTAAGCAGGCCCTACAGGCTAAATTCATGAGTGCCCAACTAGGCCATAGTCTCTTGTTTCAAGATTCAGCAAGACATGATGAGCAAAGTGGACACAATTTCTGATTCTATCCCCATTTTAGGAGCTACAAAGTTTGAAGTGGGGCCTACAAACACAGAGGAGAAGAAAGGCGAGAGTGTAACTTTCCATTGTAAAGTGCTGTTCGATGACACCATTCCAGGGCATGGTACCAAGTGGCGTCTAAATGGGCAGGTCATTCAGGAATCAGATGAAAATGAGAAGTGAGTAGAATGGAAAGACCTCCCTTGAATGAGGGCTTGTAATTTAAGAAAATCCAACTGGCATCCTGTTAGTAACATATGCATGCGTAAGTTGCTCTACACATTTGGGTCAATTTTTTTGCTGTAGCACAATGTATGTATTTTGCTGGCAGGAGTGGAAGTAGAGGTACACATACAGCAATGCTGTATGTGCAGACTGACCCACTTGTTGACATGCATTGCATGGTCTTACTATTCTGCATGGGGGTTTCATAGGGATGGCATAGCATATCTTTGTAAACTACATTGAGGGGATGTTGGACAGTGGCCACCGTGAGTCAAACTTACTCCATTTGTTGTGCCCTAGATATTTCATCGGTGATACATCTTTGACAATCACCAACCTGGACTATTCGGACCAAGGAATATACAGCTGCCTGGCTTGGACTGCTCTTGACTCTGTGGAGAAAAGTGCCAAGCTTTTGGTGTATGGCAAGTACCAAAAAGGAGAAATTTGGGTTATTTTCCTCCTGAGATCACTCCAAACAAGCAAGATGTCAAAGGGGTAGAGTGAGGTGGATGCCACAGGTGACAGATTTGGGATCACTACTGATGAATGGCCAACTCTCAGCAATGAGGGCTGTGGATTTTAAGTGGTAGACAAATAACCTTATTTGGTTATCAGTGGATGGAATTTATCCTCACTAATGTGGTTAATTAGTATAACCAGCTCTAATAAACCTAGGCAATTTTAATTGATGGTACTATAAGGGCTGGTTTTATTTTTGTTTATAGACAAATCTGTTTCTGGTTTATTGCAATAACAAAGATTAGACATATTAATAATGGCCTAGATCCTGTTGGTTAGTCCCAGCTAGAGTAGATTCATTGAAGCAGCTGTTGAATTGTGTCAACACA
This sequence comes from Phrynosoma blainvillii, assembly GCA_026167975.1. NCBI lineage: Eukaryota > Metazoa > Chordata > Lepidosauria > Squamata > Phrynosomatidae > Phrynosoma > Phrynosoma blainvillii. Next base: position 179,376,144 of record JANUYF010000002.1, on the reverse strand, counting down.
TAGTTAAATTCAATTGATTCTATAGGTCTACTCTACTTGTAAGTACCAATAAGGTTCAGGCTGACCTCTCTTTTCAGACAATAAGAAATATACAAATCATAGGACGTTATCACACGTGGCCCACAAAGCGATAATAAACTGGAAATGACAAATTCCGAAAATAAACCGAAAATAAACCTTGATTCCGCAAATGGTTTTCACACGTAATTACCTTAATTGCGCAATTAAGGAAAGCTTCCCCTGAAACTGCATTTAACGTTCACACACAAGTGAGAAAATCCCATACATGTACTAGAAATGAACTTCTAGCACATGCGCACTACAGCCACAGCTGTCACTCGCCGCGGCTGTCACCCCTTCCCCTGGTCGACCTCAGAGCAGCCGGCCCTCCGCACGGCCGGCGCTCCAAGGAGGACCTCCTGCCGCAGCGTTCTCTGAGGAGGTCCTCCTTGGAAAGCCAGCCCTGCTCCAAGGAGGACCACCTCGGAGAGCCGGCTTTCCAAGGGGACCTCCTCGGAGTGCCGACCCAACGCAGGGCCGGCGCTCCAAGGAGGACCTCCTCAGAGAGCCGGCTTTCCAAGAGGGACCTCCTTGGAGCGCCAATCCTCTTCCAAATGTGACCCTCTTCCAAATCCCCCTTCCAAATGCACATTTGCTTTCCACATTACAGTGATTTTACCTTAATTGCGAAATTATCTTAATTGCACATTTGCATTTCCTCCAAAGAACCGAATTTCAAAAGATCTCGTTTCTGTCCACTTTCTGTCCAGTTTCTGTGCGACGTCGTGTGAAAACATGGGCTACTAATCCGGTTTCGGTCGGGATTTTGTGTGGATTTGGCCCCGTGTGATAACGTCCATACACTCCTTCAATATCTTTAAGAGGGCAGCTGTTTTGAGAAGCAGATATTATTTAAATCTAATCAATTAATTGTTCGAAACAGAAATGATTAACCTACTAACCACAGCTTTTGATTTTAGACACTTTTATTGGGGTAGCAGGGAGGAATTTTGACCTCAGGTCCTATAATGTTTGCGGGTAGCTAAACAAGTTGAGACAAAGATTTTGAGTGTGGCAGCTCCCATTTGGCTCACATTATGGTCTCCCTGCCAGGCAAACCTGGCCCTGTGTCAAACCTGGAACTGTTGAGGCAGCAGGATCATCAGGTGAAGCTGACATGGACACCAGGAGATGATCACAACAGGCATATTGAAGGTAAGAAACAAAGGTGAGGTGGTCATGTTATCAGTGTGATAGCTCATCCAAAGCTTCACAATGAATAGATGTCCCTCAACGCCTTGTTCCAAGAGACTTGTTTGGGTGTTATGGCAGGCTTCCAAACCACAACCTCCTCATGCACCCCTTCCTATTTCCTCCTGTACTTCTTCCTTTTCCCCTTACAGCAGAGGGGAAACCACTTCACCTCAGAGATCAATGAACTGTCATATTCTTTTGTAATCTATCCACTATTCCTGATACTTATTTAATTTGAAGCATAGACAGGAGGAAGACTATGTGCTAAATCCATTTTCTAATCACAACTAGAGGAGATCCAGAGCTAAATCAATTGCTGAATGCTAAGACAGCATTTACATAAATCCTGTTGATTTAAGGACTATTTTCACTGGGGAATAGCAAATTGGGTTTACGCCTCAGTTGTAGATATGGTTTGCTGTTGTGTGATGTTTGAAATGGCATTGTATGTCACTTGATATATACTTAGATCTTGAGGCTATACTAAGCATGTGTGAGAGTTCAATTATCTGTTATGATGGCATTTTCAGTAAAGTGTGCAGCCTGTCCTGCCTGTTAGTGTTCCTGAGCCTGCACAGAGAATGAATTCCCTTCTCAATAGGTTATGTCAGTGTTTCCTAGTCAAAGGATATGAAACTCTTGATGATCTCTTTCAGAGGAGGGGTCATTTTGTTTTGATTTGCCAAACTGACATAAATCTCCCTCCTCTTTCCACAGAGTATACTGTCTTTTGTCAAGAAAGCAAATTTAAGCCAGGAAAACTGGAGGAGTTAACCACTGTACCAGGAAACCAGCCATGGGCCATTCTTTCCCTCTCTCCATTCAGGAACTATACCTTCTATGTGCAAGCCAGGAACAATCAAGGGAAAAGTGAACTGAGTGAACCATCTGCCAGTCATGTCACAAAGCCAGCAGGTAAGAAGGCTCAGGGAGCTGGGGAGAAATACATAGGGACTTTGGTATCCACAGGGATGGTGGTGGTGGGGGTCCAGTAGACACCAAGGGCTCACTTTAGTTTTGATGTGCATGCATTAATGGAGAGAGAGAGAGGAAAGTAGGAATTCCCAGTCTTGATGGTAGATAAAAGCAAGAATCAATGAACACTGCGTGCCTAAAGAACTGGGTGTGTTGTCTGTATCTGTTCTGTAAGTGTATAAGCACACACAGAATTTGGTATCTGGATGTAAAATATAGCATCATGGGGAAAAAAACTTCCACTATAAAACAAAGTAGGTATGTCAAAAAAAGGCAAATAGATGGGCCATTGAACAGATAAAGCCTGAACTCGCCTTGGAGGCCAAGATGACAAAATTAAGGCTGACATACTTCGGCCACATCATGAGAAGACAGGACTCACCAGAAAAGACTATTATGCTAGAGAAAGTGGAGGGTGGTAGAAAGAAAAGAAGACCTCATGTCAGATGTTGACAGTGAGAGCTGTTCGACAGTGGAACACACTCCCTCAGAGTGTGGTGGAGTCTCCTTCTTTGGAGATCTTTAAACAGAGACTGGATGGCCATCTGTCAGGGATGCTTTGATTTTGAGTTCCTGCATGGCAGGAGGTTGGACTGGATGGCTCTTGGGGTCTCTTCCAACTCTATGATTCTATGGTTAGACTCAGTCAGGAAGTCATGGGCTTAAACCTGTAGGATCTGAGCAGAGCAGTTGAGCATGGGGGGTTTGGTCTTGGAGATGTTTCATTCACAGGGTCACCATGAGTCAGTCAACTTGAGAACAGCTAACAAAAACAGTGGCTAGGAAGATACACAGTACAATTGTATGGACAATATGTGGAGAAATAAAAGTTCAACAGGGTTTTAAATGGCTGAGGGGCAATAGTGCCCCATTGAGCTTATTGTTCTCTGTCTGCTGAGCAAAATAAGCCTATACAAGGTTAATAGAAGACAGGCCTAATAAGTAAAAACCAACTGCATGGAATGAGTGATCCTCCAGAACAGGGGTAGGCAACCTAAGGCCCGGGGGGCCGGATGCGGCCCCCCGAGGCCTTTGGACCGGCCCCAGGCCAGTCCTGCCGCCGCCGCCGCCATGATGATATTGATTATTGTTATTGCTTGTTCTTGGGGTTTTCTTGGCAAAATCTCCACAGGGGTTTTGCCATGGCTTTTCTGGGGCTGAAAGAGTGTGCATGCATATTTCTTTAATTTTTTTAAATTTTTAATTTTTTTAATTTATTTTTATTTATTTATTTATTTATTTACTTTTGGTGCTTCGCCCCCCCAATTGTCTGAGGGACAGCAACCCGGCCCCCGGCTCAAAAAGGTTGCCTACCCCTGCTCCAGATGTTGTTGGACTACAACTCCCAACATCACCAAGAGTGAGGAATGCTGGAATGTGCAGTCTAGCAACATTTGGAGGGTTGCACATTTCACGTTCTTAGCATACATTGTACTGATTGAAGCAACTAGCCTTTCTTGGCACAGAATTTGGGGCAGCATGGTGTTGCCAGATAAGGACACACAGGCCCAGAAAAAGGAAGCGCCAAGTTCAATTTCCAGTTCTCTTGTGACCCTTATGAGTTAGCTATAAAATGAGGGTCAGATTCAGAATGTTGCAGAGTAACTGCATGCTGTAAGGAAACACCATTATTAGCCTTTCACTCTTACAGACAAGCTAGGTGCTGGATTTAAACTGGTATTTAAGATGGTCAAACTCTGCTCCCTTGCTTTGTAGCTCCTGACCAGAATCCATCAGAAGTCAAAGGAGAGGGAAATGAGACCACTAATATGATCATCACTTGGACGGTAAAATATTAATAATTTTTACATCAATTACATTTGCCCATCCCTCACATCCTGCTATCCTGTCCTGCAATATCAATGCCACTGGCACAAACTATGAGGTGATAAGGCTGAGCTGTGGTGTGCTGACTGGTTGCTAGCACTGTTGCTGAATTTTGCCTGACTACCCAGGGAAGAACTGTCCTACATGTTTAACAGAAGGAAAGAAAAAAGTGAGAGTAATCAAGCTCTTTATTGCTACTACTACTTCAAGTCTACTTTATTAATAAGCCTCTCACTTCTGCAGCTACTCCTTGGAAGAAAGACTTCTCTGGAATAGATGCCTCAATACAATTGTTGGCTATAGGATTATTTAAAAATCTCCTACAAACAGTTACAGAAAGATGGGTGGCAAATTCTTCTATAAACTTTGTAGTTACATGTGAACTATTCCCTTACAGATATACATTGTGCTTATACTGTTAAATATGTTATAACTGGTTATAATCACATTGTTGCACTATACATCTATCAACAAGGTTACAACAATTTTCTGTAAAAGTAACTATTGTTCCAGTAGAAGGCTAGCTAATTGCTCATTGCATTATAGCTACAAAATTCAGGGTGTTTCTTATATTTGTGCTAAATTTTGTCTAGCAAGAAATGCTGAAACAGATGAGCAGGAGCACAATATGTAGGGAAAATATTTTTAAAAGCTAGCTAAGTAACATTCAGTGGAATATGTTGTCATGTGTAATGGACAAGAGCAACTCTACCTTACTCATGCCTCATCAAACTGTGCAGAGTCAGCCAGATATGTGTCCTAGACTACCATGTTTGTCCCTGTGACTTTGCAGTCCCTGTGGCTTCAACTTCCACTCATGCGGCTGCAAACACCAGAAGGTTTACTAAACTCCTGGTGAACCACTGTGTGGGTTTTGAACCCCATATGGCTTGGAAGGATCACCCAGTTGCTTAGACCTGCTTTGTAGTGCTCTTGGGTCATTGGAACTGCAGCTTTGCACCTTAGCCACTGTCAAAATAACTTCTGTTTGCTTGTAGCCTTTCCTTTGGACTACACTTTCTATCATTCTTCACAGTTGACTGCTGGTAACAGGCTGATGGGATGAGGTTGAGGAAGGTTGCTGCAAGGCATGGAGAACTACAACTGTGACACTTTTTTTTTTCCTATGGATATTTCTGTCTTCCCATTTCCAAGGCATCAGATGCTTGTGACATTTACCCAGAAGAACAGATATTTGTTTAGAAGATTGCTATCCCACCTTTTGATCCAATAATCCACAAGGTGGCTTATAATAACAAAGTGTAATAATATTCACACACATGCTCCTTGAAATCCATCCAGTCCAACAACTTTTAGTCCCCTGGTGTATGGCAGAAATCAGAAAGCGTTTCCTTTTAGTTCTAATGTCTCAGGGCTGCAACACAGGTCAGAAGCATGGTTTCAAATTGCCTGTGGGCATGTTGTTGTTGTTAATCATGTTTTCCATTCATACTATCTCTCACAATGGAATTTATTACATGGGACGGATCTCATGCAGAAACTGGATTTAAACTGGGGAAAAAACCACAAAAGCAGGTAGTTTTTCAGATAACGTTTGGAGTTAACCCGAACAGAGAGTAGAAAAACCCCACAAAAGTGGGTTGTTTTTCGGATGATGTAAGTATTAATGAAAATTAATGTGACATTAACCTGAATGGAAACTGGACAAAACCTACTCTTTTTTACTTTCGGAAAATCCTGAAAGTAAAAAGGGGTGGGTTTTGTCTACTTTCTGTTCGGGTTAATGTCATGTTAACCCTGCCATGTGTGAAAAACTACCTGCTTTTGTGGGTTTCCCCCAGTTTTTAAACCCCGTTTCTGCACGGGACTTTTGCAGCTTGCTCCCGTGTGATAAACTCCATCGTTTCACAGTTGGAAGATAATAATAATAATAATAATAAGATGATGATGATGATGATTTATTTATATACCGCCCCTCTGGCAAGCCAATCTAGGCGGTGAACAACAATAATAAATTACAACAAATTAAACAATATCATTCCCTTCTCCCCGAACATCAAACAAATAACAACATTAAGATCCTGTCCCTCATTCCTAGCCACCCCCACCCCCAAAACATCCCTTCTTCCCAACCCCACCCATACCCACCCCTCAAAAACAAAACAAACAAAGCAATTTAAAACAATTATTAAAAATATACAATGTACAATATAAAATGCAAATACAATTTAAATACATAATCACACTGTTGCTGGGGAAGATATTACTAGTGGAGGGTTTAAAGCTCATCCCAATCTCTCCAGCCACGTTGCGGTCACAAGTGTGTTGGTGGGGGAGGTGTTGGTCCCCAGCGGCCCCAGCGCCTCCGCCTCGGCCTCCCGCTCATGTCGCCGCCTCAGCTGGTCCGTAGGCGGGAGGGGTGAAAGCCGGCAGGCTTTTAAGTTCTTCCCGGCCACGCTCCAGCCCCAGGTGTGTTGGTGGGGGAGGTGTTGGTCCCCAGAGGCCCCAGTGCCTCTGCCTCGGCCTCCCGCTCGTGTTGCCGCCTCAGCTGGTCCGTAGGCGGGAGGGGTGAAAGCCGGCGGGCTTTTAAGTTCTTCCCGGCCGCGCTCCAGCTTTTGCCACAGCTGGAGATGGTAGGCATGAAATCCAGAACTGAACCTTATCTGGTTGAGGGGCTACATTTCTTCCCTGCCCATCTGTCATAGTTGTCTGCGGGTTGGCCAATGTCACTGGATGTGGCCAGGGGTGTAGCAATGGGGGGAGGGAATGAGGGCATTGCTCTCCCCAATAAGAATTCTTCTCCTGACCGTTTTCTTCAATCCCCAGATTTCTCGTAATGCAGTCTTAAAACTTTGGTTGACTATTCAGAAATATAGTTTAGGCAGCAGACAAATTTATCAAGGGAATGCAAACATAGCAAATGTAAGAACAATGTAAGGTGTGAACAATTTTCAGTGCCTCTCTCTCTCTGTGTAATGCTAGAAATTGAAGGCGTGATGGAAAAATTGATTGGGGGCACAGATTTGGAAGGGCAGTGACCCCCCCCTTTTTTTTTTTTGTCTTCCTATGGCTACAATCCTGGTTGTGGTTGCCACGATTGTCATTAGAATCCTCCCCAAGCCAGAAGCAACATTAGGGGATTATGCACTTGTTACTTAACGCAAATTCTAGCACTTTGCAATGGCACTAAGCACCCTCTTGATGCATGTGCCTGTTAAACAATCCCAGAGACAAAAGGCCAGCCATAGCAGGGGGTGAGCCTTACACAATGCGTGACAGGTTTCCTACTGATGCCTCCAGTGGAGTGAAACCAATCAGATTTGAAGATCTCTGTACATAAAGATCCCACTGGGGTTTAATTATCTATTGACATCCAGGTTTAATGTTGTTTCCCCCCACCCCCAAATTCAGTGTCTTGCACAGACCAAAATGCTTGTTAATGACAATCATAAAATCACAAACCAAAATGTCCAAAAACAGAATGATCTGCATTTTGGCCCAAGTAAATTTATCCCATTGTTCCATGCTTCACATATCTTAGTAAAATCAGTGCAACAGCTCAGTGAGATAGGCCAAGTATTCCTGTTGCCTTTTTTCAGTTATCTTGGGAGGAACAGTCAGGCTGAGCTGGGGTTCAGATTGAACTGACGTTCTTCACATAGGTTCAAAACACACTGCAGGAATAATCCAGTTTGAGACTGCTTTAACTGCCCTGGCTCAATACTAAGGAATTCTGGGAACTGTAGTTTTGTGAGACATTTAGCCTTCTCCTTCAGAGAGCTCTGTGTGCCACAATAAATTACAATTCCCAGGATTCCCTAGCATTGAGTCAGGGCAGCTAAAGCATTCTCAAACTGGATTATTTCTGCAGTGTGTTTTGGACCATAGTTAACTGTCCATTCACTATTTTTGGACTGAAGGAATAATGTTTGGGAGCCAGCTTGGTGTAGTGGTTTTGATGTTGGACTATGACTCTGGAGACCAGGGTTTGATTCCCAGGTTGGCCACAAAACCTACCAGGTGACTTTGGGCAAGTCACACACTCTCAGCCTCAGGGGAAGGCAATGGCAAGCCTCCTCTAAAGAAATCTTGCTAAGAAAACCCCATGATAGGGTCACCTTAGGGTTGCCATAGGTCAGAAATGATTTGGAGGCACACAACAACAATAGCATTTCATTAATCAGGTGATCAATGACCAGTTTGGTTGTTGAGCATCTCCCTGCCTTTCCCATCTTCCTGTGTAGCATGTATCTCAAGTAATTTGCTTAAAAGAGGGCTGGAAAACTCGAGAAGTTGTTGGCTTCTAATACCCACCAACTAGTGGTGATGGATGATGGGGTTTGTAGTCCTCAGCTTCTATAATGCCAGCACTTCCCCAATCCTGACTTAAGTAACTTGAGGCTGTCTGCTGTGTACTGAACTCTAGTTGTCTTCCCATAGAACTCTGTAGTCCATGGTCTGCATTTGTTTTCAGCTGTATCTTTTTGTGGGCTAGCCTTTTGGCAGGCATATGCATGAGACAGTGGCCTTTCCTTTCTTTTTCCCCCTTACTGTTATGCAGTTGGGGGAGACACGTGGGCAGCAGCATGTCAGAGTGGTATGATTGTATTGAGGCAGCATTATGTACACACACCATTGCCTCGTGCCTTTTATGATCTCCCTGGCTGTGTTGCATTTGGCTGTCTTGTTTTGCATTCCAGCACAAAAGAGAGGCAGTGGCATGTTCACCGTCCAGCATTATCCCCCAACGCTCGTGCTTGCCATAATGATGAAGCATTTTGGGCTGGGCTCCCAGGAGACAGCTGGTGCCAGACGTTTCACTTCAAGGAGGCTTGTACCAACTTCAGCTAGACAAATGTTGCCAAAATATGGGAGGCGGAGGAGAGACAGCCTTTGCTGCCACAGCTGGCCTGGCACTGGTTGCTCCTCCTGGTTCATTTTCACTCCCAAAGGGTGTTGCCATATGGGCTCACTATCCTTTTTAGCACAGCACTGTTGTGGGTTCAGCCAGAGAAAATCTTTCTCTTGTAATTACAGTTGTTTGGGTTGATATTTTAATTTATTTACAGTTGGCCCTCTATATCCACAGATTCTTTATCCAATACATTCAACAGTCCGTGGCTTGAAAATATTCCCAAAATATATACATTTCAAAAAGCAAACCTTAATTTTGCCATTTTATATAAGGGACACCATTTTACAATACCACTTTATATAATGGGACTTGAGCATAGATTTTGGTATCCATGGGAGGTCCTGGAAACAAACTCCAGTGGACACCAAGGGCCCACTGCATTTTATTTATGTTGCTTGAGAGCCAGCATGGCATTTTTGACTAACCCTAAGGTGAACCTTTCAAGGGGTTTTCTGGGACTGTGACTTGTTCAAGGTTCCTGAATGGATTTCCATGGCTGAGCTGCAAATCAAACCCTAATCTCCACAGTTGTAGTCCAGCGCTAAAACCACTGCACCACACTGGCTTTTCTTGACATGGGCCCCTGCCTTTTTCACTTCATGGGATCCAAGGCAGCTTGCAACAAATTAAAACTGCTAAAATCTCATTATACAAAAGTTTTAAAAATTAAAATAAGGAAGTCTATTAAAAGCACGATGGTAAAGCAGTTTGAAACACATTTAAAACATAATTAAAAAGATAAAAGCATAGCATACTACCTAAGAATAGGATAATCTCATGTCAGAGCTGTTCCGCCTTTCATATACACAGAATAAAGTGGTAGACAGGCACTCCTAAGTTAGCGAAAAATGAATTAAATTTCAGGTATACAGTTGCCCCTCCCAATTCACAGGGATCCATTCTGTGGCTCCCCCGCATGAAAATGGCTGCTTGCTAATATTGGAGCCCATTGAAGCGAATGGCACACATGCCCATGGCACATGCGTGACCATTTTAAATATAGGCACTTGCCCCTCCACGTGAAGAGCGAGACCACGGACTCGAAGTCCACAAATGGGGAGGAACAACTATATATGCATGTATGTAGGTATTGTCCTTGCTTATCTCCTCTTGACTTATTGGAGCCCCTAGTGGATAAAAACCTTTTATACATTTAATACATAACTAAAAAAACAATTTAAAACACTTCAGGATTCCTCTTTAAAAATAGTTCTGAATTCAGAGAACTAACAGCAGTTTTTAAAAACACCACTAATTTTAACAACCAAAGGCCAAGCAAATAGAATCTTCACTGGCCATATATAGAGAAAATATGCATGCCAATTAGAAAAAGTTCAGTAGCATAATGTTTCTGTGGCCTTCAGGTTCGAATACGCAGGAGCCCTTTCATGTAGAAGAGCCTAGGGAAAAAATATTAATGCTTCCGACCTGCAGTCAGAAGTGCTGCAGTTCAAAATTCAGTCTCCTACCTGCAGTCTGGAGGGTGCAGTTCCTACTTCTGCCACCTTAGTTGGCATGTTCTATGCTTCTGCTCCATGTACAGTTTGGTGATTTTTTTAAGGGGGGGGATCTAATAGTAAGGAAAATACCAAGACAATAACATATAATGGGGACTTTGAACTCTACTTGCTCCTAAACATTTTTCATATTTACTATGGTGTTGCTCCTTTGGAGCCCCTGCAGAGCAGACACCCAGTAATCACTGCAGGTTGGTTTTTTTGTGTGTGTGTGTGTGTTTGTTTTTTTTGCAAGTCTCCATTTAATTAATGGATGAGTTCCCCATAAACTGGAAGCAATAATGGGATAGCAGTACCTGCTGAATTGCTGCCACTTTCATGACTGTCATTAAAGTGGCAGCCTTTGGGAGTCCTGCCAAAAAAGAAAATGGTTACCCTACACCCCAACTAATTGGTGGAGATTGAGATTGGGAGCCTTATGATGGGGGATGAAACCCAAAATACAGTAGTGACATGATGAGATCTTTTGCTTTTTACCAGGATATAAATTTATTAAATAAAATAACCAGAAGAGGGGCATGGCATGGAGTGGCCTTGAGATTTTGTTGTTGCTAACTGCCTTTGTGTGAGTCTCAACCCATGGCAACCCTATGGTTGAGACATCTCCAGCCCCCCCCCCCCCCCCCGTCCTCTACTGCCTGCCCACCTCCTGCAAACTCATATTCATTGTCTCTTCAATAAAGTCCATCCATCTAGCACAAGGGTAGGCAAACTTTTTCAGCTGGGGGCCAGTCCGCTGAAGTCCTCCCTTCCGGCGGGCTGGGGAGGGTAATGGCGGCGACCCCCGCCACCGCGTGTGACCCCCGCCATGCACGCTGCCGCCGCTGCCACACACGCCACCGCCGCGCGTGTCACGCCCGCCACTCGTGCCCATCATTTTGTTTTGCCAAAATGGCGGCCGCGGCTCGTTTGCGCATGCACGTCATGGCCACCATTTTGGAAAACAAAATGGCGGGCACGACGTGCGCGGCCACATGGTGGCCAAAACTCGCAGTGGCGGTGGCAGGCGGTGGTGGCGGCAGGGGTCGGCGGGGGCCAGTAAGCGGGGGGGCCTGGGCCAGAACTGGCCCATGGGGCGTAGGTTGCCGACCCCTGATCTAGCATGTGGCCTTCCTCTCTTTCTACTTCCCTCCACTTTTCCTAACATTATTGTCTTTTCCAACGATTCATGCCTTCTCATGATGTGTCCAAAGTACGACAGTCTTGTCATCTTGGCTTCTAGGGATATCTCTGGCTTAATCTGTTCTAGGACCCGTTTGTTTGTCCTTTTGCCTGTCCATGGGATCCTCAGCACTCTTCTCCAGCACCACATTATCTCAAATGCATTGATTTTCTTCCTGTTATCTTTCTTAACTGTCCAGCTCTCACATCCATACATGGTAATAGGGAATATGGTGGCTTGTATGATTCTGACTTTTGTGCTGAATTGTATGTCTTTGCATTTTAGGATCTTTTCTAGTTCTTTCATAGGAGTTTATCACATGGGGGAAATCCCGTGCGAAAACAGGGCTTTAAAGTAGAAAAAACAGCAAAAGTGGTCATGATTTCACATGACGTCGCTGTTAAATTGATGTTAAAAGAAGGTTAATCCGAACGAAAACCCCTCATTTAAGCTTCTTTTTACTTTCTGAAAAACCCGAAAGTAAAAATGAGGGGTTTTCGTTCGGATTAATCTCCTTTTAACAGCGCTTTCATATTTCACATAGGGCAGAACAGAAGAAATCCCGTTCATTAAAATCTTCCACTTTTGTGGCTTTTTTTCACTTTAAAGAGCGATTTTGCATGGGGCTCCTCATGTGATAAACTCCATATTCGCTCTCCCCATTCTTAACCTTCTTCTGATTTCCTGACTGCAGTCCCCATTTCTATCAATGTTTGATCCCAAGTATGAAAACTCCTTTACTATTTTTATTTCTTCACTGTCTAGGTTGAATTTGTGTAAGTTCTCCATGATCATTATTTTTGTTTTATGTTCAACATTAAGCCTGCCTTTGCACTTTCTTCTTTGGTCTTCCTTAGTTGGTGTTCTAGGTCTGTGAGGCTTTCTGCTAGTATTATGGTGTCATCTGCATATCTCAGATTGTTGCTATTTCTTCCTCATATTTTCACACCTCCCTCTTCCCTGTCCAAACCTGCTTTCCTTACAATATGTTCTGCATATAACTTGAATAGGTAGGGTGATAGGATGCAGCCTTGTCTGACTCTTTTACCAATTGGGAACCATTTTGTTTCTTCATGTTCTGTTCTGACAGTAGCCTCTTGTCCTGAGTACAGATTCTCATTAGGACTATTAGATGTGTTGGCACTCCCATCTCTTCAAGGATGTTTCGTAGCCTTTCATGATCTATGCAGTCAAAGGCTTTGCTGTAGTCTATAAAGCACATGCTGATTTTCTTTTGGAATTCCCTGCTACGGTCTATAAGCCATCATATAGAATCATAGAATCATAGAGTTGGAAGAGACCACAAGGTCCATCCAGTCCAATCCCCTACCATGCAGGAACTCAAAATCAAAGCATCCCCAACAGATGGCCATCCAGCCTCTGTTTAAAGACCTCCAAAGAAGGAGACTCCACCACTCTCCAAGAGAGTGTGTTCCACTGTCGAACAGCTTTCATTGTCAGGAAGTTCCTCCTAATGTTCAGGTGGAACCTCTTTTCCTGTAGCTTGCATCAGTTGTTCTGAGCCCTATTCTCTGGAGCAGCAGAAAACAAGTGAGCGCCCTCCTCAATATGATATCCCTTCAAATATTTAAAGAGGGCTATCATATCCCCTCTTAACTGTCTCTTCTCCAGGCTAAACATACCCAGTTCCCTAAGTCGCTCCTCATAGGGCATGGTTTCCAGACCCTTCACCATTTTAGTCGCCCTCCTCTGGATATGCTCCAGTTTTTCAACATCCTTTCTGAATTGTGGTGCCCAGAACTGGACACAGTATTCCAGGTGGGGCCTGACCAAAGCAGAATACAGTGGCACTATTACTTCCCTTGATCTAGATACTATACTTCTATTAATGCAGTCTAAAATTGCATTGGCCTTTTAAGCTGTGGCATCACATTGTTGACTCATGTTCAACTTGTGGTCTACTAGGACTCCTAGATCCCTTTCACACGCAGTCTCATTAAGCCAGGTGTCCCATATCTTATATCTATGCATATATTTGCAATGTGATCCCTTGTGCCTCTTCCTTTCCTGAATCCTGCTTGGACCTCTGGGATTTTTCTCTCCATGTGTGGTTGGAGTCCATGTTGCAGAATTCTGAACATAATTCTGCTTGTGTGAGAGATTAGTGCTGTGGTCCTATAGTTGCTGCAGTCTCTTGTGTCTCCCTTTTTGTGGATTGGAATGTATATTGATTGCTTTCAATCTGTTGGCCATCATTTTGTTTTCCATATTTGTTCACATATGTTGGTTAGCACTAGAGTTGACTCTGTCAATGTGGATTGCAACAGTTCTATTGGAATATCATCTGTTCCTGGAGTCTTGTTTTTTGCCATTTCTTTTATTGCAGCTTCCACCTCAGTTTTTAGAATTTGGGCTTCATCTTCATATGGCTCTTCGTTCCATGTGTCCTTCATTTTGTCATCTCTTTTGTATAGTTCTTGTGTGTATTGCATCCGACGTCTTTTTATTCCTTCCTGGTCTTGAATTATCTTATTTTTATTGTCGTAGAGTGTCCCAGTCCTTGGTTTGAACTTTCCTTTGATTTCTTGGTCTCTCATTCTTCCCTTTTTGTTGTTGTCTTCTATTTCTCTACATTTGTCATTGTAATAATTTTCTTTTTCTTTACACGCTGGCCATTGTACTATTGCATTCATGTTTCTTAGTTTATTCCTATCACCTTTTTGTTTTGTTTCTCTTCTTTCCTTTATTGCTTGTAGTGTTTTATCTGTCATTCATGTTTTTTTTACTTTCCTCTTGTCTGCTGGGAGTGTCTTTATGCATTCTTCTTTAATTATGTCCCTGGCTTCAGACCATAGCTCTTCCGGTTTATGATCTATTATACTTAGTACTGCAAATCTGTTCCTTATATTGTCAATTAATTCTGTGGAAATGTTGTTTAAATCATATTTTGGCATGATGACTGGTTTTGTTCTCTTCTTGAGTTTCACTTTTATTTTTGAAATGAGTAGTTCATGATCTGCCACAATCAGCACCTGGTCTAGTCTTGGCCACCAGTATGGAACTTCACCATCTTTTACTTCCTATTATGTAATCTATTTGGTTTTTGTATCGGCCATCTGGTGATGTCCATGTGTATAACCTTTTCTCTGGTTGTAAGATAAAAGGTGTTTGCAATGAATAGGTTGTTGGTTTCGCAAAAATCTATCAGATGCTCACCTGCTTCATTCCTTTTGCCTAGTCGAAATCTGCCTACTGTTTTTGATTCTTCTTTACTTCCAACCTTTGTGTTCCAATCTCCAATGTTTAGCTTGACATCCTGTGTTGGTGTGTTGTCAATTTCTTCCTGTACTTCTTTGTAAAATCTATCAATTTCTTCTAGTTCTGCTTCAATGGTTGGTGCATATACTTGAATTGTGGTGATATTCATAGATATTCATAGGCCTTGAAATAAGCAATACTATTTCCTTCTGTGTCTTGTGAGCTTTACTTCTTCCAACCTGGGAAGGGGAAACTCCTCTCTTTCATTTTTCATTTGGACAAAAGCCTAAGAGTAGAGCCAAGGAAGAAAGATGGCAATGCTAATGTCCTCAGAATTGCACAAAGGTATGGGTGGAAGAGGCCTTGCTATGGAAGTGGGGATTGTGTGGCCCTCTGGGACTGCAGTTCCTATCATCTGTCACCACTGACTATGCTGGCTGATGGAAGCTGCAATCTAACAATATCTGGCAGGCTGCAACTTACCCACCTCTGGTTGAGTGGATATTTGCTTTCTGTAGCCCTGTGAATGAATGAAGGAATGGAGGAATGAATCTTTATTACAGGCATAGGCTGCATTTGCACCACTTTAACTGTCATGGCTTAATGTTATGAAATTATGGGAAGTGTAGTTTGTTGTGACACCAGAGCTCTCTGACAGAGAAGGCTAAATGTCTCACAAAACTCCAGTTCCCAGAATTACATAGCAGAATTACATGGCAGTTGAAGTGGCATCAACCCAGATTATTTCTGCAGTGTGGATGCTACACACACTTGATCTTAGTCAAAAGGCCAAGAAGCAGTATGGATGCAGCAATAGATCAGCACAAGGAAGTGGGATATATTCAATTAAAAACATAAAAATAAAATATACATATGTTTAAAATATAAAAGGGATATAGAGAAACTGTAAAAACATTAAAAATAGTATATGGAGCACCCTATCCATCAGCTTACAGAGCAATATTAATTAGTTTTGGTCTGTGTCACAAGCCATTGCCTGATGAATTTTAAGTGCTGCTGCACCAAACTTTGTATCATTATATACTGTATCAAGATTAATATCTGAAAGTAGCAGCAAGGTATAAAATTGTCCTGTGTATTCTGGATATTAATATAGTAAGAGTGAAATAAGACTAATGTGGATGTCTCTATAGTACAAACATCGGAGCTCTATTGTTTCTATATGACCATGTAGTCTATGACTCTAATATCATCACCATTTTTCTCCTGCATGATTTTTAACATTTTTGCCTAATGCAAAAGCCAGTGAAGCTTTGAAAGCTTGCATAATATATTTTATACTTTGGAGCCGGCTCAATAAAGGTATCACCGATTGTGGATTTTAGATTTTGTTGTCATTTGGCTGCACAGTCACACAGCTACCTCTGCCTATGATCCTCCAGTTGGTCTCTCCCTCTGGTGGACCAGTGGAGCATTGCAGTGCCTCTGAGGGAAGAGCATTTTCTTCATTGGCATGCTTTCAATGCTGGGATGGGGCAGCTGTTCTTCCAAAGTTTATTTCTCCAGATGTTTTGGACTTTAGCTCCCAGAATTCCTGACTGTTGATCAAACTGGCTCAGGCTTCTGGGAGCTGAAGTCCAAAACACATGGAGGACCAGAGTTTGGGAATCACTGTACTACACCAAGTGATGTAAAGATATTTGTTGTTGTTAACTGCCCTCAAGTTGATCTCGACTCATGGGGCTGCCCTATGGATGAGACATCTGCAAGACCCTCTGTCCTCCACTGCTCTGCTTAATTTCTGCAATGCCTTAATACTCGTGACTTCCTTCATAGAGTCCATCCATCTGGCATGTGGCCTTCCTCTCTTCCTCCCTCCCTCCACCTGTGTCCAAAGTACAACAGCCTCAGTTTGGTCATCTTGGCTTCCAGGGAGGTTTCTGGCTTGATCTGCTCTAGGTCCCACTTGTTTGTTCTTTTGGCTGTTCATGGGATCCTCAGCACTCTTCTCCAGCACCACATTATCTCAAAGGAGTTGATTTTCCTCCTGTCTTCTTTCTTGACTCTCCAGCTCTCACATCCATACATGGTAATAGGGAATACAATGGCTTGTATGATTCTAACTTTTGTGCTGAGTTGTATTTCTTTGCATTTTAGGATCTTTTCTAGTTCTTTCATACTCATCCTCCCCATTCTTAATCTTCTTCTGATTTCCTGACTGCAGTCCCCATTTCTATCAATGTTTGTTCCCAGGTATGAGAACTCCTTTACTATTTTTATTTCCTCATTGTCTAGGTTGAATTTGTGTAAGTTCTCTATGATCATTATTTTTTGTTTTATGTTCAATATTAAGCCTGCCTTTGCACTTCTTTTATCTTCCTTAGTAGTTGTTCCAAGTCTGTGAGGCTTTCTGCTAATATTATGGTGTCATCTGCATATCTTTGATTGTTGATATTCCTTCCTCCTAGTTTCACTCCTCCTTCTTCTGTGTCCAAGCCTGCTTTTTTTATAAAAAGTTTTGCATATAAATTGAATAGGTAGGGTGATAGGATGCATCCCTTTGCCAATTGGTTTCTCCATGTTCTGTCCTGACAGTAGCCTCTTGTCCTGAGTACAGATTCCTCATTAGGACTATCAGATATACTGGCACTCCCATGTCTCTAAGGGTGTTCCATAGCCTTTCATGAACTCTGCAGTCAAAGGCTTTCCTGTAGTCTGTAAAGCGCATGCTGATTTTCTTTTGAAATTCCCTAGTGCGCTCCATTAGCCATTGTATATTTGCAATGTGATCCCTGGTGCCTCTTCCTTTCCTGAACCCGGCTTGGACCTCTGGGATCTCTCTTTCCATGTATGGTTGCAGCCTATGTTGCAGAATTTTGAGCATGATTTTGCTTGTGTTGGAGTGCTATGGTCCTATAGTTGCTGCAGTCTCTTGTGTCTCCTTTTTGGTGGATGGGAATGTATATTCATCGCTTCCAACCTGTTGGCCATCATTTTGTTTTCCATATCTGTTGACATATGTTGGTTAGCACTATAGTTGACTCTGTCAGTGTGGATTGCAAGAGTTGGAATATCATCTGTTCCTGGTGATTTCTTTTTCGCTATTTCTCTTATTGCAGTTTCCACCTCACTCATTAGAATTTGGGGTTCATCTTCACATGGCTCTTCATACCATGTGTCCTTCATTTTTGTCATCTCTTTTGTATAAAATATATACAGATATAAAGATATGCAAGGTCCATATTGCTAGGTGTCAACTCAAGGCGAAGAGTGGCCCCTCAAAATGGGAGGGGAAAAAAGTTTAGTCTGACCTCTTCTTTTCCAGGTAAAGTTATAACCTGAAGGATGAGAATTGTGCTTTACATTTAACAAGTGGGGATCAAATAATTTTGCTTGAAACCCCCCCCCCCACACACACACTCAGGATCCTTTTTTGCTTGCCTTCTTTCTTCACCTGGAATTTAGAGGTAAATACTTACAAATGACAGGCTACTTATAATGAATTCCTTTTTGCAACAGGAATGAAGTCACACTATTTCCCCCCAATGTAACTATCTTAGTTACTTCTGGAGTTGTAGGAGATGGCCACACTATTAGTTAATTAGGTTTCATATTAATTAATTGTCTGCCTTTGCCCCAATATGAACCCCAAGGCAGCTCCCAGAATAAATTAAAAACTGAATACTGCTAAAAGAATTATAATAAGAAAACTTAATGAACCATTAAATAGACAATATAGCATTTTAAAATATGCTTAAAACATATAGTTCAAAGCCCATAACATTCCATTTATGTTTTAAAAAACATTCAAGAGCCAGCATGGTATAGTGGTTGGACTGTTGGACTACAACTTTGGAGACCAGGGTTTGAATCCTCACTTGGCCATTCAAGAGCAGCAGCAACAGCAACAACCAATCACTTACATGTGATTTGTTTTACAGACCAAAAGAGCATGCATAATTTTCAAGAATTTAAGAAGCAATCATTTTAGTTACTTTGGAATAACAAGGAAGTAAAACATTGGTTTAAAAATTGCAACCACTATAGCAAGTAACTACTTGTTGAGTCGTGGAACTGTAACTAACTGAAAAGTTTTTTAAAGCCATTGTCCAGAGAAATTTACTAAATTGCAAGATTTAAAAGAGAACTATTGGAAGATGGAACAAAGATGGTATCTAACTCCAGCAAAAATTTATAATACAAATTTGAATGTTTGTTGGAAATGTAAACAAAATATTGGATCTTGGCTTCATGTTTGGTGGAGATGCTCTAAGATGAAAATTTACTGGAAGAAAATCCATAAAACAATTCAAGATATTCTTAAAGTTAAGTATGAATTGAAACTGGAAATATATTTATTAAATATGTTAAATCTGACAGACCAGATGTTACAGAGAAAATATTGGAGAATTCTTTTATATATGGTCTCAGCTGTAACACTGTTAATAGCACAGAAGTGGAAAAAACAAGAGTTACCAACTGTGGATGACTGGTTATTGATTGGTTACTGACTGAAAGAAATGGATAAACTAACAGCCTTGTTGAACCAGGTTGATCTAGAAAGGATAGTTAAATTATTATTATTATTATTATTATTATTATTATTATCCCACCCCGATTGCGCTGCAGAGGCATACAACAAATTAAAACAACATCACAAGTTAAAACAAATCCAAGAATCCCTTCCCTAACCCACCCACCCCTTAAAAATATATTACACTATTACTAAATTAAAATACAAGATAGAAACAATATAGTATGGACGTAGAAATAGCAGCTTGGCAGAGGTAGTTAAAGAGCCGGAATCAATGTCATCTCCTTTTCTTTTTGAGCCGGGATGTCTCCTGTGAAAGAATATAATAAGAAAAAATGGTCAAAGTAGAGCAAGTAAACTAATGGGATGTTAAAGAATCTTATTGTGGAGGGATAAGATGATTAAAAGATAGGATGTATGGAAATATATATGGAAATATATATGGAAATTATAAGATACGAATAATGAGTTGGTGAAAGAGAGCTGAGGTTTAACAATGACGATAAAAAAGAAAAACATGTATGACTTAAGACTATGTACAATGGTATCTGTTGTCAAAGGAACTTTACGGAAGTTTAGTAATGTAGTTTAGGAAATCATGGATGTAATTAGCTTATGTGTGAAAGCTTTTTTTAAGAAGTGTAAATAATGATAAATACAATTATTTTTTTAAAAAAGCAATTGTCCAGGCTCTGCTTTCATCCGCAGGGCAAGTGTTGGATATTTTAAGTCTGGGACAGCACCTACCAGTCTTCAGAATGCAGTGGCTGCCTCAGGGAGCCAATCTGAGTTCTTATGAAAGGGCAAGAAATTGTTTGTGGATATTATATTTGCATTGCTGCAGATGGGGAGAGGGACGTATGTTTTCTGTCTCATATGCCAGAATCATTTGCCTGGTTTCACATATTATATTGCACTTTTATGGTGAGGCCATTTGCTGTCCTGTTTCAAGCAGTGAAATGTCTTGTGCAGACCCTGAGAGGAGGATGGTGGACAAACGTCTGGGGTAGGAGAGATCAAGAAGGGCTGAAAGCTATGGAGATTTAATTTCTAGGATAAGTTACTAAGACAGAGAAAAAGGAGCAGTGGTAGCTGGTGCCTCCCATGTTAGGTGTGGTTGTGGTGAATCCACTCTTGGCTTTAGTCAAAGCCAAAGGTGCTGAAACTATTTGGGGATTGGTGTTCAGTACCTTGGATAGCTCAGGCTGAAGCCTAGAGCAGATTTGCTACTCCACTGCAACAGAAGTTATGAGCTCTCCCTGCAAAAGAAAAGCTGACTTTTACTACGTCAAACTTTTTGTTCATTTAGTCTGCATCTGCACTACAGAAATAATCCAGTTAGATACTATACTAATTACCATGGCTCAATGCTATTGAGTCCTGGGATCTTTAGTTTGTTGTGGCACCAGAGCTCTCAGACAGAGAAGGCTAAATGTCTCACAAAATCAAACAAAAATCCACCAAACAGTGATACCTTTATTGACCAACCAAAATGCACAATATACTTGTTGCAAGCTTTCGAAGCTCCACTGGCTTCTCCATCAGGCAGGATGTTACAAACCAAACAGGAGAAAAATT
This sequence comes from Phrynosoma blainvillii, assembly GCA_026167975.1. Classification (NCBI taxonomy): domain Eukaryota; kingdom Metazoa; phylum Chordata; class Lepidosauria; order Squamata; family Phrynosomatidae; genus Phrynosoma; species Phrynosoma blainvillii. The sequence continues at coordinate 179,355,241 of JANUYF010000002.1, read as the reverse complement.
GGAGATGTTAGTAAGATGCCTGTATTTTGTTGTTTCTATCTTTAGATAAGATGGTATGGGGAGGATATCTTTTGCAGGCTGGCTCCTTCTCCTTCTGGCCACGTGGCAATAGGGAGATTTTCAAAGTCCAGGAAATTTAAAGTCCATTTGCATGGACCCCTCTCTTGCAATCCAGTTCCCTAGCATTGAGCTAGGGCCCTTAAAGCAGTCTCAGGCTGGATTATTTCTGCAGTGTGGTTTGGACCTAAGCTCCCTTTTTAATAATCTGGGTATACTTTCTGGACTTGGTGGGTTTGGGATTTCTAGTCCCTTCTTCCTCTTTCCCTCTGCCACTTTCTTTCTGCCATCTCTTTCAGCCTTTGCCTCCCTGGGAGTGGAATGCCCCAACTCTGAAATACCATGTGCAGTGGAGGCAGGAGAGTGAAGCTCAGTGGAATGAGACGGAAGTGGAAGCCCCTCCTGTAATGGTGACAGGCACCCCGGTCTTCACACCATATGAGATCAAGGTGCAGGCACGCAATGACTTTGGAAAGGGCCCCGAACCTTCCACCGAACTTGGCTACTCAGGGGAAGATGGTGAGTAATGAAAGTGAAAAAGGCTTTGAGAGAGGAGGATCCTACTGCTATAGACAAGGTAGGAGGAGAGAAGGCAATATAGCAAGCAGGCAAATATCCTTACTCTCTTCTCTCTATGCTTTGATACCACTTTAACTGCCATGACTCCATCCTGTAGAATCATGGGATTTGTAGTTTCTTTTTTATATATATAAATCCTTTATTTCTTATAAATAACATACATTAAAACAGCACACATGAATACAAACTACAAAAACACCCTTTTTACATATTTCCAACACTCAGACAAAGGCACATCCTATCTACACAAAAAACTTATATACACGTGCTTCTTTTGTACGATTAGACTTGCATAGTATTAATGTTACTTCCTCAACTTAACGCTTACAACTTAGAGTTAACTGATACCATTCCTTTAAACCAGGGGTCGGCAACCTACAGCCCGCGGGCCACACCTGGCCTGCCGATCCCTTCCAACCGGCCCCCACTGACCCCTGCCGCCACTGCTGCCGCGGTGCACTCCCGCCGCTGCGCCGCCATTTTGTTTGCCAAAATGGCCGCTGTGACTCATTTGCACAGGCACAGGAGTACTGCACATGCGCAAACGAGTCACGGTGGCCATTTTGGCAAACAAAATGGTGGCTGCGATGCGCGCGCAAGATTGCACACGCCACCATTTCCCCCCCCCGGCCCGCCGGAAGACCTGGGGACCAGTGACCGGCCCCAGGTAAGCTAATGTTGCCAACCCCTGCTTTAAACCAATCTTCATACAGAGTCTTAAATATCTATTTCACCATTAAGCCCCATGGCTATATATCAGCCCTTAATTTTTATGCGTTTATTTTTATTGTGTTAATTTAAACCATCTTATATTATATTCTAATATCCTCCATTTTCCAGTATTCCTTAAATAACTGCCCTTCCTTCTCAATGTCTTCTTTAGGTCTATTCCTTATTAATGCTGTTAGTGTGTCTAGTTCCATGGCTTCTCTCATTTTATCTTCCCATTCTTCTTCTGATGGTAATTTAGTTTGTTTCCAATATTTAGCGTATATTATTCTTGCTGTTGTGACAGTGTATAATATTCTTCTCCTGTATTTCCTTTCTAGTTCTGTCCCTAGTGAGCTTGTACTTTTAATGGGAAGAGAGTTGGATCAAGCAGAACTTGTATTTTTAGTATCTCTGAGCTTTTTTTTTTTTTTTAAATCATCTTCCAGTATTTTTTGCTTCCTTGCAGTCCCACCATTGGTGGTAAAATGATCCAACTGCTTTTTGGCACTTCCAACATTTCTCATTCCCTGATTTATATATTCTGACAATTTTTACTGGTGTCAGGTACCAATGATAGAACATATTTATATAGTTCTCCTTATAACAGGGGTTGGCAAACCATGGCCCGGGGCCGAATCTGGCCCCTCGAGGCCTTTGAACTGGCCCGTGGCTGGTTGTGTTGCTGTCGTCACTGCTGCACGCGCGCCACCACCACTGCCTTTCTAGCGCACGTGCAATACGGGGCACCATTTTGTGTTCCAAAATGGTGCCCGCACTCGCACATGTATGCACACGACGGCGGGTGCCATTTTGGAACAAAAAACGGCGCCAGCGTCGTGCGTATGCGCTCGTGACATGCAGCACCATTTTACATTCCAAAATGGCACCTGCCGTCATGCGCATGCGTGCATGAGTGCGGGTGCCATTTGGGAACACAAAATGGCGCCCCACAGTCACACATGCACCTCCGGTGCCATTTCCCCCCCCTTCAGCCTGCCAAAGATCGGGGGACAGTGGAACCGCCCCCCCAAAAAAAGGTATACCGACCCCTGCCTTATAATCTTGACATAACGTAAATTTGTTGGTATCTCTCCAAGATTTTTCCCATTTCTCCAATTCAATTTTTTCTTCCACGTCCTGCGCCCATCTTATCATTACATGTTTTATACATTCTTTTTCCAAGTCTCTTTCTTTTAGGATTTTATAATATTTAGAGATATATTTTCCCTCTTTATCAAATATTATCTTATCTATATTAGTTTTCTCCTTCGTAAATCCTCTACTCCTTTTATCTATCTTAAAACGTTCTTTTAATTGTCTATATAAGAACCAATCTTTCTCTATTATTTTATTTAAATAATCTCTGTGATTATCTTCTTTTCTCTTCTTTTCTTCAGTCTTCTGGCTAGTAGCTCCCCCTCTTTATTTCCAGCTTCAAAATGTCTTTGTTTTACAAATCTTAATTTATTTTCTATTTCTTTGATTGCTATCATCTTTAATTGAGGTTGTAAATTGTCAATCTCATATTTTAGATCTTTGTCACCTTTCTTTTTCCATTCTTCATCCTTTTCTTTTAGTTCTTTCCTTATTTTTCTCTCTTTCTCTTTCTCTTTTCTTCTTTGTTTGTATTGTAATTTTGTAATTGCTCCTCTTATTACCGCTTTGCTTGTATCTCATATTATTTTGGATAACACTCCTTCCGTTTTATTCTCTTTAAAATAATATTTTAGTATTTCCTTTAACTTGTTTATATAATTTTTCTCTTTAAATATCTCTTCCTGCAACCTCCATATATAGTTTTACTTCTGTCCAGTAGTTCCATCCTAATTGGGTTATGATCTGAGGTGCATTTTGTCACAATCTCCCTTGATTGGATCTTTAAGATCAGAGGTTTTGTGACTAAAAATAAATCTATTCTCGATAGAGATTTGTGTCCTTGTGAGAAGGAAGTGAATCCCTGTGTTTCTTTGTATTTGGTTCTCCAAACATCTTGCATATTAAAATCTTCAGTCATTTCAAAATATAATTTGGGCAATTTCCCTTGATTTTCCCTTATCTTTTTTCCTTCTAGATCTTTTTTGGGTTCCAGTACAGCATTAAAATCCCCTAATAATATAATACTGTCATATTCCAATTTTTTTCAATTCTGTATGTATTGTGTTAAAGTATTTCTCTCTGTTATCTAGAGGGGCATAGATTCCTACTGCCAAGATGGTTATGTTCTTGAATTTTACTTCCACCCCTAAATATGTACCTTCCTCATCTCCAAATATCTCTTTGGATTTATATTTCCTTTTCACATATATCACTATTTCCTTTTTCTTTGTTTCTTTTTTTCTTTTTGTTTACTACAATGAAGGAGTGTCCCAATTTTCCATTTCTAATATATTTCATTTCCTTTTTGCTTATCTTCATTTCTTGTATGCAAGTTATATCATTATTCAATTTTTCCAATCTGTGGAACACAATACTTCTTTTATATCTAGAGTTGATTCCTTCGACATTCCATGATGTTATTTTAATACCCATTTTTGTTTTTTATTTTTCCTTCCATATCTTTTTGAAAATGGTGTTATTTTGTTTTGAATGAACCTCCCCTTCCTCCCCTTTTTATTTTTCATTTCCTTTTAATATGTGTACATTATTAGTTTAGTTCCGATATATTTCCCTTTGTGTCTTTCCTGATGTTGTTTACTTTTCTTCTTCCCTGTTTTCCTTAAACTCAAGCTCTTCGCTTCTTTTCTCTACTTCTTCAATCAGATCTCCTTCATCTGTGTTACCTTCTCTTTCCTTTCCCTCCTTATTGGTCATTTCTTCAACTTCTCCTTATACCTCTTCAATCTCCATTCTCTCATTATAGGTTTTCCAGATCCTTCTTCTTCTTTTTTCCTATAATCTTCTTTTAGTCTTTGTTCCATTTCCTTTGCTTCATCAGCGTTGTTGATCTTGATTCTTTTTTTTTTGTCTATAAGAAAATGAAAGACCTTCAATTCTGTCCCATTTAAAATTTATGTCTAGGTTTCTTAACAATTGTGCTAGACACTTATATTTGTTTCTTTCTAGCATTATTTGGGGTGGGATGTCTTTAAAGATTTTGACTTCTGCATCCTTTATTATTAGTCTGGTCTCATAGTTCTTTTTAATGATTATTTCTCTGGTTTTTGATCTGACAAAGCAGATAACCACATCCCGTGGAATCTTTCTGTCCTTGGCTTGTACAGAATTAACTCTAAAAATCTTGTTAATTTCATGCTCCATTCCATCATCTGACAAACCAATATATCCTGCTAAGCTTGGTATTATTCTTTTTTTTATTTTGAATTATAACAAATAAGCAAAAGCAAACGTACACACAAACAAACATTTACAAATACATGTTCTTCATATTGTCATTATATCTGTTCCTCAAGTAAGTTCAATGATCTGATCAAGCCTATAGCTATCAATATTCTTCCTACCTCCAGTCTTTTATCTTGTTCATACATTTCTTTCTCTTAACCATTAGTTTCCATCAGTCTGAGCATCTCTTTTTGTTACACCAGCTCATGTCTAGTATTTTTCTATGTATCAATCATGGTTCACTTTATATTTGAGTCTTCTTCAAAGATTCTGTTAGATTATTCTAGTTATCTCTATTCTTATAACACTCCAATAAACACTGCCAATCCTCTTCCCAGCCCTCACTGTATTTATTGTTCAAACACATCATTAGTTTGTCTAGACTCATAATCTCCATGCATTTTTCAAGCCACTCCTCTAATGTCGGTGAAGTTTCCATTTTCCACTTCCTTGCATATACTATCCTGGCTGCTGTTATCACATAAAGCAGGGGTAGGCAACCTTTCCCCTTTAAGGGCCAAGGGACTTCAGCTCCCAGAATCCCAGGAGCTATTGGCCAACATGGGACTATTGGCCAACATGGTTGAGGCTTCTGGGAGCTGAAGGCCCTTAAAGGGGAAAGGTTGCCTACCCCTGGCATAAAGAATAAATTTCAAATGCCTCACTTTCACTCTCCCTTGCTTCCTGCTTAAACACTTCACTCAGACTTTCAATTCTCTGTTTTCCATTTTTCTTACAGGTTTGCTGCTCGCAACCTGCTATGAACTGTTTATGTCAAATGCATGTTTTCGTAGAAGATTTTATCATTAACGAACTTACTTTAAAGCCGAATCTTCCTTATAAAGTTAAAAAAGGTACCGGTGGAGCTTGGCTTGATTTCAAGCCCCGGAGCATGGAGGAGGCTAGCTCGCGATCCTGCTGCTCCTTTCCACTTACAACTTCAAAATTCTTCTTCTTTTTTCCCTCTCCAAGATCACAAGTAGGATCTACTGTGAGCCCGTCTGATCCTTGTTCTACCACAAGAATTTTCACTCCACAACAGCTGCTAAATGCAGAGTATACGGTCCGTGATCCACTCAGCAAAGTCCCTGCATAAGGAGTTTGCTGCACTTGCTCCGCCATTGGTACCACCCTCCCTGATATTATTCTGTTTATCAGATCCTCATTCTGTTTTTCCATAAGTCCTCTTATCTTGATACATTTTTCTCTGTATCTAAGTTCGTTAGACAGTTCCAATAATTGTTGTTAATCTTGTTTTTTCAATGTTTCCTTTATTGATTGCTCCATTGCATTAGTCTTATCTTTTATCCTTTCCACCTCCTTTTGAGTCTTATTAATATCTAGGGTCATTTTTTTCCATCCTTTTGCCGATATTGTCCAATTCCCTTTTAAGATCTTTTCTTATCTCTGTTAGAATAATAGAATCATAGAATCATAGAGTTGGAAGAGACCACAAGGGCCATCCAGTCCAACCCCCTGCCATGCAGGAACTCCCAATCAAAGCATCCCCGACAGATGGCCATCCAGCCTCTGCTTAAAGAAGCTTAAAGAAGCTGTTTTGGCTTCTTTGATTTCCTCTCTTATTTCTTGATACAATTCTCTCAAATCCTCTTTCATTTCCTGCTTATTTTCTTTTACTTCTTGCCTTAATCTACGCCAGGGGTAGGCAACCCTTCCCCTTTAAGGGCCGAGGGACTTCAGCTCCCAGAATCCCAGGAGCTATTGGCCAACATGGGACTATTGGCCAACATGGCTGAGGCTTCTGGGAGCTGAAGTCCCTCGGCTCTTAAAGGGGAAAGGTTGCCTATCCCTGATCTACACATTTCATCAAGCAACATCACTATGGGATCTGTTACCTTCACTGAGTCTTCTGTTGATCCTCTTCTTTGGAGGGAAGTTTGTAACATTTTTTTGTAGCCATTTTTCCTTCATTCTCTACCTGTAAGCAAAGTTTTGTTATTGTGTAATAATTTAACAGTAATCCTAAATCACAATATTACTTATTTTCTTAAACAACCTTATACAACCCTCTTACTTTTTTTCTTTTTCTTTTAATGTGTTATTATCTCAGTTTTATAAATTTTTCTCTCTCTCTCACTGTCCTTAGAACATAACTTATATTCTTCTCTTATCTATAAATATAAAAGTTACACACAGGGTTGTTTTAAACAGCTTAAATTTCCTTCCTTACAATTCCGGAAGTCTTCTACTAATAAACGAATCTTAATAAACAATATTAGCAGTCTTCACTTCTGTTTCCAACACAACAATATGTTACTATTCTTAATCCTTTAGTACTTAAAACATGATACAAGGGGAGAGGAAAGATGACAAAAGGATAACTACATCCACTATGCTTTCTAATATTCCTTTAACTATTCCCCCCTCTTTAATATCTATGTTCAAAGTTCTTTCTTACTTTTTCTCTATTCCTTTGTGTATTCTGTGTTTCCATTAGCTTCCTGTCACTTATATTTTTCCCTTATTATTTCTTCTTTTCTTTTCTCTACCTTTCTCAGAATGTTTTCCTTTACTTTGTCATTTCTCCCTCTATCTCAGGGGTAGGCAACCTTTCCCCTTTAAGGGGCGAGGGACTTCAGCTCCCCGAAGCCTCAGCCATGTTGGCCAATAGTCCCATGTTGGCCAATAGCTCCTGGGATTCTGGGAGCTGAAGTCCCTCGCCCCTTAAAGGGGAAAGGTTGCCTACCCCTGCTCTATCTTCTTCAAGTTGTTTTTTACAACTGTCCAGCCTTTTATCAATGTTAAATATCAGCTTTTTCCAGTTACAAAAGATACAAAAGATGTTTTGCACACTGATACTTGGTCTATGCTGATAAGTAAACAGGTCTCTTTTTAAATTCTTCCAATACTCTTTGTTTCTCTAGTAGGTTCGTAGTAGAGGGGTAGGCAACCTTTCCCCTTTAAGGGCCAAGGGACTTCAGCTCCCAGAATCCCAGGAGCTATTGGCCAACATGGGACTATTAGCCAACATGGCTGAGGCTTCTGGGAGCTGAAGTCCCTCGGCCCTTAAAGGGGAAAGGTTGCCTACCCCTGTTCTAGTACATCAATAATTTCCACTGGTCTCTTAATTTCAATCCTTTCTAGTATAATGTTTTCTAGTTTTCAACTAAAATTTCTGATACTTCTAAGCTTATTAGTCCATTTAGTTTAATTTTCTACTTTCTATTATGTTTTCTTGTAAATTGTTTGTAAGTCCAACATTTGTTATTGTTGTTGTTGTTGTTATTATTATTATTATTATTATTATTATTATTATTTTCCTTCTTGTCCTTACCAGTCTCTATTAAGCTCTTTTATCCTCTATGTCCACTATGTTCTTTGACCTTTGTTATCTCTTTGTTGTCCCATTTCCTATTTCCCCAGTCTTTCATTATGGAGCTGGGGCGTTTCCCTCTCCACTGTGGTCTTCGCAAACTCTCCTCTCCTCTCTCCTCCTCTCTCCTTTTCTTACCACTGGCTCTTCTTACCGCTATTTGTCTCCTCTCTTTAGCTCACGCCACAGCTCCCCACTTGATCCAACTTCTCTGCTTTCCTTTCCTTTCCTTTCCTCTCCCCTCTCCGCTCCACTCTCTTCCCTGTTTCCTAGCAACTCCTTCACTACCTTTTACGACTCTTCTTTCTCCTTTGTGGCTTTGCAGCATTTAAACCAGCTCTGGTGGCGCAGTGGTTAAATGCCTGAACTGCAGCCACTCACTTATAAACCACAAGGTTGCGAGTTCAATACCAGCCAGGGCTGAGGCTCGACTCAGACCTGCATCCTTCCGAGGTCGCTAAAATGAGTACCCAGCTTGTTGGGGGGCAATCAGCTCACAGTTGTAAACTGCTTAGACATCCCATAGCGTGATATGAAGCGGTATATAAATGAAGCTGCTTTGCTTCCATGTCTTGGGGTTTAGTGATCTCAGCTGAGCTCATTCCATGCCCCGCCACTCAATCCATGTTCTGGGGGTCCTCCAAACTTAAATCTTGAGGGGTTTTTTCTTAACGGGTAAGTATTTTTAGATCTTGCTCTGTTCTCCTAAAGTTTCTTGTATTTGTTTGCAATATTGGCGTCACTGAGTCACCCAAGGGTGAATACAACAGATGGGAGGCATAGGCTTTCTTTGGGTCCCTCTGCTCCAGGTTGTCAGGTTGTTGAGCCCTTTGTTCTAGCCTTGGGTTGCAGATAGGTCCCTCCCACATGAGCCCTGCTACTTAACTCTCGTAATGGAGATTTAAGGAACGGGTAGCTTTCATCCCCGTTCCAACAAGTACCATTGTTGTTGAAGTTGCGGTGGCTACCACCTTGCTACTGCACCTTCCCTGGTCACCATCATGCCAGAAGTCCCCGGGATTTGTAGTTTCATGAGATATGAAGAATCTTCAGTCAGGGAGCTTCTCTGGTGCCTCTGACCAAACTGCAAATTTCAGGAATGCAGGGATGGAGCCATGGCAGTTAAAGGGCTCGTCTACCCTGACATTCAAGAAAAATGTAGGACATTACCAAATAAAAGCTAGAGACACTCATAGAAGTATAAATTCATTTCATGTGGTTTGTTTACAGCTATATTACATATACAGTATTTTATTATGTACTCAACCATAATTTTCTGATGAACTTATCTTCATTAAAATGCCTTGTTGGCTTGCAATATACTTATAGAACTTTGAGCAAAACAAATGTTTAAAATTGTACTTTACTAGCAACAAACCCTTGACTGAATCTACACTTAAATTATTTTTATTTGTAGCTTCCCCATTTGCTCTCTCATCCCTCCTGCTTATTCCTCAACCCAAATCTCACACTTTCGGCCCTCCCTTCCCCTTGGTGCCACTGGTCTGCTTCAACAACCCAGAGCCTCTTTTCCTTTCCATGCCTCCATCAGAAAAAACACATCATATAAACAAAACCACCACATGGTCAGTGACAGTCTTATCACCTCTTCCCTTCTTTCCATATGCTGGGTTCGTGCTGCTCAACAGTTTTTTCTTTAGTTATTAGGGTGCATTGTTGCAAGATGAACATTTTAGTCATGTTTATTGCTTGGTGAAACTAACAGGCCCTTTGCAGCAGTGGTGGCAGTAATAAATCTGTTGAGCTACCTCTTGCTTGCCTGTTGAGACACTGGATGACACAAGCACAGGTTTTATGGCTCAAATATAGGATATTTTGAAATTTTCCCAGACCGCCTGGACATAAGGTTGAAATGTAGGACATGTCTAGGAAAAGGAGGACCTCTGGTCACCCTGAATGTAGTGTATGACTATGTGGGACCCTAAGAAATTGATGTGGGCACATTGACATCCCTGGTTAGACCCAACCCTCACTCCTTCCTCCCTTCTTCTATTCCTTCACATGCCCACTAAACAGTGGTATCATTGCAGTTGGTGTCACACCGTGTGGATGCCCAGAAAAGGTTGCAGAAGGGAAGTTCTCCCTCCTTCTCTCCCCCTGCCTTGCTCACCTGCCCCATAGGTTGCTTCCTCTCGCCTGACCAAAACATTCCTGCTGGGGTATTGTGGCTTCCAGGGTCTGGAATGACTGATGAGTGAGCAAGAAAGGGAGGTGAGACCCTTTATCACTCACCCAGCGGCCACACTAGTCCCATTGGGTATATCGCCCCACTGTGTGTACACCCCCTTGGGGCATCACCTGGTGTGGTCCGCACCCCCTGCACCCTCCTAGTGATGCCACTAATACATGCCACTAATACTGTGAGTTTAATTAATTCCAGTTTTCCTCCCCACAGTCCCTGAGGCTATCCCTGAGAATTTGGCTGTTGAAGTCTTGAACAGCACCACCATCAAGCTTTCATGGATCCTGCCTAACAAAGAGAAGATTTTGGGTCACCTCAGGGGATTTCAGGTAAGGCAGAAAATGTCTGATTGACAGCAGGGAGAGGTAGGTTTTGTAAATTGGTTTTTAAAAATAGAAAAAACGAGTATTACAGTGGATATTGCAGTGGTATCCCCAACCCTGGTGTCACCCAGTGCGGGGGAGGAGGGCTGCCAGGGAAGATGGTGGTGGCCAAAAGGGCATGCATAGCTCTTCTCCTTTGCCATGGTGGCAAAGGTCTCCTCATGAGGGGCCTCTGCCACTATGGCAAAGCCAGCAGAGCTGCGCTCGGCCCTTTATTCTGCCATGGCAGCAGAGGTCTCCTTGTGAGGAGGCCTCCACTGTGGCAAGCCTGGAGGGTCTGGCTGGGTGTCACCCCTCTTCTACTCCCCTTGTGCCCCCTCAGTGAGGCAGGCCACTGGGACATTGTATCCCAGCATAAATTATCCCAGCATAAATTATGGTCATTTGCAGTACTGCCCTGTTAATTGCAAGGTAATAAATTGTGCTAAATAAGGAAAATATGCAAATGACCATAATTTAGAGAAGTTGCATAGTGTACTTGTTTGTGGGGCAGAATTTTATCTTATTGTTGACCTGTTATTTAATTGTAATGCTGTTTTAGGTCAGAGGTAAGCACATCCTTGACTCCCATCAGAGACTTCAACAAAACTAAGAAGAGGGTTGCCAACTTTCAAAATTTTACTGGCCAGGCCAGAGATTCATCCTAAAACTAGAGTGAAATTACATTTTTAAAAATCGTTTTGTCCTTTTACTCTCCTCTTCCATTTTTTAAAAAAAGTATTCTTTATTGAGTTATTACAAAGTTAAAACATAAAACAAAAACAATGTAAAGACAATTTTCTAATCTATCAAACAAAAACAACATAAAAATAACAAGAAAAATAGCTAAAGAATGGTTTGTCTACATAATTTATAAATAGACAAGCTAAATATTTTACTCAGCTTTCCACTTGTTTTTCATTTAAAGTTAGTTCATTCTAAACCTAAAACAAAGTTATCTCCCCATGCCTTTTTTAAATGACAAATCAAGGGTTCTCAGTCTCTCTTGAAATTTTCTAAAGATCTTTTTTTAAGTAAATGTGTTAATTTATCTGTTTCTATAAAATCATATAATTTTATTAACCAGTCATTTATACTCAGGGGTGATTTGTCTTTCCATTTAGATGTGTATAGTTGCCTGGCAACTGTTGTCATATAAAATATTAATTTACCATATTTTTGTTTCAACTTATCATCTGAGATCATACTTAATAGATACATTTTTGGATCCATGTCCACATTGATTTTTAAAATATTTCTTATCATGTTATGAATTTTGTTCCAGTATATCTTTGCATGTTTACATCTCCACTAAATATGATAAAAGGTGCCCACTTCTTTTTCACATTTCGAACACACATTTTTTTATATTTTTATTCATCTTGGCCAATTTGTATGGTGTGAGATACCACTGAAACTGCATCTTGTAAGAAAATTATTTCAAATTGTAATTTAAGGTATATTCTAATCTCTTTGACCATGATTTTCCCATTGTGCTAAATTTATACATTGGCCAATATCTTGGGCCCATTTTATCATATGCGATTTTATTAATTCATCTTCCATGTCCAATTTCAACAACATTTTACAAAATTTACTAATTTGATGATTGTTTTCTGATTTTATTATTTTTTCTAATTCTGGATCTGCTTCTCCAATATTATTTGATTTTATATCTAGAATGAACCTTTCTCTTATTTGTCTATATTTAAATCAGATACATTTATATCCTTTTCACAGTAGTTGTTCTTGGGTTTTCAATTTTGTTTCTTTCTGCTCGGTATCAATCAAATCTTCATATGTCACCCACCTGTTTGTACATAGTTGTTCTCTGTTAAAGAATGCTTCATTCATAATGGCCCATTTTGGTATGAGATTACACCAATCAGGTTTTATCTTTATCCAAACTCTTAAAAGGGAGCATTGGATATAATGATTGTCAAAATCTTTATTTACTTTTACTTTATCATAAAATAAATATCCATGCCAGCTGTATCTAATTTGTGGTCCTTTTAGATGCCCTGTCCTTTTAGATGCATTCAAGCCTTATATCCTTTGGTTTTGTTTAAAACCCAAAAATCCAAAGCTGCTTGCTCTGAGAAGGATAAGTCATGGCTTGGGGGCACATATTCATCAAGTCATTAAACAAAAAGATGATGTTCCTTTTAAGAGTATGCATGAGTTCCTCCACATATGGACTGAGCCACCTTGTCCAAAGTATGTCAGGACTGAACCAATGCTGATGGTTACAGAACTGTGGGTAAATAACACCATCCCTTTTTCTCTTTTTCTCCCTCTCTGGCCTTCCTGTTTCAACCAGGTTTATTTCTTCTGGCTGGGAACTCTGGCAGACCGCAGCCGTCGGCAGGCTCATGCTCACACCCGCTCCCACGGAAAAGTGTTGATAGAGGGGAATGTGTCTGAGATCACACTGGGGGGCTTCAAGCCATGGAGCCGGTACCGGGTTCAGATGGCGGTGCTCAATGGGCGGGGGGAGGGGCCCCACAGCGAGGCCATAGGATTTGATACACCTGAGGGAGGTAAGAACCTTGCGCCCCATCATCCTCAGGCTTCTCAAGCTTTTGGCTCTTCCCTAAACATGCTTTGTGAACTCCTTCATAACTTCTTTTCATACCTCTAGGAGCAAATCTGCTTGAGAGGCCTGTCTTTGGCAGTGGCATATTCTTGAAATTCTTCTCCTCCTTATTTCCATGGTTGCACAGCATGATACATGAGGCATCTGTGGGAACCCTGGCTTGTCATTTATGAGAAATATGCTGGACACATGGTGCCCCTTTGGTCTAGTTTTCAGAGGGAATGACTGAAAGACTATGGACGGATAGTTTAGCATAGTGTCTGAACATGGGCATAGTCTCTGAGGGGTGTGTGTTTCTCTCTCTGCAAACCAGAGAAACAAACCCTGGATTCCTTCTCTGGTTTGATGGGAGTGAAACCTGGGCTGTGTCTATGACTGGACAATATACTAAACAAATAATTTTGCTGCTATTGCTACACAGAGCAGTGTGCAACAGCACACTGCTTGCAGCCAATAAGCCAGGGTTTACCATGTCATGAGAGCATGATCACCAGATGTGTCTTCATGGCATATTAACTATGGTTTGTTATTTAAGCTACAAATTGTATGACAGACCACCAAACCATGACCTGTCTTCTCATTTCTGCTTTGTTTCTCTCCTACTCCTTTTGTCTTTTCCTGTTTCATGATGGTTAACTGGGAGAACAAGCCAGGGATGATCCACAGTTACACATTTGAATGTCATCACAAGCTATGGTTTAAACATACCAAAGTTTGTTACCCAATGCAAACCATAGTTTCAGGCTGTGGTTTGTGATTATATATGGATAATCTATAATAATATGCTATGGATCACTCCTCAGAACAAGCCAGGTTCCAATAAATCAAACCATAGAGTGCAATGACACATATATGTGATTGTTATGCCTATTTTAATATCTCAAACATTTATGGTATTACTTCTTTTTAGTTTTTTTTCTTTTAAACTAAAATGGTAGTCCTTTGGTAAAATAAGTAGCTAATAATAATAATATTTTTTAAAAGAGGGAGCCAGGGTGTCTGATAAGGGGAGTGGGTCTGCTCGGAAATGTCTTCTGGTCTTGGCCAAGGAAGTTCCCTAGTATGGCTTGTTTTGTTTTGGGAGGTCACATCCACCAAGTACTCTAGCCACATCTAGTGCATAAGAGCCAATATAGAAAAGGCATTGAACAGTATGATCAAAGAAATTCCTTGTTCATGTCTCAGATCCCAGAGTGTGATTTGAGGGCACATAATACACTCCCCTTGCTGAAGCTAAGCATGTCTGAATCTGATCAATGTCTAGATGGGAAACCAGTTGGGAGTACCCTTCGTATGGCATCCAGACTGGATAGCAGCATAAAGAAATACTTGCAAATTAAATCTGATATTTGCCATTAACTTTCTGAGTGAGCCACTTTCTGAGTAAGCCACAGTCTTCCCACTGCCTCACTACATCTGTTTGCAACAGATGATTGTCATAGGTTGCTAAGAATTAAGAGAGATATAACTAATAAGAACAGTCCCAGCAGATTTTTCATCACTAGTGAGCCTGTCTTAACAATGTCCATTAACAAGGCAAATCCAGCAGTTTGAACATAGTGTTGGCTTTGCCTTCACCTCATACGCCAAGTGGTTTGTCCATTTATTTGAACATCTTCACAATCAAAGTAACATTTAAAAAAAAGTTGTAAAAGCACTCTGCAGACTGATCCATGTCTTTAGCTCAGTTTACCTATGAAAAATAAAAACTAATCAAGAATTCAAATATAATTAGCAGCATCTAATATATATGCAGCTAAAACTCTTTGGTGCTGCTGTGTGCCTTCAAGTCATTTTTTGAGTTATGGTGACCCTAAGGCAGATCAAGCTTTCTTGGCAGAATTTGTTCATAGGGAGTTTGTCCTTGCCTTCCTCTAAGGTTGAGAGAGTGTGACTTGGCCAAGGTCACCCAATGGATCTCCTTGGCCAAGCGAGGATTCAAATCCTGGTCTCTCAGTGTCCTAGTCCAACACTCAAACCACAATACCATGCTAGCATTCAGTAAAAACTGTAGATATGCCCCTATTTATAAAATAATGATGCCTTAAAAAAGATAAGACAAGACAAGACAAGGGGCACTGGAAAAATACTTTGGAGAAGGCATTGATATACAATATAACATGATCTCCTTTTGTCATCCCAACAACTTGTAAGGTAAATTATGCTGAGAGCTAGACTTGCTCCAGGTCACTTGGTAAACTTTCTAGCTGAGCAGAGAATTTAATTTTTCCTGTTTGGCCACATGCTGGTTGGGGGATTCTGTAGTCCAAAAAAGTAATTTTTTCAACTTCTGAGCTCAATATTACCAGCTATTATTCCATTTCATGGTTCTTGGTTAGCCCCACATTTTTAAATGTCCTTCCAGCTGCCTCCTCCCAGAAAATATCAGCATTTGAAAGTAATGAATTATCAGTCTTGGGATAGGTGAGCTGGAAGTGAGGGCCCCTTTAAGGAGTTTGGGCATGGTCTTCTGCCCAAAGATCCAAAATTCCTGGAAGCTTTGAGCTGCCAGTCACCATCAAAGTCAGGCAGCTCCCTGAATCTGATCCATTGCTTGAGGGACACCCACTAGTCTAAGGCATGGGCTGGATCCATCCTCTCCCTTGCTCTCCTGATGTTCAGACAAGACCTAGGATGTGGGTACATGCTCAGGGCAGTAGTCTGGTTGGTGAAGTCTGCATATGGGAAAGAAGCTCATGCTGCTTGGACTCTTTGTCCCATTGCATCCAGGCAGTAACTTTTACCCCCAAGAAAGGAATCATCAGGTCCTCTTGGCAGATTCTCTTTTTCCAAGAGACCAGAGGAAGAATAGGTGAAGGTATGCATGAATGGGATCTCTCACTCAGGAGTAGGCCTTGGTCAGAGAGATACTACTAAGACTTTCTCATGGCTGGGGGATGCACCTTACAACTGGATTTCTAAGTCTGCTCTTATTGACTTTCAGTTTTTCACCTAAAGAAACTTTGGGAGTGAGAGAGCTTCTGCCCCCAACCAGCCCACACCACTTATGAGCCACATCTTCCCAAATATGTTCCTAGTGTCCTTCACACTTTTTTCTTCTCTGTCTCCTTGCATAGTTCCTAGCCGCCCTGAATCTGTTCATATGGAGTTCCTTTCGGACACAACAGTGACCTTGGAGTGGACGCCACCCAAATTCCCAAATGGGAAATTAGTGAGATATGTGTTGGCGTACCAACAAGGTGAGTCTGTGTGCCAAGTTTGGGCTTTGGGGAGTAGGGGCTGTGGGTTTAAGAGCCATGTAATATTCAGTAATGTTCAGTAATTATGAGAACATAAGTTGGGCTTATGATCTTGTAACAGGTGGGAATGCACATTTGTGGCTGTTAATCACTGAACATGGCCCTCAAAGACTACCTTTCCAATCTGGCAGCATCCCAGCTGAAAGGTTACCAAAGTGCTGCAGCCACGGGTACTGGGAAATATCTGCAGCACTCTTCCAGACAAGCAGTTGTGGTAGGGCCCCAAAGGGTCTGTCTAATTGCCTGTTCTTGATATACCTCATAACTGGGACAGTGCTGCAGCTAGCATTTCCTAGTACTCTAATCCACAGCACCTTGGTAACCCTTTGGTTGGAGCACTGCCAGGCCAGAGACATCTGTATTAGCCTCATTTCACACTTATTATATAAATATCCAGGTGCACAGAACAATTCTATATTTTCCTACTGCTTTCATACATTTATCCTGATATAATATACAGTGTTGCTAGATTATGTGCAGCGGCACTTAAAATTCGTCAGACAATGGCCACAGACCAGATCTTGTGAATATTGCTCTGTAAACAGATGGATAGTGTGCTCCACATACTATTTTTAAAGATTTAAAATATTTTTTCTATATCCATTTCATGTTTTGAACATATATATACTTCATTTTTATGTTTTTCATTGAATGTACTCCACTCTCTTATGCTGGCTTATGACCATAATAAAGATTTATTCTATTCAGGCCAGGCCAGAGTCTGGTTTGTGCCGAGAGAAATAACAAGAAAATTTTACAGCCATCCTCCACGATTGCTTACTAGGACAGTCCTAGTTTCCACAGTTTTATAAATGTGTGTGCATGTGTGCGCATGCACACACACTTTTTAATTAATTGTTAAAGGCTGTTCCAGGGACATTGGCAGAAGCAACTCCATGGTGTCTGATTCCCCAAATAAAACAGACTATTTTGCTAAGGTTTGGTCCATTAAGGACTGCTTCTTTCACACTGGCATAAGAGTGCAAGATCTTACATAACATGGTGCAGCTATCCTTTTCATAGTTCTGCATTTATATTTCAAAATCCTGTAACTGCCTGGGGGAAGATTTCCCTATAACTGCAAATACATGCTTTTTTGCTTCAGAAAACAGAAAGCAGAATGAGCATTTGCTGCAATGGTACAGTAAAACTGGAAAAGTTCCAGTGACTGGCTCACCTAATTCTATGAAGTGAAGCAGGTCATTCTTTATTTTTTTTTTAAAAAATATATCTTTATTAAAGAATTTTTTAAAAAAGGAATAAAAATAGAAAAAAAAAACACAACAAAACCAACAAACATTACACAAAACATAACACAACATACAAACACTTAACTTCCTTAGCTTTGTAAGGGATTACATAAACATATTTTTGCAAGACCTCTTAAACTAGTCATTTTATATTAATTAAATTAATTACATTAATCCTACTCATTATTCATTACAATACTAACAATATCTTAATCTATTATCCCTTTTTGGTGCATTTGTTTTCCATATTTAAGATGTATACTACACCACTTAAATGATTTGTTGTTGCTGTTCTTTTTCTTTATTTATTAGTAACTATTTATAGGAACAGATATAGTAATAGAATTAGAATCAAAATGTTAAAGAATAGAAAGATTCTCCTTACATATTAGGATAGGTCTGAAGACGCCAGAGGAAAATATAGATTGGCTATTTTTGGTAATGAGTAAGCAGGTCATTCTTTAGCAACACACACACTTCATGGGATTTTCTTTTCTCTTTAAAAAAAAGTCTCAGACAGTTTGATCTGCTCTTTGTTACAGAGATTTTATGCATCTCAGCAATAAATAATACACATGACAGAAACCAAAAATTTTCCAAGGGTGTGTGGGAGTGTGTGTGTGTTTGCGTGTGTGTGTATACGTGAAATGCTCTGAAACTCTTCATATTCTTTGGACGTTATCACGCGGGGCAAATCTGTTGGTTATTCCACACAAATCCCAAACAAAAACTGGATTTGTGCCTCACGATTTCACATGACATCGCACAGAAACTGGACAGAAACTGGTGTTATCCGAGATCTTTTGAAATTCGGTAGTTTTGAGGAAATGCATTTGTGAAATTACACTAATTTCGCATTTACTGTAATGTGAAAAGCAAATACGCACAGACAATTCTCTTTTAAAACCTGAAGGAGGGCCAAGAGGAGGAGGAGGAGGAGGAGGAGGGGCCTCCAGGGAGGGAGAGTCCCGGGCTCCTGCCATGCAGGGAAGGCAAGGCAAGGCAAAGAGAGGGAAGTTTGGGATGGAGAAGTTTGGCATTTGGGATGGAGGGAAAAGGAGGGGAAAGAAGGCTTCCCTCGCAGCAGCAGCTGTGGGTGGATGTGGGTGCAAGTGTGGGGTGTGCTTGTGGAGCAACTTGGAAATCCATCTCACCATGAAATTCTGCCCTGCAGGTCCTACAAAGGGAAAAGGCTTATGGGGGGGCATGGGAGCTACCTCCAGTTTCCCCCTCTCAATCCCTCCCTTGCCTTGCCTTGCTTTGCCTTGCCTTGCCTTGCCTTTCCAGCCTCCTCCTCCTCCTCCTCTGCTCTCTTGAGGACCTGTGCAGGAGGACATGACCCCAAATGTAGGACAGTCTGACATTTCCTCCTGGGAAATGCAGGACTCGCCCTGGAAAAGGAGGAGTCTTGTCACAAAACACACCCATTTCCAGTACATGTATGGGTTTTTTTCACTTGTGTATGAAAGTGAAAAACGTATTTTTTTCGCTTTTAACTTAATTCCGTTATTACTGTAATTACATGTGAAAAGCTTTTGCGTAATTAAGCTCTATTTTCGCTTTCTTTTCGGGATGCTTCATTTCCACTTTATTATCTCTTTAACAACGGAACTGGCCCACGTGTGATAATGTCCTTTGACTGGTGGTTTGTGCCAATCAATTTCAGCATTTGGGTCTTCTGATTGTTTTGGATAGAAGCCTAAAATCATAAAGTCTTATAATTGAAAGGGACCCCAAGGGCCATCCATTCCAACCCCCTGCCATGCAGGAATACATAACTACAGCACTGGTGAAAGATGCCCATCCAGCCTCTGTTTAAATACCTCAAAAGAAGGAGTGTTCACCATCCTCTGAGGCAGTATATCCACTGTTAAACAGCTCTTAGAGGGATTCTGGGAACTTGAAACCAAAAGGAGAATGAAAGGCTGACAACCATTGCCTTGTGCTATCCTCTTCCTACTGAATGTAAAGTAAATTGCATGAGTCCAGAAAGGCTTACTCATGGGTAGCCAGATGCAAAAGAGCTGTTCCTGCACTTGCTGTAGTGGTGTTTGGTTGTTGTTGTGTGCCTTCAAATCGTTTCTGACTTATGGTGACCCTAAGGCGAATCTATCACAGGGTTTTCTTGGCAAGATTTGTTCAGAGGGGGTTTGCCACTACCATCCTCTGAGGCTGAGAGAATGTGACTTGCCCAGGGTCACCCAGTGGCTTTCATGGCTGAGCTGGGATGATTTTAGTTGGTGAAGCTTGCCATGAATACTGCCCACTCAGTAGTAGGATTGGCATTGCCTGTGCATTGCCTATTAACACCTCCATCCTTCTTTGCCCTCTTTTGCCTAGCCAACCAGACTTCTAATATGACCAACGTGGGCTTCATTAGCGGCATCACCATCCCTGCTACCCAGCTCATGTTCAACGTCAGCGATCTAGACCCCTATACTCCTTACAATTTCTACTTGTCGGCAGAAACCAAAGAGGGGTCAGGAGAGGCCTATATCCTGCAGGAGCATGCAATACGTGAGTCAGGTAAGAGGAACCTTCCACATTCTTCTTCCTAGGCATACATTAAAAAAAGAGGGTTACGTAGTCTCTTTTTCTTTGAATGGATTTCTGTTTTAGCAGATCAACGTGGTAGAGGTTGAGTCTCCCTTATTTGTAATTCTGAAATATTCCAAAATCCAAAATTGCCTACATGGGTCACTGAGATAGTGACATCTTTGCTTTCTGGTGGTTCACAAAATCATTAAAAATATTGTGTATAAAATTACCTTATGGCTATGTGTATAAGCTGTATATGAAACATAAATGAATTTTGTGTTTAGACTTGGGTCACATCTCCAAGATATATCATTATATAATTGCAAATATTCCCAAATCCAAAAAACTCCAATATCCAAAACACTTCTGGTCCCAAGCATTTCGGATAAAAGACTCCACTTGTACTAAACACAGAGACAAAATAAGTGAAGCAGATCTGCAGGGTGTCATGTGAGCTGGCAAGCTCCACACAGTCTCTTTTTCAGAGAAGATATTACTTAATGCAGGGTGGGAAATGGGGTGGAGGTATTTTGCTAGTGAAAAAAATGCTATTTGAATGGCAAGATGGTGATTTTTTTCTGTATTTAGACTTAACAGTGATGGAGAAGCATTGAGAGCTGTGCTTCCATTTACTCAGTGCCATCTTGAAGTTGAAAAGCAATGGAGATACCAACCCTGTCCTATCCTGGTGAAAGGGTACAAAGCAGCACTTAGGCAAAGCTCTCTTGGGGTGCTTTTCAGACAAAGCTTTTGTTTGATAATCACTGTGCCTCATTCGCAGAACTTTACGGGAGAGTCCAGAGGGTGTCATCTTCCATTTGTGACTCTCCCACATTTTCCCACTGCTGGGGCCCTTCCTGATGTGCTGGACTACAACTCCCATCATCCACAGGGCAGAAGAGCAGTGCACAGATAGGATCATAGAATTCGTTGTGGTGATTTTGGTTCTGTCTTGATTATGTTGTTCTTTGTGGGAAGTTTCAAGTGGGACTTGGTCTTGTATAGTTTTGAGGGAAAGCATTAAAATTAATAAACCCCTCCTCCCTCACCCCCATCCCATTTTCTCCCTGCCTCCATGGCCAGTGAACCTGTCCTTGGTGAACATCACTTTGGGTGAGACAGGGGAGAATTTCACCACCATCATCTGGATCCCACGTCAAAGCCAGAGAGATGTGGAGTTTGCAGTCCATATTATGAGCAAGACTGGTAAGAGCAGGGAAACGGGGCTGTAGGGGAGGGTCTCATGCGAGGGTGGTAGGAAAACCCTTACCCAGTCTCTTCTTACAATGCATATATTTCTTCTTTCACACAGTTAGTCCCAAAGATCCCTTTGATATTCCAGACTATGGGGGGGTTGCAGACTGCCAGAAATAGTGCAAATTGAGTCTGCTTTTAGGGTTAGGGTTAGTGCTAGGGAATCATGGGAATTGGTGTTTTTTTTCTGAGACATTGAGCCTTCTCTGTCAGAGAGCTCTGGTGCCACAATAAAATACAGTTCCCATGATTCCCTAACCCTAACCCTAAAGGTGGACTCAATTTGCACTATTTCTGGCAGTCTGCAACCCCCCTATGTCTCTAAATTCTTCTCATAATGTTCTTCATGCTCAGAGCTTTGAAAAGTTATTATAGACTACATCTCCTATAATCTCTTAGCCTATGCAGAAACTGGGAGAGTCTAGGAGTTGTACAATCACAGAATCATTATAGAGTTGGAAGGGTCCTCATGGGCCACCAAGTCCAACTCCCTGCGCAATGCAGGATCTCCAGCTAAACTAAACCATCCCCATCAGGTATCTGTCCAGCCTCTTTCTGAAGATGTCCAGAGGTGGAAATCCCACCACCTCTCTAGGCCAGTGGTTCCATTGCCAAACCAGTCTTAATGTCAAGACATCCCTTTTAATGTTCAATAGAAATCTAACCTCCTGTAACTCCAAGCCATTAGACCTGGTCCTATCCTCTGGGGCAGCAGAGAACAGGTCTACCTCCTCCTTTCTGTGACAGCCATTGAGGTATTTAAAGTTCTGTCACCCCTCAGTCTTTTCTTTATCAAGGTGAACATGCCCAGCTCCTTCAACCTTTCTTCACATATTCTGTTCTCCATACCTCTTATCTTTGTTGCCTTTCTCTGAGCCTGCTCCTATATCCTTGTCTATTACCTTCTTATAATGAGGAGCCCAGACTTGAATGCAGTACTGCAGAAGAGGCCTGAGCAGTACAGAATATAGCAAAGTGGCAGCACTAGGGTTGGCGTCACCCAGTGTGGTAACTCATGGTGTCAAACAACACACACACACCCTTTGACCTCTTCCCATTCCATATCATACAGAATCCCTAGTAATGTTTTTTGTACTAATGTTATTTTGTAAATCATAGTTCCAGTAATTTGAATTATACCTGTATATTACAATACCATACCCACAGCCTAAAGGTGCATAGTTTCATGTGGTTAAAGTGAGTATTTGGTAAGATGTGATGCTTTTAAAGAAAAGTTTGAAAAGAATAATTTAAAAAAAAAAGTTAACATTTTAAACTGGGGCCTCTCCTTTCTGCTCCCACTGAGTCTCAGCCCACTCACCCATCTCTTCAGTGTTTTAAAGGAATGCAGGCAGATGCCACAGCCCATTTCTGCCGAAAGGCAGATGTTTGGGGAGCAGTGGTGTCACCCCCCCTTCGGGGTGTCACTTGGTGGGGCCCGCCCCCCCCCCCTTGTGATGCCTCTGAGCACACATCACTTTTGCAAACACTTTTACAAACACATCACTTTTGTAAGCTCTCTTTATGCCACCTTATAAAGGGAGACTTAATTCATTTTAGGAATAATTCCTGATTTAGCATATGGGGCACGGCATATCTGGGTTTGTCTTATCCCCTTACATGTCTAGTACCTAATTGGAACAGATCAGAGTCACAACAAATAGACTTCTAGAATCGAAGCCAAGTTCTCCCCTGCATCTGCCAGGAAAAGCCTGAAGCTTTCTTTCAACAGCTGGGAGACCACTGAACAGAATAGGATGTGGAGCATGGATGTGGACCCCTGGGAAGGGCAGGTTTGGTTCCAATACCTGAACTATCTCATCCCTTTAGTAGTGGAACCAATGACTGAGAGCTTGTCTCTGCTGGCCAGAATACTCCAGTCCATTCCTGGAGTATTCTGGCCCCAAATTCACCCCGAATTCCTCCTGTTACCTATGTTCTCTCTGCAACAATAAAAGGCGGCTGCCTTTCCATGCGATCCCCCATCTCTGCCTGGCACAACCACTGAGGTCACAACACAGTTTCCAGCCATGTTATTGATTCTAGGCACCTCATTCTGAGCTCAGAGTGACTTGTGCCCGTAGCCATGGTGTCGGACTGCTCACAGGGACCACATGGAAAGGCAGCCGCCTGTTGTTGCTGTGGGGCTAACCAAATACCCAGAGCAAAAGGTAAAGTTTTTAAATTCAGAGTGAGGAGAGGAAAGGCCAAATTGGGTTCAAACATCATGAAAACAGTCTGCACCCAATTTGGGGTTTTGGCCCTGCATCATATAAACAGGATGCAGTGAGGGAAATTTGGAGTAAATAATTCACATAGATAAGCCCTGAGAGAGAACAAAAATGTATTGCCCTTTAATTCTGACTAGAGAGCACAGGTTTATACAAATATTTCTTTTTTAAAGGAGACGAGATATACAAACTGCTTTGAATCCCTTGTCATCTTCTGACTGCCACACAAGGCCAGGTTCAAAGCCAGCTCGGTGGGACTGTGGCTGGTGGACAAAGATAGCGTAGCTTCCCACCCCTCTTTTTTCTATATTCCAACCAGATAAAGAAGACTGGCATGATGTAGGGAGGGCCACATCCAGCCAGGGCTCTTATAGCATCCCAGGCCTGCAGCCAGGAAAGCAGTATCGGGTTCGACTGGTGAAAGAACATCGTACTGGAGATCTTCAAGTCATCTGGGAGACGGAAATGGTAACCACTGGTACTGGTAAGTAATATTGTGGACTATTGGGTGGCCAATGAAGAGAGCTGCTATCTCTCAGTACCAGGGTGACTGGAGAGGGACCCAAGAGGGCCTCATCCAGATAAGAGGGAGTATTCCTGCCCTCAGAAGTTTGTCGCATTAACAAAAAAACTTGACTTACCCCTGCCATTTTCAAGTCTGTTACAGAATGCAGTCAGGTATTATCGCATGGAAAATGCTGCTGATGCTGCCGCCCAACTGCATCCCACCTAAAACCCAGCTACAAGCCACACTCAGATGGCCAATTTGCAAAGTGACTTTGCAAATCGGCCATCTGAGTGTGGCTTGTAGCTGGGTTTTAGGCGGGATGCAGTCAGGTGGCAGCATCAGCAGCATTTTCCATGCGATAATACCTGACTGCATTCTGTAACAGACTTGAAAATGGCAGGGGTAAGTCAGGTTTCTTTGTTAATGCGACAAACTTCTGAGGGCAGGAAAATGGCAGGGGTAAGTCAGGTTTCTGATTATTATTTTCCCCTCTCCTGGACTTCTGGCTATCTTTAAAAAAAGAAGAGAAAAAATATGAATGTCTACTTCTCTTTATAAGCAATCAATTACTTTTAAATTACTTTTTTTAAAAAGTAGGAAACAATCTTTCAAGAAATTACTCCCCCAACAATGTTTTGGAAGTAACATAGGAACATCTCTCATATACACTAAAACCCCAGACGAGATATTGTACCATATTAGAAAAATGATTATAGAATCATACAGCTGGAGAAGACTGCTAGGGTCACCTAGTCCAAACCCCTGCCATTGTAGAATACACATCTAAAGCACTTCTGAGAGATGCCCATCTAATCTCTGTTTAAAAACCTCCAAAGAAGGAAAGTCCACATTCCTCCAAGGCAGTCCATTCTACTGTTGAACAGTTCTTGCAGTAAAAAATGTTCTTCCTGGTGTTTAGGTGGAATCTAACGGTGCATCCACATTGTAAAAATAATGCTGTTTGATACCACTTTAAGCACTCTAGCTCCATCCTATGGAATCCTTTTTAGTTTTACAAGTCTTTAGCCTTCTCTGCAAAAGAGTGCCAGTGCCTCAAAAAACTACAGATCCCAAGATTCTGCAGGATGGAGCCATGACTGTTAAAGAGGTGAAGAGATCATTTGGGGGTTAGTTTCTTTGGTGATCCACATTAGAACCATTTCTGTAGCCCTACTCAGGTGTTCCTATAATTACCTGAGCAGGACTAGCAAAGAACACACACTTCTATCCCATCCTTTTCTACTTTCAGCCTCTTCCTGTTGCCAGAGGAGGTCTGAAAAGGAGCTGTTAAGGAACATTCAACACAATCTAAAGTCCTGCCTTGCCAGAGTTTACAGATGTATGGATCTGCGATTATGTTCCACTGGGCATGGTTACAGCTCCTTTTGAGACCTTTCCTCCCAACAGAAGAAGGTCAGCAACGGAGCCTTGTTCCCTTCACTCATGCACAGAGACTAATGTCTGAATACAGCCTGTGATGAAGTCCCAAGTGTCACAGCACTGTTCCCTGCTGGGACGCATCTGAATATAAAGCTAACCTTCTCCTTTTCACAGTTAGCTTTCGATTTTAACCACATACATTTGTATTATCTGTAACATTTGCTGTGTATTAATCAGCTTTTTAATATAACTGTCTCAAGAAAGCACTTGAAGTAGTTCAAAGAAAGAAATGAAAAACAATAATATATCTATCAATCATAACACAACAGTAAAATCAAGGCCAGAATTGAAAACAGCAGTTATCCAATTAAGAACAACAGCAGCAAATAAACCGAGTTAAGTAACTGCCTTCGAGGAAGAGCAGTTTTAACTAGAGATGAATGAGTTTTATCAATTTCTGTTTTGTTCAGTGTCTCATTTTTCTAATGTTAAATATATTTCATCTTGTTTTTTTACTTTGCATTTTAGGAAAAGTCTGCACGAATATTAAAAAAGCTTTTATCCATATGTGTGTGCGTGTAGCCTTAAAAACAATGTTTTGTAAGCATTTTCCTAAAATCATGCATTTTCTATACTGTTTTTTTATACATACAATGAATATATACATATCTTGGGTAGGTTTGCTCCAGTGTATGCCCTCTTGTATTCATTTTTGTATCAGATGAATGCAATGTTCAGGAAAGTGTGAATAGCTAAAGATTCACTACATTTTGGCTTATGTGTTGTTTCAGGAAGTAAATTACTAGGTTCTCATTAAAATGTGAACCAATTTGACATTCATTTCTAATAAGAAATTAGAATTTCTGCCCCTGAAAGATACAAAGGAAGGTTCATCGTTCATAGGTTAGCTTGCTTCCATTATGAGCAGTTACTGTAACTTGACATGGATGAGGTATCACATTGAAGGGTTTCTTCTCTAGTTGTTATTAAATTGTTTTTGAGAAGGACAATATAAAAGGTGTGTGTATGTGTAAGAGAAACCCAGTGAGTGCGTGCACTGATTCATAGCTTGTCTTTTACAGTCTATCAGTTGTATTTTTAAAGATGTAGATTTTCCAAGCCTACTCGTATTTATTTTTATCATTTTGAGCCTTCCCTCCTGCCTGGTTTCTTGGGAATTTTAATAGGTTTTGTGATGTATTATTTATGGCTGTTGTTATTTGATGTGACATCTTTAAGGGGAGGAAGGACTTGCTGTGATCTGACAAATGTGTCAGCTTCATACTGTCAGAAAGTGAGACGTGGGAGGAGGCACTGAATGAACTGCTTCTCTCTGGGCTTTGGAAAAGATGAAGCAGGCAAGGAATTCATGACTGACTTGAAATATTTTAAAGGTTGTAGCCAGGAAGACACAGAGAAGCATTGTTCCCTTTTTTGGCCAGAGACAAAGGGATAAAAACCAACAGCTGCTACTTATACTGGAAGAGAGTCCATTTTAGGCAGCCATGCTATGTGTGAAATCAAGAGAAATATATTATTAGGTTTGTGCTGGCTTGGAATATGATGCTTTGCGGGAGGGGATGGAGAGAGATTTCCGTAGAAAATGTGGCTGGCATTGCCTTCCCTCCAAGCTGTGGGAGGGAGAGATAGGGATCTATTTGCCTGGCACCTACTTAATCAGCTTTTAGACATCAGGGAAACTATTCTATTCTCTCACAATTTTAGCTGTGTTGAATTATGAGTTGCCAGGTTAATGCCATAATGCAGGCAGTGGTAGTTGTTTGATTGGGTGTTGTTTTCTAGGTGGTTTTTTTTGTGTGTGTGGTTTTTAAACCATCCCTTTACTTGTCCATTGCCTATGTTTGCAATGTGTTGATTTTATTGTAAACTGCCTTAAAGGTTGTGCGGGAAGAACAGGAGGAGTAGAAATAGAAAGACACTGATAAAATACCCCCAGTGGCACTTCCTGTAAATAAAGGTGCATATTGTATTTTTCTGCAACCAACTTCAACCCTTTTCATTTTCCCAGACATACAGAAAATATTTATACAGTAGTTCTTTTAGATCACTGTGCATTGTGTTTATCCTTTGTAGTTGGCTTTGCTGTGGTTTTCTTAGTGGCAGAAGACCTGCTTTACATGAAGTGTGTCCCTGGTTCAATCTCACATCTCCAAGGAACAATTGAGAAAAACTGCCCAAATCCCTGAAGAACCATTGCCAGTCAGAACAGATCAGGGGTGGGCAAATTTCCAGAAGTTAAGGATGGAAATTCCAGAGGTTGCATTGTGACTCCTCTAACCCACTAAGAACTGCTGCTTTCTTCCTCATTGCCAATGGAACTTAGCAGCATGTTGCTGTTGTTGTGTGCCTTGAAGTTGTTTCTGACTTATAGTGATCCTAAGGTGAACCCATCACAAGATTTTCTTGGCAAGATTTGTGCAGAGGAGGGTTGCCATTGCCTTCCACTGAGGCAGT
Source organism: Phrynosoma blainvillii (assembly GCA_026167975.1). Lineage (NCBI taxonomy): Eukaryota > Metazoa > Chordata > Lepidosauria > Squamata > Phrynosomatidae > Phrynosoma > Phrynosoma blainvillii. The sequence goes on along the minus strand of JANUYF010000002.1, from coordinate 179,327,164 downwards.
GTATGCCACTTGTCCAATGGCACCCAATGGGTTTCCATGATGGAGCAGGGATTCAAACTCTGGTCTCCAGAATCATAGTCCAATGCTCAAACCATTACACAACAAGAAAAAAGTTAAAACAAGAATTTTGGCTTTAAAACATGGAAGCACTAATTAAAACAAGGAAGCATTAATTGGCTTCAAAACAAAGTGCATACTCTCAGACGCTAACTACTTCGAAGGCACCAGATCCTGTCTGATCTTGGAAGATAAGCATGGTCTGCCCTGGTTAGTACTTGAATGGGAGAGTGCCAATGAATACCAGGTGCTGTTGGCTATTTCAGAGGAAGGAACTGGCAAAGCCACCTTTTACCTAAGAAACCCCTATGAAATTGATGGGATCGTCATAGGTTGATAGGTGACTTGAAGGCACATATACACTCTAAACCTGCCTAGTTTTAAACCAGTGGTGCTCATTTTGTAGGGGATGGGGGTGGGGGAGGTTAGATTGCCACATTTGTCAATTTAGCAGTAATCCCCCTCTGTGGTGTGCTTACACACCAGTAAGTCTGTAAGTATGGAAACCTGCTTAGCCCATGAATCAATAATTCTCCCTAGTGTCTTCTGTATAAGAATCAATATAATGATGTGCATATTGACCTAAATAACTTCAAAAAATCCCAAGATGATTATTGTTGTTAACTGCCATCCCTAACATTTACCACATAGATTGTCATTGCTTCTTTGACAGTATCCCTGTTCCTGCCAGACATTTCCGACATGAGCATCTCTTGGTTATCTGAATGTAGAGTTGGACAACTACTAGGTCAGGACTGCACAACTGCAGAAAATCCAGGGGTCAAATTTCTGCCTCTGAGACCCTCTGGGGGCTGTATGGACTACCAAAAAAATGCACACATGCAAACACAAACAAACAGGCTCAGAAGTGGTTTTGAAAAAACTGGTCTTTTTCACATTAAACACAGTTGGGGCCCCTGGGTCCTGATTTAAAGGTCAGTGGCTGCTCCTGGAGGCTTCTAGGAGAGACAGTACATCTTTTTTCCTATTGGCCTACAAAAAAGAGGGAGCACTAGTGTGGTGTAATGGTTTGCCTCATGGACTAGGATTCCCATAAATTAGGGTCTGAATCCCTTGCTCAGCCATGAAAAACCACAGGATGCCCTCCGGCAAGTGATACACTCTCACTCAGTCTCAGAGAAAAGCAAAGGCAAGCCCCTTCTGAACAAATCTTGCAAAGAAAATCCTAGCAGAGGGCTGCCATATGTCAATGGAAGGAGAGTAATAATCAAAACCCAGCATAACAGTTTGAGTAGCAATAGCAATAGCAAGTACATTTCTGTACCACTTATCAGTGAACTAGCATTCCCTAAGCAGTTTACAATGTGTAAGAGCCCTGGTGGTGCAGTGGTTAAATGCCTGTACTGCAGCCACTCACTCACAAACCACAAGGTTGTGAGTTCGATACCAGCCAAGGCTCAGGCTCGACTCAGGCTTGCATCCTTCCGAGGTTGCTAAAATGAGTACCCAGCTTGTTGGGGGCAATTATCTTACAGTTGTAAACTGCTTAGAGATTGCATAGCGTGGTATGAAGCAGTATATAAATGAAGCTGCTATTGCTGTTGCTAAGCCAACTGCTCCCAACAAGCTGGATACTCATTTTACCAACCTACAAAAGGATGGAAGGCTGAGTGGACCTTGAAGTCCTGCAGGATCAAACTCACAACCTTGTGGCTGCAATACCAGCATATTAACCACTGCACCACCAGGGCTTCTTACTGAATTATGACTCCTGGAGATCAAAAGTTGAGTCCCTTCTCACCCAAGAAAACCCACTGGTAACCTTGGGCAAGTCACTCTCTCTCAACCCCAGAGGAAGGCAGTGACAAACCTTCTCTGAATTACTCTTGCTGAGAAAACCCCATGGTAGGGTCACCTTAGGGTTGCCATAAGTTAGAGATGGATGTTATCACACGGGGGAAATCTGCTGGTTAATCAACACAAATCCCAAACAGAAACTGGATTTGTGCCTCACGATTTCACACGACGTCGCACAGAAACTGGATAGAAACTGGACAGAAACTGGTGTTATCTGAGATCTTTTGAAATTCGGTAGTTTTGAGGAAATGCAATTGCGAAATTAAGTTAATTTCGCATTTACCGTAATGTGAAAAGCAAATGCGCATTTGGGAGCATTTCCCTGCTTTTCCCATGGTTCCACGGCGAGCATTCCTCTATCTGCGCATGTGCAAGAAGATCATTTCTAGTACATTTACGGGTTTTTCTCACTTGTGTGTGAACGTTAAATGCACTTACTGTAATTTTGCAATTAAGGTAATTACGTGTGAAAGCCATTTGCGGAATCAAGGTTTATTTTCGGTCTATTTTCAGAATGCCTCATTTCCACTTTATTATCGCTTTCTGGCCCACGTGTGATAACGTCCGATGACTTGAAGGCAACAACAACCACAACAAGGGTGGAGAAGTCAAGGGTGGGAGAGGGTGTGTGGTCCCGGGGCCCCTTTTACCTGACCCTTTATTGAGTTTTGTCATTCTTAATTTCCTTCACTTTCTTTCCTCCCAGTTCGTGAGAGTTACCGGAGCTTTGCTGCACAAGGTTGGTTCGTGGGCTTTGTCAGCGCCATCGTCCTCCTCATCCTGGTTCTGGTTCTCCTCTGCTTCATCAAGCGCAGCAAGGGCGGCAAGTACTCGGGTGAGGTGCCCCCAGCCCCACCCTAGCACCTCGCAGCAGACCCCCCGTGGGCCTCCCCCCAGGCTATTATCACTTAGCAGTTATATAGCGCTTTTAGTGTGTGCCTGGTGCCGTTCGTCCTCACACCAGTCCTGTGAGGTAGGTTGTTATCGTTCCCATTTTACTGGAGGAGAAAGCTGAACCTAAGAGATTGGGAGGGGAGCTGGTGAAGTTCACCTAGCAGAGACCCACATGTCCCAAGCTCAGGTCCAACACTGGACCAGCTGGGTTGGGATGAATAAATCTAAATGCTGGTGAGACAGGCATGGCTGAGGTTAGGACATGACTGTGCCACCAGCTTAAATGGGTTTGGCCATCATCGCTTCCTTCAAGGATGACTGGGAAGTGTAAATAGTAAGAGTTACGCTGTTGGACTCTCAGTGAGCTCCAAAAACTACAACTCCCAGGATTCCTTGCAGAGAAGCCAAGACAGCTAAAACCTGGCTTGCTTTTTTGTGTTTCTGATATGCCCTTATTCTGAGCTTGGAAGTAATATACTAAACTGACGTAGTTCCTCCTTACATTTTTGCTGGGGCTGGCAGTAACAATGGACGGCCATTTTACTTCTCAAGCATTGCAATGAGAGTGAGGTAAATATTAAGGTCTGGGGCATAATGAGTAACATTTACTCTTTTCTTTGAATAGTTTGCGTTTGGAGATCATATGGAGGATTTTTTTTGGCCATTTAAAAATATTTTTTTAAAAAAACCAATTTGAAAGTAACATGTGAAGGAATGTGTTACTACTGTCACTTTTGCCAACAAGTAACAGCTAATGGCAATGAAATACTCATAATTTCTGACACTAATGTGTTAGCTTTTTCAATGATGATTCTTTTCAAGTTCTGCTCTTATGACTGCTCTTCTGTCCTGAGAGCACATGGAGAATTATGTTTTCCCAAGTACCTGAAAATAGTATGATGGAACCAGTTGATCCCACCATTGTCTCTGATTAAAGAGAGTTTGCTGATTTAAAATAAATAAATAAATAAATAAAAATGCCATAACCCAGTTTGTCTAGGGATGGAGCATAAGAAATGAGTGGAGTGGGGAGCTTGTGGCCCTTCTGGTATTGTTGGCACTGCAACTCCCATCAGCTCTAGCCAGTTTAGCATAGGAGAAGGAACATGGGAGTTACAGTTCAACAATGTTAGAAAAGGCACAAGTTCACCATCCCTGCTGTAATCCCTTGGCAATATGTGTTTCTGTCATGCTATCTTGAGCTCTCTGAAAAACTGCTGTCCATTGTGAACACTCTGGTCCTGCCTGACACACAGTCCTTTGGACCCCAAGAATTGTGGGGCTTTCCCTCAAACACCTCTGTCATGTCTTTGAGGCAGAGAAGATGTATAGCCGTTCAGGATGAGAGACTGTACAACTCTTCTCTATTTTTCCAACACTGGCCCTCCTCTAGAGATACCACCCCATAGGCCCTACCCACACCCAGTTCCAAACCCCTGATTTGGATGGTCCCTGCCCATCAGTGCCTCCATCTCATTTTACATGTGTTCTCTTCTACTCTAGTGAAAGACAAAGAAGACACCCAAGTTGATTCGGAGGCCAGGCCCATGAAGGATGAGACCTTTGGAGAGTACAGGTATAATAAGGCAGAGGAGTGGTGATGCCTCTCTCATTGGCAGAGGGTAAACAGGCCTGGCTTGGGCAGGGAAGGGTGGAATCTTTCCCCAAGAACAAAATGACCCAGATCCCCTTCTACCAATGTAACTTTTCCAAGTGGGATGTGCATGCCTGTCTCACTCAGCAGTGAGAACCCTGCAGTCCTCCAGATGTTGCTGGACTGTAGCTCCCAGCATTCCTCACCATTGACTATGCTGGATAAGGGGCTGATGGAAGCTACAGTCCAGCAATGTTTGGAGAGTTGCATATTTCCCACCCCTCGACCAGATGTGTATGTATGTGTATGTGTATGTGTGTGTATACACACACACACACACACACACACACACACACACAAAACATAAGCCAGGGACTTGACCCAGGGTTCAGTTCTGAGATAGGAACAAATGCCAATTCATATGGATATTTGGATAGGTATGACCCATTCTCAACACAGTAATATGCTTCTTTAAATACACCTACTGAGGGTAGACACTCAGGGCCTACCTCTAATGGTCCTTAGCATCCATTGACTGCATCATCCAAGATTCTACAGAATTTTTTGTTTTTTAAGAGTGTCAGCTTTCTTTCTTTTTTTTTTAAAGAAGGAAAACTCCTCTGCATAGTTTACTGTTTCCCCCCAAGACTAGTAAAAGAAGACCAAGGCTGCATCTGCATCTACACTACAGAAATAATCCAGTCTGACACTACTTTAACTGCCATGGCTCAGTGCGATGGATTTCTGGGATTTGTAGTTTTGTGAGATATTTAGCCTTCTCCAACAGCAAGCGCTGATGCTACAACAAACTAGAAATCTTAGTATGCCGTAGGATAGAACTATGACAGTTAAAGCAGTGGGAAACTGAATTAATTCTGCAGTATGGCAGCAGCCTAAATTGTAGAAATAAACATTGATGCAAATTTGCTCAAGTGGTACTACATAGTGTTCAGAGGTTCTTGGCATGGGATTTCAATTGACTCAGTACATGTTTGTTTGCTTCTTTGTACACATATTCTTGAGTAATAGCATCTAATACTCAATCCACTGGTAAGGCTGAGTGTGTGAAGTAACAGAACCAGAGCCAGAGCCAGAAGCAGACAAAAAAGCCAGTGTGGCGGAGATGAGAGACAGACAAAGTGGAGATCTTCCACAAATCCTGCATCTCTACTAGTTCCACAGATTAACTAACTCATCTGCCAACCTTACCAGTGGATTGAGTATTAGATGCTATTACTCAAGAATATGTGTACAAAGAAGCAAACAAACAGACAGACAGACAGAGTGGAGATCTTCCACAAATCCTGCATCTCTACCAGTTCCACAGATTAACTAACTCATCTGCCAACAGCTAGTTGATGTTGGAAGAGTGTGTTGCATTCCTCTTTGAGAGACTCTAACAGGTGTCGACCTGTTGACGGCACTACAGCCTCAGGGCAACCGCAGGAGCTTTTGAGCTTGGCCACACCAAGTACTAGCAATTACACAGCAGCAACAGAGTGCCAGAGGCTGAGTACATTGCCAGCATCACACAGTTATGACTGCCTTCAAGTCGTCTCTCAACTATGGCAACCCTATGAATTTCTTTGGCAAGGCACCTCTGATTTTCTCAAAGGTGGTTTTGCCAGTTCCTTCCTCTGAAATATAGCAACAGCACCTGGGATTCATTGGCACTCACTCATCTAAGTACTAACCAGGGCTAACTCTGTTTAGCTTCCAAGATCAAACAGGATCTTTAGGATCTTTAGACCCTTTATGCACTTGTAGTACTTGTTAATGTACAGCCAGCGTGGCCTAGTTGTTTGAGTGTTGTACTATGAAGCTGGATACCAGGGTTCAATTCTCAGCTCGGCCATGAAATCCATGACCTTGAGCAAGTCACATGCTCTCAGCCTCAGGGGAAAGCAATGGCGAATCTCCTCTGAACAAATCTTACCAAGAAAACTTCATGACAGGGTTGCCTTAGGGTCACCATAAGTCGAAAAAACAACTTGAAGGCACACAACACACACAAATCTACAACAGAAGGACAAGACACAGAGGGGATCAAGGGGAAGAGCTAAAGGAACCCATAAACAAAGAAACCAATAAAGGGGTAAGCAAAGCAAGGATGGTGCATGATAGAATTGACTAAAGGTTGGTCCCTGGGGTAAGGCAAAGAGGTGAGAAGTGAATAGAAATGAGGGGCCCTGCATAGCAGTCCTAATGCTTATTCGGCTTACTCCTCTTCATGCATACATTTCTGCCCTTTATCCCCTGCTGACTGTCCCCACTCCTCCCTAAAAAATCTGACACTAGTTCTTTCTTTGTTTCTCTTCTCCCCCACCTCAACATCTTGCTTTGCTACTGCAGGTCCCTGGAGAGGTAAGAGGGAAAGGGGGTTATCCTGGGACAGCATGTCGCCTGTGGAAATTGGGGCTGGATGTGTCAAGGATGCTCACACTTCTCTCTCTTGCTCACTGTCTTGATTGCAAAGTGAGGACATTTTCACAAGCGAGCCTCAAATATTTTTTTTAAAAAAAACCTGAATGAAAAAGATGTGCTAATGATCCCATTCCAGCGGAAATGTGGGGCATAAATGTAATACATGATATAAATAAATAGAATTTAGGCTAATTTTAAAATACTTTCCAAACATGCCTTAACAATTGTGGTGGGTGGTACATCCCAAACAATGATAACTACTACTACTACTACTAATTATTATTATTATTATTATTATTATTATTATTATTATTATTTTTGGAGCACTCTTCACAGCTTGTGAAAATGTTTTTTGTTTTTATTTTGGGACCAGGCATCCAATGAAATGATATACATGCCAGACCATTTCATCAGAGGATGCATATACAAAGGAAAAGTTCAGGACATGAAAAACATTAGGAAAAAGTCACCTAGCATTGCCTGTGGCAAAAACGAATGACAGATTCTGGCCTGTATGCATCTGTTTACTAAGGGTGGCTCAAAACATGACAGTTCTTGAGGCAGAAAATGCCTGTGTTTCCTTCCCTCGATTCCAGTTAAGCGAGGCACAGCCCATCAGGATGTTCCAACATACCAAGAAGCTGGGCAAGAATCTCTTTGTAAGGCAGTGGCCTGTGACCCATCTGCGTCCTCTTCTGAAACCATTTTTCTTTTTAGTTTTCCCATTATGTTTTTTAGTTATAGTTATAGTGGTAGTGTAATTTTATTTTCTCTTCATTTCTGAATAAATGAAATATTCTTCAGCATGTAAGACACATGGAGCACAGCCTGGATACAATCAGTCAAGACTAAGCATAACTTAAACACAATGGATGGGTCCTGAACATGACCAAATTCTTGAAATCCTATTGATTTTGATAGGGAATCAGTTGTGATAACTCTTATTTTGTGTCCCTTCTATTAAGGCTTTGGCTGAATGGCATAAACTTCCGATAGAGCCCCTACCCTTTACTTCGAGCCCTCACTCCTGCAACATTTCTGATAACAGGCACCTGTGAAGGAGTTGCACAGTCACAAGGGAGTGCATGGTACCTGAGCTTTCAGCATCCTGGTCCTCTTGAAGGCAAATTAAAAGTGGCTTGATGTGATCCTCCTTGAATGTCCCATAGTAAAACCATGTTTGCATGTATGTCACAGTTGACATAATTGACCATTTTTGGAGTCTGAAGTGGATATTACAAAGAGCACTTCTCTTCCACCAGATGAGTTGGGGCACAATGACTCAGGACCTTCTCCTGCACAAAAAGAATAGGAATGAACAAAGAAGTTAATGCAGGAGAACTTCCAGTTACTTACATTAAGTCTGCTTGCCTTCCACTCTGCTGTACTTAACTATATGACAAACCTGCTGTCTAAATTGGCCTTTTCATCTTATCTTGTGGTAGCATTGCTGCCTCTATGTGACCCAGGATGTTCCCAGACAAAAAGCTCCTTGTGTTACCAATCAAAACACACTGTGCAACTATGCTTCCTTATTCTTCCTTAACAGATATTTTTGTGTGGGGTGGGGGTGGGGAGACAAAAGTGGTGGAAAGATAAGGGAGGGTTACATATGGAAGATGACGTTACAGGTTGAGTCTCCCTTATCTGAAATGCCTGAGATCAGAAGTGTTTTGGATTTTGGATTTTGGAATACCTGTATTTATATATACATACATAATAAGATATCTTGGAGATGGGACCCAAGTCTAAACACAAAATCCATTTATGTTTCATATACATCTTATACATATAACCTGAAGGTAATTTTATACAATATTTTTGATGATTTTGTGCATGAAACAACGTTTGTGTACAGTGAACCATCAGAAAGCAAAGGTGTCACTGTCTCAACCACCCATGAAAAAAAGTTTTGGTTTTTGGAGTATTTCAGGTTTTGGAATTCCAGATAAGGGAGACTCAACCTGTATCTCTGCATTCCCTCCTGTAAAATTATATTTTTGAGGCAAGATGATTAGGGATCAGAACTTGGAAATAAGCTGTTCATTATAATTAATTTATTTTCCCAGTTTCCTAATTCCAAGTTTAATTGCAACCAGTAAACAAGAAGTGAATTGTAATCAATTCCTTTTCCCACTAACCAAGATATAAATGGGCATTATAATGGTAATGTAAGGAAGACTAACTTCATTTCTTTTGTGATATAAGGCATAACTAGATATTTAATTACTTTTAAAGTTCAGAGTCTGTGGCTTCACTAAATGGTTGGGGAGGAATATCACATAGTTGAAGTGGCGGCTGGTGCTAAACCTTGTACTGCAGCCTTGTACTGTCAGTGTTTTTGATGGTATAACTAAAGATGGGAGGAAGATTGTGTGTTGCACCAGAGGCTAATGGCATGTGAATCTGATTTTTTAAGTAACTAAAAGTAACAATTTTAGTTGCTCTTGAGAAAGCAAAGTATTGATTGTTTTTAAAAGTTCTCTATAATGGTAACAAAATGTTTGGGGCCTTGGAACTAGAACTGTAACTATTTACAGTTAACTTCCCAAGCACTATGTAGGGTGAAATCCTTTCAAGGAGCAGCCAGTAACCCACCACAGAGATGCAGGTTCCCTTGTTGTCATTCTCAGAGGATGCAAAGCCCTGTTGTATTGTGTGGACTAGCTCTCTGGCTTTAGCACACATTTGCATGCATGAGGTTCACATGGACCCACACATTCATGTGCACGATGTGCTCCTTTGCATGCCACACCACAGCAATGAGCCACTTCTCCTTGAGGATTGTCTTCTAGCCTTGTGAAGTGGACTTGCCTGCTAGCACCTTTGCTTCATTCTCACTACTCTTCTCTCCCCATGTCCTTGCTTCCTGCAGTGACAATGAGGAGAAACCCTTCACAAGCAGCCAGCCTTCCCTGAATGGTGATATCAAGGCTTTGGGAAGCGATGACAGCTTGGCAGACTACGGTGGGAGCGTGGATGTCCAGTTCAATGAGGATGGCTCCTTCATTGGCCAATACAGCGGGCAAAAGGGCAAAGAAGGAGGTGGCAATGACAGCTCGGGGGCAACCAGCCCCACCAATGTAGTCACTGCCCTGGAATAAAAAGGGAGTCTTTCCCCAAGAGATGAACCCCTGGGGGGAGAGGATTTCCCTGTGGATTACTGGGGGGAGGACATAGGGACAACCCCCCTCCTCATCAAGGGAAAGAAACATATAATTTCCCTCAAATGGAAAATGGTGATTGGGGAAACTCACCCCCTTTGTTTACTTGCTGACCCTCCTCCACAAATCAAGGAAGGTTAGAAAATCAGGGGATTCCCAAAATTATTCACCCAGCCCTGAGCAAAGTCAGCCTCTCATTTCCATACCCTCCCCTCCTCCCCCCCAACCCCCCCCCCCAGTTATCCCTCAGCCAAATTATGTGTGTATATTTGTGTGGTAGGGAAGGAAGGGCGATAACAAGATCCAAGGGATGGGCAGTTCATTGCAAAGCAAACAGAGCTTCTTAATAGGTGGGGGAACAGGGTTCAAAATTGCCAAAAGACCTGTGCAGCCATTCCTTGCCCAGAAATATTTCTTATTTGTATGTGTGTCTAGGGGAGGTTGGTGTTAGTTGGTGCTGCTGCCAAGACCAGTGCTCATCCTAGGAAGGGAAAAGAGATGGAAGCGTTAGTAGGAGAGAAAGGACTGGAAAGCCTGGGGGGGGGGGGGGCTTTTCCTGGCCACTGAAAGAGGAAGGGTGGCTAGTGGGGAAGTCAGAAGCCTAGGGGGAGCCAGATCTGATTGGCTGAGAAAAGATGGCATATCAATGGAGTAGAGAGTCAAAAGGAACTGAGTCTTTTGATTCATTCTACCACCATCCAGTTCTTCTAGAGTAAGACAACTGACAGCATCCTCACATTTTTATGGGTGGAGTGTGCTCAATCGGGACTCCTGGACTCCATTCCCTTGACCTGTCCAGCCTTCTTCCCCTTTTTTCTGCCCCCATTTCCCAAACCATGCCCTGACCAGGCAGCAGTTCCTTTAGAACAGCAGCCTTGAAACTTACTACCTTGAGGAAACCTTTCTGTCTTCAACCTGTCTGCTGAAGCACTCCCCTCCTGCATGCCTGCCATGGGACCCTTTGTGTTGCAGAGGACACTGGGACGTATTCCAGGACCCACCTCAGTTCCTCATGGGGCACTGACCCGTTCTGCTGGGCTTTGTTTTTATTGCCCTGTATGAACGCCATCTATACACTAGGAACAATCCCCCATAGCTAAAAGCAGAGGGAGACTAGTAATGGTATGCAAATGGGTACATAAGAAAAGCTTGTTCCCACCATCACTGACTGAAGAAGACCTGATAAGCTTCTGAGAGAGGCTAGGGTGCCCTGAAATACTGTCTGAAAACCACTATCAGAGCTCTGATGCTTTCTGGTGCTGAATTCCCCTCCGCTTTCTCTTTCTTGGGTGCCACGTTAATTCCTATCCCTCATTTTTCTGATGACCAAAATCCACTGTTTCTTGTGCTGGGTCAAATCCACACCATTTCATACACACACACCTCTCTTTCCCTGTCCTCTCCTTCTTGCCTTCCCCAAACAACAGAGACAAAAACACCCCAAGAGCCCCCTGCTTCTTGAATGCATCTCACGCAGCTGCCTTGCGACACGTTCTGTCTTTCGAAAGTGGCCTCTCGTTCACCGAATCAACCCGTGCCCCCATCTCCACTTCCATCCAATGTAACCTCTTTTTTTTTTCTTCCTCTTGCTTGTTGGGGATGAAATCGATCCTTGCTTCTTCTTTTTTTGCATAAAAAGGTTTTTTAAAATAATAAGAAAAATAATAGTAATAATGATAAAATTACTCCAATGTTTTGAGCAACGCTACATGAAAGAAACCCTGTCTTTTCCGTGGTCTGTAAATATTTCAAACCTTTGTGCTCGAGTTTGTTTTAGATGTCTTAGGACTGGTGTTTTGAAGTCTTCTAGTTGGTCTATTTAGGTGGCTTGGAATTAAAAACAAAAACAGAAAAAAATAAGGAAAAAAATCACACACTTTAAAAAGGTCTTTTTTCTCCTGACATGTAATGCCATTTCCCTTCCCCAAGCCTTCCTGCCCTGTGTATTCTCTTTTGTCAGGTCTGTTACTATCTACCTTTCTCTCTTGATGGCTTTTTTATATATATATATGTATATATAAACAGAATTATAAAATGGTAAATAAATGCTGAAATTGGACCTTGCTTGGTGTGATGGTGGGGGCAATTTATCATGGTGACCATCTATGGGAAGTTAACAGCCAGCATGGTGCAGCAGTTTAAGCATTGGACCGTAACTGTGGAAACTAAGGTTCAAATCCCACTCAGCTATGAACACCCACTAAGTGACCTTGGACAAGTCATATTCTCTCAGCCCCAGAGAAAAGCAAAGGCAAACCACCTCTGAACAAAACTTGCCAAGAAAACCCATGCTAAGATTACCCAAGGGTTGCCATAATTTGGAAACAACTTGAAGCCACATAACAACACAGGACAAAACAAAACAAAATCAGTTTTCCTCTGAACAGTTCCTCTGGACAGCATTTACAGAGGCTGCTTGGTAGTGGAACACATATCTTGCATGCAGAAGGTCCCATGTTCAGTTGAACAGAGAAGGGAGAACATGCCCCCTCCAAAGAGGAAAACAGTTCCTTCTGTACATCTGAGGAAGTCTACAAAAGCGTATGCTACAACATCTTTCATTCAGTTAGTCTCAAAGGTACTACATGATCCCTCTGCATACTGATATTCCTGTTCAAGGGGTTTCCACTGTTCTCTGGCAAAGGAGCTTCCCATAGCATAGTGATGGACTGTTTTGCAGTCCATCTTCTTGAGATATTCTCAATGGCATCCTGAAATCTCCCACCTTATTCCTCAGTTATACTTATATCAGAGTTCTTGAGCTGGTCAATGTGGAGATAACAGCCAAGATCCTGTTCACTGGTTGCAGAAAACTACACTACACAAGTATAACTAGACTGCAGTATTGGATTGTACTCTTCCAGAACCAGTCATGCAACAGGTAGTACAGCTGTATACTCTTCCATTGTGCAGAAGTCAATCCAACTCCCTACCCACTGCTAGCCATGTTTAGGGAAGCTGCTACAAAGTGTGCCTATGCAGCAGTTGATGTCAGGGAGCTCATTCCCACTTACATTTAAACCGTTTTGCGAATCGTATTGACACTGGGTCACAGATCCAGTTGAGGCCAATACCTAGTTCCCAAGTCTCCTGGGGAGCAGGCTGTCTTCAGATTTCAGAATCAGGTGGGGAGGGCGATGGCCAACATCCCTGGTGGAGAGGAAGCCGAGGGAATTTTATTGGCCAGTTTCTTCAGAGGAGGCTTTGCCATTGCTGTCCTCTGAGGCTGAGAGAGTGGGACTTGCCCAAGGTCACCCAGTGGTTTGTATGGTTCAATGGGGATTCAACCCCTTCCACCTCCTACCTTTCTCCTCCTCCCCAGGAGTCCTCCTTTTCCAGAGGGATTATGCTGCCCTGCCCCTGCCACCTCCAAGAGATTTTGGGGCTCCTCACCTACCCACCACAGGGAAGCCTGGCTGGGAGGCCACCCTTCCTCCTCCTCCTGTGGCGCCTTCGGGAGTGCCTCTGCAGCATGGGGAGGCTCAGCCATTGCGGTGGTGGAGGCACAGTGGGCAGGCAGTCCAGGGATCCAGAACTCCAGGATCGGGCATGGAGGCCATGCCCAGGGAGTTTTCTTGGCCAGTTTCTTCAGAGGAGGCATTGCCATTGCCATCCTCTGAGGCTGAGAGACTGGAGGCCTGGGGGAGGAGGCAGCCAAAATCCCTGAAGGGAGGGGATCAGTCACCAGCCAGCCTCAACCTGGCAAAAGTCCACCTAGTGGGTTTTCATGGCTCAGGGGGGATTCAAACCCTGGCCTCCAGAATAGAGGACATTATGGAATTCATTGTGGGCTGAAGGTTGGAATGTAGGATGGGTTCTAGGAAAGGAGAGGGAGGGAAATGGTAGATTTCCCTCAAAACTAGTGAAGTATGGGATACACCCCTGTGCCAACCCTCTGCCACTGTAATCCCTCCCCTTCAGTTCGATGCGACTCAGGTCCATCGTTCCCACTTGCTGAACATGCTTGCTAATCCCTTCTTTTCAAAAGGACCGCCAAAAAACTAGTGTATGAAAAAGAGCTTTTTTTTTTTGCATTTGTCTCTCTTCAAAGCGAGTCCAAATGATCACAGTCGCATCTGAAACCATTTCAAATGGGGACGAGGCACATTTAAAGCGATCAGCAAATCGATTGTAAATTATAGTGAGAATGAGCCCAGGGTCACAGGGCTACATATTATATCACCTTTGCACAACCACCCAGAAAATGCAGCTGCTTGTGTCATGGATTGTGTATTCCTGCATGGCTGGGAGTTGAACTTGATGGACCTTGAGGCCTCGTCCAACTCAGTGATTCTATGAAAACCTCCTGCCTGCTTGGTAGAATGGGAGGCAATAGAAAAAGAGGGAGACTGCACTAAAGGTGGATTGACACAATCAAGGAAGCCACAGCCCCAAGTTTGTAAGATTTTCTGCAACCAAGAATATTCATAGGATCGCCATAAGTTGAAGACAACTCAACAGCAAATAACAACAACAACTCACTGACACACAGAGTTTAGAATGATACTAAGCTTTTCTTTTGGGCCAGTCCTGGCACCAGTGTCTCTCAGGACCAGGCTCCTGAGAGATGGCCAATCTGTTTCAGGGCCATCCCACTTCAGACTGCAGGCAGGGGCTCCTCACAGGGTGACCAGATATCCTAACCACCATTTGGAAGAGCTATTCAATAATGACTGTCCCCAACCTGATATATTTGCATTTCCTAGGTCTGATCTGCACTGCAGAATTAATGCAGTTTGACACCTTTTTAACTGTCATGGCTCCATCCTATAGAATCCTGGGATTCGAAGTTTGTTACGGTACCAGAGCTCTCTGACTCAGAAAGTTAAATACAGTCAGCTTTCCATATCCACTGATGGTTTTATCCATGGATTCAAGCATCCACGGCTTGAAAATTTTTAATATATATATGAATTCCAAAAAGCAAACCTTGATTTTGCCATTTTATATAAGGGACACCATTTTAATATGCCATTGTATTTAATGAGACTTGAGCATCCACAGATGTTGGTATCCACGAGGGATCCTGGAACCAAACCCCAGTGGATACCAAGGTCCCACTGTAGCTCACAAAATTACAAAGCCCAGAATTCCATAGCATTGAGCCATGGCAGTTAAAATGGTGGCAAATTGCATTATTTTTGCAGTGCAGATTAGACCTGAGAGTGGTTCCCAAACTTTGGTCCTCCAGATGTCTTGGACTTCAGCTCCCAGAATTCCTGACTGTTGGCCAAGCTGGCTAGGGCATCTGGGGGTTGAAGTCCAAAACAATTGAAGAACCAAAGTTTGGAAATCACTGACAGGATTGTGGTGACTTACAATCCTAGTGTGATAAAGGTTATATCTGCACTGCAAAAATAATCCAGTTTGACACCACTTTAGCTGCTATGGCTCAATGGCTCAATGCTATGGAATTCTGGGGATTGTAGTTTTGTGAGACATTTAGCCTTTGCGGTCAGAGAGCTCTGGTGCCACAGAAAACTACAGTCCCGAGAATTCCATAGGATCAAGCCATGGCAGTTAAATTGTTATCAAACTGGATTATTTCTGCAGTGTGGATGCCAGCCTTAAGTCTCTAATCAATCCCCTCCTGGGAAACTGGCCTGGGCTGAGCATGCTGTCAATCTGCCATCTCGGGTCTGATCAAGAGGAGCATGAAAAATGAGTGGGAGGTGCGTAACCCTCTCCTGGCAACATTTGGTATCTCCTTGGGAAGGCTAGCCTCCCACTTTGATCACTGCTTCTGCACATTAAGGGAAAGGGGACAAGAGGGGCAATCTTTATTCGGTGTAATTGGCAGAGTAATCAAGTGAAGCGTTAATCACAGATTAATGTTTGCCCTTGATTAACTGGCAGGACTGAAACTGAAGGGCATTCTCTTCTGGGTGGAGGCCATACAAAGACAACCATCAGCCTCCCTCTTGTGCCAGATTTGATGGAAACAATACTTAAAGGTAGCTTTTGATTCCAGTTCGCATCCAACACCAGCAGATACATTTGCCTTTCAGGATGACATTATTACCGCACAAGGAACCAATGGGACTCAGCTGAAAAAAGAAAAAAAATTGGCTGCATCTGCACTGCAAAAATGATCCAGTTTGACACCACGTGAACTGCCATGGCTCAATGCTACAGAGTTCTGGGATTTGTAGTTTGTTGTGGCAACAGAGCTTTCTGACAGAGAAGGCTAAATGTTTCACAAAACTACAAACCGCAGAATTCTGTAGCACTGAGCCATGGCAGTTCAAGTGGTGTCAAACTGGATTATCTCTCCAGTGCAGATGCAGCCATTGTCGGTATATTTGCCCACATTCATATCTCCCACAGATCTGGTGAGATCTCTGTGTCAAGGTTGCTCTTTTGGCTTTTCTGTGCTTTTTTGCAGTAGGGAACATTCTATATTTGCGACTGAAGATGAATAATATATTTACCATTTTCAAAGAAATTCAGTGCTCTCAACCTAACAAAGGAGTTTTTGGCTACACAAAGGACTGAGGCACCCTGGATCTCAAGAGGAACATCTCTTTTTGTCTTGCTAATGGGATTTTTAAAAAATTCTTCCTGAAGTACCCCCATGGCCAGAAGGCAGAGGGGGCCAGCCTGCATGAATGCCCTTCCAGTAATACCTGAACTGAGAACAAAAACATGTTCAAAACACAGGTTGTGACTAACATTATTGCATTTTTTTCCTCCTGTATGATTTTTAACATTTTTTGCCTGATGAAGAAGCCAGTGGAGCTTTGAATGCTTGCAACATGTATTTTGTGCATTCTGGTTGGCCAATAAAGGTATCCCTGTTTTGTGGATTTTGGATATTATTGTACATTTCCAAAGGGGTAACTGTGTTAGTCACAGCAAAAATAAAAAGACTGAACAGTTAACAGTAACCACAATGGCATAGTAGTTTGAGTGCTGGATTAGGACTCTGAAGACCAGGGTTTGAATCCTGGCTTGCCCATGTGAATCCATTGGGTGACCCGAGTTTATCACACGGGACGAATCCCGTGCAGAAACTAGATTTAAAGTGAAAACAACACGCTTTTGTGGGTTGCTTTTCAGATGAGGTTGGGGTTAACCCAAACAGAAAGTAGACAAAACCTGCAATTGCAGGTTGTTTTTCAGATGACATTTGCGTGAAAGAGAAATTCTGAAAGTAGAAAGGAGTGGGGTTTGTCAACTTTCCATTTGGGTTATTTTTGCATTATTTCTCTTTCTGCCAATGCATCTGAAAAACAACCCACATTTGCAGGTGTTTAGCGGATTTTAAAATCCCATTTCTGCACGGGATTTGCCTCTGTGTGATAAATTCCCATGATAGGTTCATCTTAGAGTCTCCATAAGTTAGGAACAACTTGAAGGCACACAACAACAACAACAACAACTCGATTTATTAAAATACTAGCTCTGTGGACCTGTTGTTGTACGCTTCAAGTACCTAGATGCCAACCTGAAGGCAAACCTATCCTGGGGTTTTCGTGATAAGTTTTGTTCAAAGGGGTTTTTGCCATTGTAATCCTCTGAGGCTGAGAGAGTGTGACTTGTCTAGGGTCACCCAGTGGATTTCCATGGCCAAGCCAGGATTCAAACCCTGGTCTCCACAGTCATAGTCTAAGGCTCACACCACTGCATCACACTGGGTCTCTTTTGTGGATTACAGTCCATGAAATACAAGAACTGTTGTCTATTTATTCATTTACCCACATATACACAACTGACATAATGTTAAGACTCCACATGATTATTATTTCCCCCCTTTCTCTTTTATTACAATGGGAAGACACAGGTGCCCAGGTACCCATTCAGAAATTGTTAATATTAGCCATTCACCCAAATGTTCCCAGTAAGGCAAACATCCAGATAAGCCAATTAATACAAAAAACGTGATAAGAAACCATTATCCTGATTCAAACCTCTGGTGATATACTGGCGCTTCCAGCTGAATTGTAAGTCAGGCAACAATCTCTTTGCTATAATCTCTCTTTGAAGTTTCTTTGCAACTCAACCGCTCCTTTATACTCAGCCGTATGAGTGTCTTGGGAGGCTGAAATATTCTCCCACTGGATTTTTTTTTAAATGTACTGCCATCCCTGATTTTAAATCTGTGTCCATTTTCAATTTGGTGGAACCATTTGCCTGCTTGGTCTGTGTGACGGTACGCATACCCATTGCTGGCAGTTTAAGGGTGTATAATAACATTGGGAGATTAGTATATTTATATTATTTTAAAATTTAAAATATTTATACTCAGCTTCTGATGGTGAGTAATTGCTTTTATCTGTTATCTCTGTCTACAAGATATAATGCTCTTCCTTCGGTATTAGGGGAAAAGCCCCTGGGGGGAAGTCTGGGAAGAGAGAAATTGATTTAAATGTAACTCCTAATTCTTTTTGTTAAAAAGAAATGACAGTTTTGTTAACAAAAATAATTGTTGACAGCAAGATTTGTATGCAAAACATGTCCCCTCAAGAGACTCCCAAGCAGTCTCTGTGGCTTGTTTAGTGCAAAATTCTCCAGCTTTTCCAGCTTTGGAGAAGCCCTGCCATGTTGAATTATCCACCATGGAGCTTCTGTATGAGACCCAGTGTGTTTTAGTGGTTGAGTGTTGGACTACGATTATGGAGACCAAGGTTCGAATCCCAGCTCAATTATGAAAGTCATTGGGTGACCTTGGGCAAGTCACATACACTCAGCTTTAGGGGAGGCAATGGCAAACCCCTTCTGAACAAATCTTGCCAAGAAAAACCCATGATAGGTTCACTTTAGAGTTGCCATAAGTTGGAAACAACCGGAAGGTACACAACACACACACACAAACAGCTTCTGTATGTCATTCAGTATTGTGAGCAGAGAGATACTATTGCTGGACTGAAAACTGACGCAGTACTTTATCACACAGGGAGAATCTATAGTTTATCCCATACAAATCCCCAAAAAACCACGTAATTATATGCAACGATTTCACATGAGATCACAAAAAAAACCATCATTAAAGTGGTCAGAAAGTGGTGCTATCCCTCATCCCTCCCTTTAATGGTTTTGCCAAAGAAGGAACTTCAACTGGTGTTGCTTGTCATGCCACCAAGGCTGCTGGCACACTGCAACATTAATGCAGTTTGACACTGCTTTAACTGCCATGGCTCCATCCTGGGATTTGGGGTTTGTTGTGGTGTCAAAGTTATTTGACAGAGAAGGCTAAATATCTCACAAAACCACAAATCTCAGAATTCCATAGCATGGAGACATGGCAGTTAAAGCAGTATCCAACTGCATTATTTCTGCAAGGTAGATGCAGCTCAGGTAACAAGCAACATCTGCCAAAATTATTTCTTTTCTACAACCATTAGAGGGACAGGAACCCTCTCCAGTTTTCACTCTGGCAACCCTGGGGTATACATCCACTTGGTGCAGGCCAGAGATGTGTATGTTATGTGCCTTTGAGTTATTTCAGACTTATGGCAACCCTAATCATGGGGGTTTCTTGGCAAGATTTGTTCAGAGGAAGTTTGCTATTGCCTTCCCCTGAGGCTGAGAGCATGTGACTTGCCTAAGGTCACCCAATGGGTTTCATGGCCAAGCTGGGAATCAAGCCCAGTCTCCAAAGTCGTAGCCCAACACTCAAACCACTACACCACACTGTATATGTAAAATTACATAATGTGCACCATGAGAGAAGATTCTAAATGACATTATTATTATATTTATTCATATCCTGTCTCTTTCTTAGTTCAAAGAGAAGGAAAGAAAGTCTAGCCTCTCTAGGAATGGAGTTCCAGAGCCTAAGAGATGCCATCAAGAAGGCCCTCTCTCATGTTCCCACCAAATGTACCTGTGAGTGTGGTGGAACAGAGGCTGCTGCCACATGGCCAAATTAATGCAATTTGACACTGCTTTAACTGTCATGGCTCCATCCTATGGAATCCTGGAAGGCTAAATATCTCATAAAACTACAAATTCCAAAATTCCATAGCATTGAACCATGTCAAATTGTATTAATTCTGCAGTGTAGATGCAGCCAGATAGAACAGTGTAGAAACTGTGTCATCTCATATGCCGACAGAGCTATTATAGCATAAGCATTTTGTAGACAATTTATCCTTACTGCAGTAGTCTGTAGATAATGTCCTGTGTTAGCTGTCACACTTAAAATTAGCGGGAAAGATGGCTCAGACAGGGTTCCCTCCATTCCAGCTTTGCACCTTCCAGTTCCAAGTCTCAAGCCCAAAAGCATAAAAATGTGGACCAGATCTGTAAGGTTCTGGCTGAGTGTCAACCATAAACAAATTGGGGAAGGAAGAGGAGGTCCAAAGAATAAAATTAAAGAAGTAGTACATAATGCTGATAAAGACAGCAAAATGTCACAGATTCAGGGGACACATCTAGTTGCCAGGCCAGGCTATAATAATTGTAATTATTGACAGCCAGAACCTTGCAGACCTGGTCCACATTTTAATGCTCATGGGCTTGTTTGAGAGTTGGAACTGGAAGGTGCAAAGCTGGAGCGGTGGGAACCCTAGCTGAGCCATCTTTCCTGCTAGTGTTAAGTGTGACATTTATCACAGGATCGATGGCTACAATCATACATACTCCTTGTACTTTCATAAAACACAGCTAAAAACCCACAAAGCAATGGGTTAGATTCACAGAACTTTTTGTCTAAGGTCAGGTTTGACTTTAAAAAACAGGGAGGGAAAAGAGTGACAGAGATGTTGGAAGAAGCATTCACAGAAATATGTTCATCTTAACATGCTGATTCCAGAAGCTTTTTACAGTTCAACAGTCTTTGCCAACCTGGGACACTCTATACTTTCTTTGGACTAAATCTCCCATCATCCCTGACCATTGGCAATGCTAGCTCAGGCTGATGGGAGAGTAGGTCAGAAAGGGTCTAGGTTGGAGAAAACCAGATGCAGCAAAGCAGGCTATCCAGGGAACAGCAATACCAAGGGTTGTGGGCAGAACCCTGGCATCATCTGATCCAGGGGAAAGTTCACCTAAATAAGGTTTCCTGCCATCTGTCTAAATCCCTCTTCTTGCTTCTTCTCCCTTCTGCCTGCATTGTCTATTCACACCAGACCTGAATCTCTTTAAACCTGAGAGCTTCAGTATAAATCTGCCCAGACTCCAGATGGGTCAGAAGGGAGACACTAACTTTCAGCTGCAACACAAGGCCAGGAACCAGAAATATTAGTGTAGTTTTGAATTACACCAATCTAATGACAGAATTTTAATGTCTAATCATCACAGTTACAGGTAAACAGTCTGACCTTATTTAAACTGGCATCTTCTAGATGTGTTGGATTATAGTTCCCACCATCCCCATTTGTCACACTGTAGTCCAGCACATCTGGATGGCACCCAGTGGAAGAAGGCTGGAGAACCCGACCCACTTGCGTAGTTTTCCTTTCTCTATCTAGCACTTCTTTAAAAGTTTCTATATTTTCCTGATATATTTACTTTGCCATACTGCAAAGTCTGCAATTTGCAACTGCAATTTTGAGTGCCTATCTATCAGAAAATGTCATGTTTTTTTTGTGAACCCCTATTCAAAAATGATGAATCCATGACCTATGAAATAATGGGAAACTTTGACAGCTCCTCCATCAGAGTTAGTTATGAAAACCCTGCAGGGAAATCACATTTTCACTACAGCTGTTGTGGCTTCCTTCCTTCCTGTAATTGTGTTGCACCCAAGGGAGATTTAAGGGAAAGACCCCAAACGCACAAGCAAGCTGGATAGTTGCTTGGACTAGCAAGAATGCCAGTGTAACAGCTGAGTGGTCCGACAGGTACTCTCTCACACACTCTATCCCTCCTACCTCCAGATCTCCTGCAATGTACTTGCACATAATTCTCTGATCATGTGTGGCTACCCATGATCCAAATGCTACATCCAGGAATCTCCCTTGGGACCTGAGAGATCTTGCACCATACTGGATGAACTGACTGGTGCAGTTATCATCAATTTACCTCCAGGTGTCATTACTACAACTGCCATCAGCCTCAGCCGTAGACTGATGAACAAGGATGATGGGGTTGTAATCAAAAACATGAGGAAAGTGCTGAGTTCAGTGGCGTACTTAGTATATATGATACCCAGTGCAGATCATTTTTAAATACTCTTCCTCCTTTCTTCAATAGGTGACTGACTTTCCTGCCGAGCCAACACTGGACCATGAAGACAGTCCCTTCCTACTGGAAGGGGGTGGACTCCTGTTGCCACTGCAGCCTTCTTCCCACTCAGCCAGCAACCCTACTAGACCTGGAAGCATTGGCGTCATTGGAGGTGCGGTGCGGCGGACTGCACTGGGTGACACCCCAGATGTGGGTGACACCTGGTCGGGCCCTCCCCCCATGCACTGTTCACCTGTGTGCACTGTCCCCCCTGCACTCCCCCATGCACACTTCACCCCATGCCACCATGTGTGCTCCCCCTTGTGCTCCCTTCCTGCACTGTCCCAGCAAATCCTCCCCTCTGCATGCTGTCCTGTCCTTTTCCTCACTAGGAAAAGGATGAGGCAGCACAGGCGGAAGGAGTGTATGCCACCCCAGAAACCCTGCCCCTCACACCTGGTGACACCTGGTGACAACTGGTGTGGGGATGCCACTTTATGGAAGGAGTTGCCAAGAGGCAGCAGCACCCTACTCCCACCAATGCCCATAGCCAATGGGTGACAAAAACACCTTGGCTGGCAGGGAGGAATGGCCAAGGATGTCTTGGGATGGATGGGACCAATCACCCCACCAAGTGTTCACCACCCCGGGGTGTCACCCAGTACAGTCTGCACCCCCTGCACCATCCTAGTGATGCCCTTGGCTAGATTGGCAAAGGCTGGATGCATCTTCTTGTGTGAACTGAATGTCTTGGGTGTATCTGAGGTATAAAGCCAAGCATTAAATCCGTGTGTGTGTGTGGGGGGGGGGGTGGTTGAGAGAGAGAGAAAAAGAGAGAGAAATGACATATTATTTTGGTGTCTAGACACAGTAGTGCTCCTTGCACCAGCAGATTCACTGGCAGGGCCATGCACTGGTCATGACATTTGATGCTGAAATGGCTGACCCTTAGTAGCATTTCCTCCCTAGAGCTCTGGCCTTTGAAACAGAGACAATAGAGGTGGAAGGCAGAGTTGACAGAGTTAAGTAGTTCTATGGATGGCCTCCAGGGGGCAGCTGGGTACTACGCTCTTACTCCAACCTTCTGCCTGGTACCGAAGGGCCTTTGCAGACTGTCGGAAATAGTGCACATTAAATTGAGGCACTGCCCTGGCTCAGTGCTAGGGAATCATGGGAACTGTAATTTATTGTGGCACCAGAGCTCTCTGACAGAGAAGGCTCCATGTCCCAGAAAAAAATACAGTTCCCATGATTCCCTAGCACTGAGCCTCAATTTAATGTGCACTATTTCTGGCAGTCTGCAAAGGCCCAAAGCCGCTTGCTGAGATGCTGCAGACTGAGATCATCACAGTCTATCATGTGAAAGTACCAGGTTCAGTCTCAGAAGCTACTGTAGCATCTCTCCTTCCACAAAACTGTTACACTGCGATAAATAAAAGCCCAGGGTATAAAGCATATAGCTATGACCAGTTCCAGCATAAGTTTGGACTACCATTTCCCCCCCTCTAACTCCCAGAATCTCCCAGCTGGCACTGGCCTGGGATTCTGGGAGCTGAAGTCATACTCTCTCAACCTCGGAGGATGGCAATGGCAAACCCCCTCTGAAGAAACTTGCCAAGAAAACCCTGTGACATGTTCTCTTTAGGGTCACCATAAGTAAAAAATGACTTGGAGGCACACAACAAGAAACAGCAAAGTCTAAAAAGTAACCTTTCCAAGCTTTTGGTAGGCTACAGTTAATAATTGATGGGGGAAAGGTGGCCTGTATGTGCTCAGAGCCAGTGTGGTGTAGTGGTTTAAGTGTTTGACTACAACTCTGGAGACCAGGACTCAGAGACATAGCCATGTAAGTCTGGAATATCAGTATGCAAAGACAGTATGCAGCATTTTTGAGACTAAATGAGCAAAAGATGTTGTAACATAAGCTTTTGTAGACATATTTACTTTCTCAGATGCAAGACCAGGGTTTAATCTCTGCTCAGCTGTGGAAACCCACTGGGTGACCTTGGGCAAGTCAAACTCTTTCAGTCTCAGGGGAAAACAATGGAAAATCTCTTCTGAACAAATCTGGCTAAGAAGCTATCCAAGAGGTTTGGCACAAATTGAAAATGACCTAAAACACACAACAAGAACAATGGATGCACAGATCCATTGCTTTGTATATGAATAAGTATTAGATTGATTACTTCATAGGTCTTTAGTTAACCTGGCTTAGCAGGAGATTGTTCCCAATCAAAAAAATGGGCTAAGCAAGGCTGAATCCTATCTATTCAATCTGTATGCAGAAAATATCATAGGCAGAGCAGGCTACTCAGAGACAGGAGGAGTGAGGATTGGAAGAAGGAACATCAGCAACCTAAGATATGCAGATGACACAATAATATTAGCAGAAATGAACAAACACTTGGAGCAACTACTGAAGGTCAAGGAGGAAAATGCCATAGTAGGCTTACTGTAGAGCATTGTTGAAAAACTGGAGCGTGTCCAGAGGAGAGCGACTAAAATGGTGAAGGGTCTGGAAACCATGCCCTATGAGGAATGACTTAGGGAACTGGGTATGTTTAGCCTGGAGAAGAGATGGTTAAGAGGGGATATAATAACCCTTTTTAAATATTTGAAGGGATGTCATATTGAGGATGGAATAAGCTTGTTTTCTGCTGCTTCAATGTTAGGAAGACCGTCCTGACAGTGAGAACTGTTTGACAGTGGAACACGCTCTCTCAAAAAAGTGGTGGAGTCTCCTCCTTTGGAAGTCTTTAAACAGAGACTGGATGGCCATCTGTCAGGAATGGTTTGATTTTGAGTTCCTGCATGGCAGGGGGTTGGACTAGATGGCCCTTGTGGTCTCTTCCAACTCTATGATTAGATGATTCTATGATTAAGAAAACAAAAATAATGACCACAGAAGATCTACAAGAAATCAACCTAGATAACTAGAAAATGAAATAGTCAAAGAATCCCCATACCTTGGACAAATATTGACCGGAACAATGACTGTAGTCAATAAATTAGAAGAGCAGTTATCAAAGAACTGGACAAGATCCCAGGCTATTGTATTCCCCATGACCATATACAGATGTGGGAGTTGGACAATGAAGAAAACCAATAGAAAGAAAATCAACTCATTTGAGATGTGGTGCTGCAGAAGAGTGCTGAAAATACCATGAATGGCTAAGTAGGCAAACAACTTGGTTCTAGAGCAGATCAAGCCTGAACTCTCCCTGGAATCCAGGATGACTAAATCGAGGCTGTTGTATCTTGGCTACATCATGAGAAGGCATGAATCATTGTAAAAGACAATGATGCTAGGAAAGGTAGAAAGAACGGAAGACCACACACCAAATGGTTAGACTTAAAGTCAAAGAGGCCACAGGCCTGACCCTGAAGGACCTGAGCAGAGAGGCTGAAGACATGGGTCTTGGAGATGTCTCATTCACAGGTTGACTCGAGGGCAGTTAACAACAACAAAGCAGGAGATGGGGACATATGCCAATAAAATCAGGCAATGCTACAAAAGGATTATTAAATTAGATATCACTTTCAATAGCCATGAGTTGAGAAAGACAAAGACTGTAAAACAAAGGTAATAAAGCATTCCTTTTTCATTTGAAAATACAAAGCACCCCCTTGAAAACTCAGGCCTGCTTTTATCTAGTGTGACAGTCAATTGTCCATCCTGCACACAACTCAGCCTGAGCAAAACAACCAAGAGTGTGAAGGGGCCAGTTTTCTAGAATATTTGCAGCTTCCTTCAGATCCATTCACTCTTCCAGATAGAACTAACCCAAAACATTTTTCTGCAGTTCAATCTTGATTCCACACCGGCACTAAGACACTGTGCCTCCATTAAGCGTAACGACTTTTTATCACCTTACTTATGTTCAATATAATGATGACTGGAGCCCTGGTGGTGCAGTGGTTAAATGCCTGTACTGCAGCCACTCATTCATAGACCACAAGGTTGCGAGTTCAATACTAGCCAGGGCTCAGGCTTGACTCAGGCCTGCATCCTTCCGAGGTCGCTAAAATGAGCGTACAGTTGTAAATCACTTAGACACTGCATAGCGCGGTATGAAGCGGTATATAAATGAAGCTGCTTTACTTTGCTTTGTCTGTTATTTCCAAATTGCACTGTCACTGATTGTCAACAACCACACTTAAAGCAGGGAACACTATTTCTACTTTTGGCATTTTAATTCTCTCCAACTCAGTTATTACATTTTCCACCCATTAACCCTCCACCCAACAAACATGAGTACAATCATTTACCAGCTAATACTAAATGTGTTTGACAAAGGAGACCATTAAAGTCCATAAAGGCTTATGTCAAACAAAAAGTGCTAATTTTTACTGTGTGACAATACTCTTTGTTCTTTCTGGCACAGGAGAGGTGGCATGTCCTGTGTTTGCCAGCAGAGGGGAACAGACATGATGTCCAAGGCAATCAGCCAGGGGAACACTGTGGCTCTGCTTCTCCAGCCCCATTTCTCCCAAAGGTCTGTGACCAATGGTACAGCCAGGCCTGGTCTCTAGTGCACAGAAGACCTCACGGTTCATTCCTCAGGTCCAAATGGCACTACTCCTGTGGCCCATCTATCTTTCCATAGGTGAAACAACAGATAATAATAATAATAATAATAATAATAATAATAATAATAATAATAATAATTTATAACCCAGATGGTTCTGATGTTCTTGTGGACAGAGGATGCTGGCTCAATGCATCCAGCCTCTGGCATCCTGGCACCCAGAGTGCTCTATCTCCTGCTAACATCACACTTTCCTTGGCCCTTGTGGTTTTGCCTGGGACTGGCAAGAACCTGGTGCTAGCTGGCCAGTCCATCTGTCTAGCTTTCCACAGTGAGCGCACTATGTGTTATGGTGTGCAGTCTAGGGCATGGGGAAAGCATCTCTCTTTTCACAGAATGTGTCCCAATACAGCAAGCCATGGAAGTCTTTTTAGGAGC
Organism: Phrynosoma blainvillii; assembly: GCA_026167975.1. Lineage (NCBI taxonomy): Eukaryota > Metazoa > Chordata > Lepidosauria > Squamata > Phrynosomatidae > Phrynosoma > Phrynosoma blainvillii. Next base: position 179,300,135 of record JANUYF010000002.1, on the reverse strand, counting down.
ATTGGGATGCAGCCAAGTGCAATCCAAGAACTGAATATGTACCATTGTCTTTTGCAGTATCAGGAGGAAAAAGGTTGTCAGCAAAAGCTGGAAAGGCTTGTCTTATTTTTGGTTGCTATGTGCCCTTAAGTTGACTCAATTTACAGCAGCCCTTTCATAGGGTGCTCTTGACACAATTTCTTCAGAGGTGGTTTTCCATTGCCTTCCTCTGAGGCCAAGAGAGTCTGACTCAACTAGTGCACTTCCATGGCTGAGCAGAGATCCAAACCTTGGTCTCATAGAGTCCTAGGCCGAACTGCATCACAGAAATAATGCACTTTGACAACACTTTATCTGCCATGGTTCCATGCTATGGGATCCTGGGATTTGTAGCTTGTTATGGCATCAGAGCTCTCTGACAGAGATGGTTAAATATCACACAAAACTACAAATCCCAGGACTCCATAGCACTAAGCCAGGACAGTTAAAGTGGTGCCAAACTGCATTATCTCTGCAGTGCACACTCAGCCTAAGTCCAACACTCAACCATGCTGGCATAGAGAACCACTCAGTGGCCATATTGGCTGGTGAACTCTGACAGTTCAATTTCAAAACCATAATTTTTCCATGTTCTGGTTGTCTGATAGACTGGGGAGCCAGTTCCATGCCAGTAAGCTTTTTCACTCCCACGCATTCAGCATAGAGCCACTTACTCCCACACTTCTTATGTCAGGACAGGGGAAAGAGTAGCCCTCCATGGGTTCTTGGACTCCAGTTCCCATCTGCCCCATGCAGCTGGGAGTAGCAGTTTGCCTGCAACTGATAACCATTTTAAATGGGGTTACATTGCTTTTATTGTGCACTGTCTGAGATGCCATGATAAAAGATGGCAAATTATTAGTACCTCTGAGGGGCTACTGACTCCCTACTATTGAATTAGACTCTGAAGTTTATAGAAACCACCCTTCTGCCCTCTTGTTGCTGCTCTCTGTATGATTATCTTTCATTTAACAAAGGCTGCTGCCACACTGCAGAAATAAAGCCATTTGACACCACTTTAACTTCCATGGATCAATGTTATGGAATTCTGGGATTTTTAGTTTGGCGGCACACTGGAGCTCTCTGACAGGGAAAGCTAAATACAGTGGGCCCTTCTTATCTGCTGTTGTTTGGTTCCAGGACCCCCGCATGGATACCAAAATCCATGGATACTTCAAGTCCCATTAAATACAATGCCATAGTAAAATGGTGTCCCTTATATAAAATGGCAAAATCAAGATTTGCTTATATATATATTCACATCATGGTTGGTTGAATCTGGATAATAATTCTGTGGGTATGGAGGGCCGACTGTATCTCACAGATCTACAAATCCCAAAGTACCATAGCATTAAGTCATAGCAGTTAAAGTGGTGTCAAAACTGCCTTATTTCTGCATTGTGGCAGCAGCCATAGTTGCCAAAAAGGCAAAACAAAGAAACAGGAATTGCCCCTCTTCTTCTTCTTGTATTCTCCGGCTCACCTGGAGTGTGCATTTTCAACATCACGAGGGAATGAGAATTACTGTAACAACCCCTTACCTTACAGAGCTTAATAACAGGGACACAGCAGAGGACTGCGGGGGGGGGGGGGGGGGAATCACCAGTCAGAGAATAAACTGGCCTCTTTTTGATCTACCTAAGCTCATCTGCTTTGTTTTGTAGAGATGAAAGCAATTCTGCCACATACCCAGAGTGTGGTGGTAGGGATGGCACTCTATTCATTTATTTGCAAATTTCTAAACCACCTCCAAAGACTTAAAGCTCCAAAGGTGAAGAACAAACAAACAGAAAACATATGTCCACAAAGACCTCCACAAGGAATATCACTAGCAAGACTTCAGAAAAGGAAATCATAAAATGAAAATCAACATTTTAGAAGTCTCCTAAGTACTTTTTAATGGCTCATTATATTTCTCTAAGAACTTCATGTGTATGTGTGTGTGTGTGTGTGTGTGTGTGGTGGTTGTGTGAATTCCACAAATAAGGAGCTATCGCTAAGAATGTTCTCCTGCTACCCACCAATCTGACATGTCTTAATCACAGGCCAGACATCAGGCCTCCCAGGTATTGTTTTCAAACAGATAATGGAAAAACTAAATTTTTGGATTGCAACAGAACGCCCTGCCATGCTAGCTGGGGAATTCTGTGAGGTATATCCATGCCAGCTCTGATCTCAATGCATGGAGAGGCTCATAAATATGCAGTCAGTGGGATCCCAAACCTACTCTGAACAAATCTTGCCAAGAAAACCCCATAATAGGTTTGCCTTAGGATCACCATGAGTCAGAAATGATTTGAAGGCATGCAACAACAACCAAACTATGGGCGTTTTCACATGGGGCTTTAGGCGGACGCAATCCTACCTCCCTCCGGCTCCTTTTCCAGTGTGTTCACACTCACTTCGCAGCAAACCCCGCCCCTTCCGGTGCCATCTCTGCGTCAGTCCGGCTCCTTGCTCTGTATGTTCACACTCACGTCGCAGCAAGTCCGGCCTCACTCCGGCCGATCCAGTGCTTACTCCGGCATCAGCCCCAGCAAGGTAATTCCTTTTTTAAAAAGGAATTAAGTTGCCGCCGCCGGAGCCATTCTGGAATGAGCGGCACGGTCGGCTCCAGGCGGCTTTGGTGGGTCTAGTGTGAAAACATCCATATGTAGGGAAACTATGGATTGGATTATAGATCCCTAAAGGGCCAGATCTGTACTTTGTGGGAATCTGAGAGGCAAGAGACTGTTACAGTTAGCAGGCATTGCATGCCTATACTAATTGCTAGTTTGAATGTTTGCTGACTTACTATTTGTTTGTTTTCACATACTCACCCATTTCCTGACTCACTCTAACCTGCAGCCATTTTCTCTTATTTCTCTTTCTTATCCATTTATTTGTATTTGTAACAAGTATAAGTAAAGCTACATTATATATTTTTAAAAGAACATTTAGATTTCCTCTCTTTTCTCTGTTACACTCTGTATGTGGAGGAGTGGGCATGACACTGGTTTTTGTTCAGCATCTGCTTTGCCAACTGATTACTCTAAATCAGGGGTCGACAAACTTTCTGAGGGCTGGGCTGGTCCCACTGTCCCCCGATCTTCGGCGTGCTGAAGGGGGGGGGGAAATGGCGGCAGACACGCGTGCGCCATTTTGCTTTCCAAAATGGTGCCCTGCGCTCATGCGCACATGGCACCAGCGGCGGCGGCAGGACTGGCCACTGGGCCGGTTAGAAGGCCTCAGCGGGCCAGGTTCGGCCCGCAGGCCGTAGTTTGCCGACCACTGCTCTAAATGGAACATCCAGCATTATCTTCCACATTTGCCAAAAGTGAAATGGGGTACTCCAAAGTTTATTTTGGTGTGTGTGTGCATTAATTCTGCAGTTGGCAGCAGCTTGAGCTTGATTTCTTTCAATATCTGTGTAAAATAAGGAACTAGTAATCATCACCAACTTCAGTTCTGTGTTTAGGGCAGCAAAGTGTCTTGGACCCATCTAGATATCAGTTGCTATCTGTATGAGTATTCTCAACAGTTTCTGGGAAAACTGTGTGCCCATCCATATTACAGAGTTAAAGTACTATCGTTCCATTCTAACTACCATGGTTCCATCCTGTGGAATGCTAGGATTTTAAGTTTAGGGAGGGTCCTTTAGAATTCTCAACCAGGAAGCTCCTCTGGTGCCTCTGATCCAACTACAAATCCCAGGACTCCAGAGGATGGACAGTTAAAGTGGAATATGCATTCTATCACTTTACTTGTTCAACTTGTATGCACAAAATATCATACAAAGAGTAGGCTTACACTTAGAAGAATGAGGAGTGAAGATAGGAGGGAGGAACATCAACAATATGCAGATGACATCATAATACTAGTGGAAAACATCACAGACTTGGAACAACTACTAAGGAAGGTCAAAAAATAAAGTGCACAGGAAGAGTACTGCTTTATGTACTGCTGAACATAAAGAAAACAAAAGGAATGACCATGGAGGATCTATTATCAATTCAACCTAGACAATGAGGAAATTGAACAAGGCTTTCCCATATCTTGGATTAAACATTAATCAAAACAGAGACAGCAGTCAAGAAATCAGAGGAAGGCTAGGAATGGGAAAGGCAGCTATGGAAGAAGTAGACAGGATCCTAATGTGCAAAGATGTACTGAGCACCAAAGTGAGGATAGTCCAATCCTTTGTATTACCCATCACCATGTACAGATATGAGAGCTGGACAGTGAAGAAAGCAAAAAGGGGAAAAAATCAACTTATTTATGATGTAGTGCTGGAAAAGAGTCCTGAGGTTACCATAGACAAGCAAATGGGTTTTAGAGCAAATCAAGCTTGAATTCCCCCTAGAAGCCCGGATGACTAAATTGAGGCTGTCGTAGGAGATTATTGCACCTCCTCCCAGATTCGGTTTACCTCTTGCAAATTAAAGTCCAAGTTGGGTGGAGCTGGGTACTATTGCATGGCTTTCCCCCCTAAAAGGGCCATCTGGGTGCATCCCCTTTCCAATGTGAATTGGGAAACGTGCTTCCGGTGGCTATTTTTCTGAGTTGGAAGCTTCCGACTTGGAAAAATGGCCATGGGAGCATGTTTCCCAATTCGCATTGGAGAGGGGAGGCACCCGGATGGCTCTTTTACGGGCAAAAACTGTATGCTAAGACTCGGCTCCAGCCCAAATTGGGCTCTAATTTGCAAGAGGTAAGACGGATCTGGGAGGAGGTGCAATAATCCCCGTACATTGGACACATCATGAGGAAAAATGAAACATTAGTAAAGACAGTGATGCTAGCAAAAGTAGAGGGTAGCAGAAAGAGATGAAGACCACACACCAGATGGATAGTTTCAATTAGAGAAGTCATGAGCTTGAAATTACAAGACTTAAGTAGAGCAATGGAGGAAAGGGGGGCTTGGAGATGTCTCACTCATAGGGTCATCATGAGTTGGGGTTGATTCAAGGGCAGTTAACAATGAGATAGCATGATGGGTCATTTTGGTATAGTGTGAATTGGCCCCATGTCAGTTGCCTTGGATCAGCCTGGTGCTCTCCAAATGTGTTGGGCTACAACTTCAATCCAGCACATTTGGACAACAAGCGGGTTGGGGAAGGGTGCCCTGAATATTCAGCAGCCACGGATGGAGAGGGATGGCATCAGCTTCTAAGGCTATTGTAGGAGAGATTCAACTAATATGAGGATTAAAATCTTTACAAAGCAAACAAAACCAAACAGCATTTCAAGCCAAGTGGAAGCCCCATCTCTTTCCTTACACAGCTCCAGGGCTAAACAGCAGCACAGCAGAGGTTGACAGCCCAGAGATGCTCAAAATTGCTGCTTCAGCGATTTGCTCATCATTATCTGGGATCTGCTTCCAACAGCATATTTTTCAGCTTCAAAACTTGTTTTAAAAAACAACACCAACACAAAACAAAACAGAACACAGGTGCTGCTAAGCAATTTTTAGGACTCAGATCCACAGTGGGGCATAATTTGAATTTCTCAGGATAACTCTGAGCCTGCATCGCATCTCCTGAAGCAATCTAAGGGAAATGTGTTGCAAGAATGGTCCTTCCTTGTCCCCTCCTGAAATGTGTAAATGTTCTCTCTTTTCTGATTATTCATTTTCTTGGGTATGTGGGTGGGTGTGATGCATAGGTAGCTATAGGTTGAAAACAGCATAAACAAAACAAGCAAACAATTTCTACCAGATTGAGTCCCCATGCACCAGGCACTTTTCTCATTCTGCCTCAGATACGTTCATTCACACACTATCTCACACACAGATTCTCTCTCTCTCTCTCTCTCCCTCACACACGCACACACACACACTTCATCTCTAATTTACATATATACACAGGAGAATGAATGTTTCTGTGTGACTTTGTGTGTGAGATAAATGAGAATGTGTGAGAGTGAAAGAAAGGATGAAAGAGCACGACTGTGCACATATCTGTGAGCAATGGTGTCTGTGGGTGTGTCTGTGTGTGAGACAATATCTGTAAAATTTACACGTTTGTTGAGTTAGTAACTGAATTCATTTAAATGAAACTGTTCTAATTTGAATGACATTTCCTTATAAAATGTTAAAATATGAATATACATGAATGTGCAAACAAAAATACGCACACTAAACAGAAGATTTTTATTCGTATACTGTGTTGAGCAGGGGGGATGCAATGACCACATGCAGATGTAAAGAGGGTCACAAGGGTAAAAGTTTGAGAACCACTCTCTAGCTTCATATTTCTCACATCAAGCTGAATAGATGGCCCACAAGGTGTCCTGCAACCCTATGATGCTATGACTCCATGTAAGATTTATACCATGCTTACTCAGAAGTAAGTTCCACTGATGACATCCCCTCCCAGGTCAATGTGTTTACAATCTCAATTCATGGTTTCTTAGGTAAGGTCAATACATATATGGCATAGGAAAGCCACAATTGGATCTTCCAAAGTATTGAAAGTCAGGTTAGAAAACCCTAGCCCATAGGGATTAAGTCTAATGGAAACTGTTTACATGAAACCCTAGCCCATAGAGATTAAATCTAATGGAAACTGTTTACATGTTTTTCTGTGCTGTTTTCAGGGTTGCAACCTAGGCATTAACCCTGCCCAAGAAAATGCACCACTAAAAATAATTCTGGGATTTGTAGCTTAATGAGATATTTAGCTTTCTATGCCAGAGAGCTCTGGTGCCAGAACAAACTATAAATTCCAGAATTTCATAGGATGGAGCCATGATGGTTAAAGCGGTGTCAAACTGTATTAATTCTGCAATGTGGCAGCAGCCTTAGTCCCCAACTAGAGTAGACCCCATGGAATCAATGGGATTTACTTACATGTTGACTCATTATTCAACAGTTGATGGAGAGGCAGCAGTCGAGAATAGTCAGTAGGATGGGTCTTAACTGTGTATTTTACGATATCGGCATGGTGTCACTAGAATCAGCTTTTCCAGTATACAAATGGCTGGCTTCCCCGTTACTGTACCTATGATGAAAAGGTCATTTGTTCAGCCAAACATTAAAAAATGTTTTCTCTAATAGTGTATTCATCTTCACGCTGTAAAAATGCTGTATGTGTTCAATAAAAATGACAATCAAAGGAAAATTGCTATAGTCAATAAATATTTGTGGTAATAGATATACTTAAGAGCCTCAAGGATATATACACACATCTATGAGCAATGGACATGGATATATTTTTTAACACAAGTGAAGATACCAGGAAAAATGGTTCTTGGGTGAACATTTATTAAACTAATATGCAGGTAGTACCTTGCACCAGTAAAATTATCTAGCAGCCAATTTTGTTTTCACATTGTTGGAGAAAAAGCGAAGGCTGGCACTTTTCTACATATATGATGGATATTTTCAATTCAAAGACTGTAAAGAAGGAACCATGGCGTTTATGGAGCAAATCATATCTACAGAGATGGCACTCAATAGTTGAGGTCATGGGAATCATTTAACCACAGCCATCTGAACAGAATTATTTTGGATACATGATTTAAATGCTCTTAGCTGTGAGTAAGTACTACTGTGTTTAGTGAAACTTACTTCTGAGTGGACAGATACTGAGTTTTTATCATTAAATTCTGTTATGGTTGCAAAACTGGCAATTGCCTGAAATTGGCAAACTGTCACTGGCCCTTTTGTTAATATAGGACTATAAAACATTTGTGGGGAGTTTCTAACATAATTAACCTGACATAATACATCTTCATAAGACAAGAGAATCAATTGACAGATAATTTTAATTGGAATTTCATTGGACACTACTTGTTTATTACTGGGGATAATATAATAGAGAGATGGCAAGAGACATCCTTTCAATAATACAAGTCAAACATGGAATGAAAATGTAAATAAAATTAGTACACACACTTAATGAACGGTTTTATACTATTTATAGTTCTTTGTAATTCACACAACAAATGAATGCATCACAATAGAAAGAATTTTTTGCTGGAGTGCAAGAAGTGATGTTTTCCTTGACATATGACAGGCATCCCTCCCAATTTGTGGGGGATCTGTTCTGGATCCCCCCCACCCCATGAATGCAGAAAAATGCAAATATTCAAGTTGCCATTTGTTACAATGGCTGCATGCTTCTGTGTGCGGCACTGCGCATGCACACGTCATTATATCCCTCCCACTTGCCATCCGCAAAGGACTAAGACCACAGACTCCAAGTCCTCAAACGAGGAGGCACGAGTGTAAAGTCTTAATGCCATCTTGTTACACTTTTGTTTCTGGGGAAAGAAAATTTCCACCCAGTTTTATCATATGTTTACTGAATTTGTATGAAGGAACAAGTAAGTGATTATGTGTAACTAGCTTCTTGCAAGGTCTGGCCTTACTTGTAGCAGAATCTGAGGGAGGGAGAAGTACAGTGGGCAATTGGTATCGGCTGTGGTTTAGTTCCAGGACCTCCTGAGAAGACCAAAATCTGTGGATGCTCAAGTCCCATTCTATACAGTAGGATCAAGCATTGATCAGAACAGTGACTGCAGTCAAGAAATCAAAAGAAGACTAGGAATGGGAAGGGGAGCAATGAAAGAACTAGACAAGATCCTAAAGCAGGGGTCAGCACACCTTTTGGGGGGGGTGGTTCCGCTGTCCCCCAAATCATCGACAGGCCGAAGGGAAAAAATGGTGCCGGAGGTGCGCGCTCATGCTCATGCACACATGCGCACTACTCCTGGCATCGTGTGCATGTGCACGCGAGTGCGGGGCATGATTTTGTGTTCCAAATTGGCGCCCGTGCTCACGCACGCATGCACATGATGCTGGGAGTAGAGCGCATGCGTGCGCGAGCGCAGGCACCATTTTGGAACACAAAATGGTGTTCTGTGTGACGCGCGTGCAGCGGCACCAGCAGCAGCAGGATCGGCCATGGGGCGGTTGAAAGGCCTCGAGGGGCCAGGTTCGGCCCCCAGGCCGTAGTTTGCCGACCCCTGTCCTAAAGACTAAAGACCTACAACTGAGCACCAAAGTCAGAATTGTCCAAGCCATTGTATTCCCCATCACCATGTATGGATGTGAGAGCTATACAGTAAAACAAAACAAAACAGATTTTAAAAAAATCAATTCATTTGAGATGGAGAAGAGTGCTGAGGATACCATGGACAGCCAAAAAAGACAAACAAATGGGTCCTCAAACTAAAACTCTCCCTAGAAGCTAAGATGATGAAACTGAGGCTGTCATATTTTGGGCACATCATGAGAAGGCAGGAAAAGACAATAATGCTAGGAAAAGTTGAGGGCAGTAGAAAGAGAGGAAGATCACATACCAGATGGATAGACTCAAATGCAGAATTCTTGAGCATGATTAAGCAGAGCAATGAAGATGTCTTATCCACAGAGTCGTGAGTTGGGCCAACTCAAGGGCTGTTAACAACAACAACAACACAACAACAACAAAGTAAAATGGTGTCTCTTATATAAAATGGCAAAACTGAGCTTTGGTTTTTTAGATATTTTTAAAAAAACATTCAAGCCATGGATGGTTGAATCCATGGATGCAGAATCTGTGGATATGGAGGACCCACTGTACTTCACTGAACAGACTGCAAGGAATGGGTGGGAAATCCCTAGTATGTGTATGTATGCACACATAGGGATGCTTGAGCTTCACTTACCTATGCATTTCTCACCCTGCAACCATCCTTAATGGCTTAAATCCCAGCCATTCATGGGGGGTTACCTCCCATGTCCTTGGGAAGATGAATCTGCTTGGGGCTTTACTGTGGACTTTAAAGGCCCTATTTTGGGAGTAGATTTCAGCACCTTGGGTAACTTCTTTAAGCTTTGGCCTAAATCCTAGAGAGGGTACACTGCTACCCCTGATACAGTCACCCAGTCTCATCCAGGGCTAGCCAAAAACATTTCCTCTGCTTGAAGCAAAGGTGAAGAAGGTGGTGCCTCCTACATACGACATACTGGTACACAATGGCTAGGCTGGATCCTACTTGGAGGGTGGCCATGGGACTGCAACCTTCACTGAACCTGAAGGCAGCTGATCTTACAAGGCACTGGAGAGGCTAGCTTTGGGGATTTGACAGGAATAATGAGAAAGGTGATATTCTTCTCCTGCTTCCCTGCTAGCATTGCCCTCTGAGACAACTACTTCATGGTTTACTCACAGCCCTACCACCAAAACCCATTTTACATAGTGCTGATAGGGCAGACCTGCATTTAGAGACATAGGTCTGCTGTCATCAGGTGTCTCATGGATGGAAACATGCGGTTCTCCCAATGATGATGGACTGCATCTCCTATCATCACCACTGGTTAAGATGCATGGCAGTTACAGTCCAACAACACCCAACAGACCACAAGTTACCCACACCTAACACAACATCGGTCCTTGATTTTCTACTACAAATCAAGTGAGTAAACCTGGTTGCCTTGTCAACAGACCCTAGAACTTTACCCTCCCTTCTCCTCCAGATTGCAGCTTCTGAATTCCCCCAGGCCACTGGGGAATCTGGAAAGTGCAGTCTAAAGAAGTAACGGTTCTCTTTGGAAGCATTGCAAGGATATGCCTACGAGTCCTGCACAGATGGTCAGGACCTGGAGGACATTTATCTCTGGGTTAAAGAGTCTTCCCTGGCTGGCTCTCCAGAAGCTCACATTGAATAGATCATCAGGGAGGAAAGGTGTGTGTGTGTGTATGTGTGTGTGTGTGTGTGTGTGTGAGAGAGAGAGAGAGAGAGAGAGAGATTAGCTTTGTTCTCCTGGCAGGCAAAATGTCTGTATTATCAGCATGGAGTCTGTTTTCCCATCTCTGATCTCTTGACCTGGGATTGAACAATCTCCCCACCCATGCACAAACCAGCATGTTATATCCACCAAGCAGAAGAAAAAATTATCCTGGCTGTGGCAATCAGAAGAGATTGTTTTGATATGGCTGGAGCAAAGATTTTCCTCCTCTTCCCTCTCTTTCTCCTGCTCCAATGGGGTAGGAGTTGTGAAGGCACACAAGGAAATGGTGTGCCATCACAACTATTTTAATTATTGAAAGGAGATAATGAAATCTATTAGAGCGGTAACAAACAAAAAAGAGATAGAGATCTTTGGCTGGACCGGTGTCTGCTGATGATATGTTGTGTAGACTTTAAAGTTACACAGAGTTCTTCTCCAGACAGAATGGAAAGGCTGCCAGTTCTCAGACACAGAAAGGGCAAAGTGATTTATTGACACAAATATTTTGAGCTTTTTGCCAGACTGTAGTCCAGTCCCAAACCATTTAGCATTTTTAAAGCATGCTCATCAGTTGATTAAAGATCTGTCTGGTCTCTAGCCAATGAACTAAGTGGTTTCAGCTTATATCATTTTTTACATATTGAGATATTTCAACAGAAGAGTTCTTGAAGGATGCTGAAAGGTGACATTTCCATTTTGTTATAAACGCTTAACATAAAACAAGGATTCAGGTGTATTTGAAACAGGATTTTGTTAAGAAGAACACTGCAACTGTATGTGAGATACCAATGGGTGCTCAGAGTATTCTTCTAATGTGCAAAGCAGCCCAGACAGATCAGATCTGTCTTCTCAGGTTGTTTTCTAAACTGACTCCTTTCTTTTCTCTGCAAGAGATTTCTAAGCAAAAATTGGGCAAGCATTAAATCTTAAAAGCCGTTCAAAGCAAACAACCTCCCTAAGTATTAGCACTCACTGTTTAGAAAGAGATTTTTTTAAAAGACAGGAATCATTAAAAAAACAGCATGAAGACAACCTCTGCATTTCATGTGCAGCTACATCTCTATCTTGAGGAACCCAAATTCTGCATCCAGACATATGCAAACAATGCTGTTTTGTATATACACATTAAATCTGTGATGCATCCCAAGGGCAATACATGGAATCTCTTTATTTATCTTTTATGATGCATCTACACTGTAGAAATAATGCAGTTTGACACCACTTTAAGTGCTGTAGCTCCATCCGATTAAATCCTGGGATCTGTAGTTTTACAAGGTTTTAGTCTTTGCTGCCAGAAAAGACTACCTCACAAAATTATAAATCCCAGGACTCTGTAAGATGGACCCATGGCAGTTATAGTGGTATGAAACTACATTATTTTTACAGTGTAGATGCACTCTTAAACTCATATCCTGTCTCTGCTTTAGGGACCATGAGGCAACAGTCAAGGTTCTCCCCATCCAACCTCTCTTCAGGCCATTTTATCCTCACAACAACCCTGAGATTAGGCTGAGAGAGAAGAGAGAGTGGTCCAAGGTAACTTGGCCAGATTCATGGCAAAGTAGGGACCTGAATTTGGGTTATAGGAATTAGTCTGACCACTCACTACATTAACTTCTTGCCCTTTTCAGAATGTTTCAGCAAGGACAGTCAAGATGACAGAAGTCAGGAACTGGGAGTGGTAGTGGTTAGTGGTTAGATGAGACCTGATAAGTGTTCCTAGCCTGATGCCCTCCAAATATGTTGGACTACAGCTCCCACACTCCTCCATCCAGGGTGGGGAAGGCTGGAAGTGAAGGTTCCTGTTCAACAGAAGCACTGGAATGGTCTTCTCTCTGAGGCTTAGTTGCTATTGAGCACATCCTTTTCTTTTCAATATCTGGGACTACGAGGACAAGAAACTTGCTTTCAGACACTGAAAGACACCCTCCATTTTGTGTTGTATTTTTGCACAGGAGACTATTCCTACATTAGATCTTCCATGTAAGGTGGTTTAGTTGATTCAGTACACTTCATGTGGGAGAGGAAGAGTCAGTGTTAGGTTGATGCCCATCATGACTAGCCCCATAGTCGTGCTCCCAAGGAGAACCCAATCCAGCATCAACAGTTTTCATATCCAGTCAAAGCAGGCTTTTGGTAAAGCTAATGAACATTAATTGCTCATTCAAGACCAAGCCACTGCCAGGCCCTAATATTTTGCAGTATAGCTAAATTTGCTTGCAACAATATACTTTTGTTGGAGAAAAAGCCAGCAACAGGATACTGGGAGAAAGGGACATAGACATTATGCATTAGCGAGGAAGAAATGCAGGTGAAGGAGGGTTTTGTTTATTTGTTTGTTTTTTAAATCAAATATCATACCAGAAGAGCTAATAGAAACAGAGGGTAGGAGTAGAGGAGGATAAAGGGTAGAAATGGAGGGGGGGCACTGGCAGCAGGGGGCATGGCGGCCATGGGGTCGTGAAGCGCAGATCTCGCGTGGAGGATATCAACTCGGGCCTCTATCTTCGCTGTCATTTCCTGTAGATCGGTCACGGCCTTGTGGACAGTCTTTACGTTCTCTCCAAGTTGCTTGATGCTGTTGACGTTGCTGGCTTGCTGGACCATCTCAGCTAGTTCTTTCTGTGCTACGAGTACTTTGAACAACATATTCTCCAGTTTTCCTATTCCGGACTTGACCGTCTCCATATCTGACTGGAGCTGCTGGATGTTATCTGCCTCTATGACCTTCTGCAGGAGCTTGACAATCAGATCTTTAGTCGACGCCGCTTCCATGCTGGTTTCCAGTCGCGGGTCCAGCAAGGTCTCTCTGTCCTGTTGCTGTGCTGCTTGCATGAGTTTCCCGATGTTCTGGCTGAGGATGTTCTCTTTTGTTTTATTTGTTTGTTTTTAAACAGCTGGACATGAGATAACTGGAGGAAGTAAGGATTTTTTAAAATGCTGTTAACAGATCAGTTGCTTGGTGGGGGAATTGTGGTTTGGGATGAAATGTAAGCCTGTTATGATCCTCATGTTATTTACACTAACAATGGGAATTTTCTTAATTGCTATATTCTATGTGTGTGTGTATGTGCACCTTCAGGTCACCTGTCAACACATGGTGATCCCATGAATTTTATAGGGTTTTTTAGGCAAAGAATACTCAGAGTTGGCTTTGCCAGTTGTTGTTGTGTACGTTCAAGTCTTATGGCGACCATAAGGTGAACCTATCATGGAGTTTTCTTAGCAAGATTTGTTCCGAGGAGGTTTGCCCTTGCCTTCCCCTGAGGCTGAGAGCATGTGACTTGCCCAAGGTAATCCAATAGGTTTCATGGCTGAGCTGGGAATCAAACCCTGGTCCCCAGACTCATAGCCCAGCATTGAAATCACTATACCACACTGGCTTCCCAGACTACAGAATATTAAATACTCACCAAATGTCCAAGGGATGACATACACACTAAAGGGCTCCATGAGTATGTGTTATGCTTTTTCTAGGGTCCTATCTGGCACAGGGAGCCTGCACACATACAAATGGTTCCTACCCCATTTGGAGAGCAGCAGTATGGCAGTAGGGAGAATATGCTTTGGGTTTAGTCAAAACTTAAAGGAACTATCCAAGATATGGACCCCTCTCCCACAAATAGGTCCAGCACATTGATGGTTCTGCTAAATTTCAAACTAAAATCCAAAAGAGACTCAACCCCGCCCCCCTTTTCACACACATGGAAGCCACCAGTTGCTGTCACAAACTTCCTGCATTTTCATGACAGGCATCCCCCATAACTGTCTTGCACCCAAGAGCTCTTGTCAACATACCCACAGTATGAGGCAGATGCTTCTTGTCATCAACAAGTTCTACTTCAGAGAAAGCTGGATTCAGCACTGGGAATGCGTCTAGGGAGACAAAAATATTCACACCGAGGTGAAAGCGCTGGGAAAAGGAATTCCCACACAAACAGCTGCGCATTTATTTCATAACCCCATTACTTCCCTGGACTGGCTGCTCTTTCTCCTGCTGTTCATCAACCTTGGCCTGTCATAACGAATCAAAGAATCAATTTACCTCCCGACTCTCTCCATGCCTGGAATCATTTATGAGATGTCGTGGGGACCCCGAGGCAAGGACTGCTGTATCAAATGGGCCCCTTTCTCTTCACTTATGCCTTCTAATCCCAGAACTGGGAATGTGGGATGAGTGGAGTGTGTCTGGTGGGGTGAGGAGAAGAATCCCAGAGCCTGTCTTTCGCCCACTGGAGGACTAGGTCAAGCAAATAGCCTGTCCGAACAAACCTACCTGCCTTCAACATTGGTCAGTCAGGTGAGAGGCAGCTCAAAAGCAAGATGAGATGATCACCATCACCACCCTTGTTATTTGACCCTCTGTTCTTTGCAAAAGACCTGTGATGCTTCTACATAGGAAAACAGGTTAGTTGGTTGGTGTTTTACCTACGAGGTTTCCTGTCCCTAGCAGTTGAAAACATGAACACTTATGTCCATCTCACAAAGGGTGGAGACATCTGGGGTCTCAGAAGAAGTGCTATTTTGTATTGCTAATAGAATCCAAATTTTATCTCATGGACTTTGGAAGGCTTTGTTCCCAGTGCCTGATAGCCAGAAGGAGGTGGTACAAGCCTGTGACTAACATCATCATTTTATAATTTTTTCTTCTTCTGTATGATTCTTAACACCATTTTCCTGATGAAGAAGCCAGTGGAGCTTTGAAAGCTTGCAACATGTATTTTGTGTATTTTGGTTGGCTGATTAAAGGTATCACTCTTTTGTCAATTTTGGATGTTACTGTACTTTGCTACAAGGCCAACACAGCTACCCCTGAATATATGGCCATCTCTACTGTGAGGCACTGTAGCTTCTGCCTCAGGCAGCAAATGCTAGGAGATGGCAGAGGCCTCCCTTCTTCCACTGTTTCCTCAGTTAGCTAGATGCCCTTGGGTAAGCGAAGGAAGATATTCCATCAACAGAACTGAAGTAAGATTGAAGTACCAGACAGATTTGCTTTGTGTGTGTGTGTGCGTGCACGTGCACCATTTTGTCCTTTCCCTCAGGCAGCAAAGCACATTGGGCAGCCCCTGATCAAGCTAGTGTTTATCGAATTATCATGAAGTAATTTAACTTTGTGGCAGGTTCTTTGAAAGGACTGAGCAAAGAAAAATCACCCCTGGACCAAGGGGGAAATGAATAAATATTGATGGACAAGAGAGGGCAACAGAAGGGGAATAAAGTGAAGGGTCCTCTACTGGTTCTTATAGGTCTCTCAGCTTCACTCCCATATTCCACTACTCATAGAATCATAGAGCTGGAAGAGAGCCTCAAAGGCCATCCAGCCCAACCCCTTGCCATGCAGGAAGACACAACCAAGCACTCCTGACAGATGGCCATCCAGCTTCTGTTTCAAAACCTCCAAAGAGGGAGACTCCACTACACTCAAAGGCAGCATGTTCCATTGTCAAATAGCTCTTACCCTCAGGAAGTTCTTCTGAATGTTGAGGTGGAATATATTTTCCTGTAGCTTGAATCCATTGCTCTGTGTCCTAGTCTCTGGAGTAGCAGAAAACAAGCTTGCTCCCTCCTCAATATGACATCCCTTCAAATAGTTAAACATGACTATCGTGTCACTCTTTTACCTCTTCTTTCCCAGGCTGAACTAGATTCCTAAGTCACTCCTCATAGGGCATGATTTCCATCGCTTTCACCATTTTGGTCACCCTTCTCTGGACATGCTCCAGCTTCTCAACATCCTTCTTGAACTGTGGTGACCAGAACTGGACACAATATATTCAAAGTGATGTCTGACCAAAGCAGAATAAAGAGGTACCATTCCTTGCCTCAATCTAGACCTCTGATATATATCTAGATATAAGACATCTAGATATTAGACCACCATCATGCTTTCTACAGCACCTAGAATACTACTGGAGCTAATTGACACTTTTCAGAAAGTAGGCTGGTAGCAGTTGACATGCAAAATCCTCTTGTGTGACTTACACTGGCACAACCAGTGAGATCTCAGCACCAGTGGTGGCTGGCAACTCCCAGGGCAATAGGGGAATGAATCAGAATTTAGAGGAGCTGTCCAAGGTTCTTGATCTCTATAGGAATAGGCTCCATGAAAGCCTGGTTGTAAAACCAGAGAAAAACTGATGTGATAACCATCAACTGCCACTATCCAGTACCTCCTTGTGCAATGGCAGCAGAAAGGCACCCAGGCTCTCCTTTGGCCCCCTGAGCCAAATAGCCTTTCAGCGACTTTGGGTTTGTGCCAGGAATTTGTCTGACTTGCACCTGTCACCTTCCCAGACCTCCAGACTAAGTACCTTGGCAGAGCTTTATGCTTCAGTGTCCAACTGGCTCTCAAGTGAAGTCACAGCAGTAGTCACAGGGGTACTACATCACCACTTGCATGCTTGGTTGTTAAGAGCTGTCAAGTCAACTTGGACTACTCACAACCCTACTGAGAGACCCACAAGTCACCCGGTTATTAACAGCCTTGCTCAGGTCTTGCAAACTCAGGCCCAAGTTTTTCTTGATTGAGTCTATCCATCTGTAATACAGTTTTCCTCTTTCCCTACTGCTTCCTACCTAGTTGTGTGCCATGAAGTCATTTCCAACTTATGGCAACCCTACGCCATGGTTTTCTTGGCAAGTTTCTTCAGAGAGGTTTATTGTGGCCATCATCTGAGGCTGAGAGTGTGTGACTTGCCTAAGGTTACCCAGTGGGTTTCCATGGCTGAGCTGGAGAGTCATAGTCCAATGCTCAAACCCCTACACCACACGGGCTCTCTTACCCTTTACCTTACTAAGCACTAATGCTATGGGAAATGAAAACACATACTTATTACTAGCAGAAATAGGAGTTGAAAAGGTGTGCATAGCCACAGCAAGTATATATTTCTGTTTTTAAAAGCTACATCAAACTAACATGGCCTGCTACCAAGGGAATAGAAAGGCATGGGGCTGGGGCTCAGCCTTAATATACTTGTCCATATCTACTTGGTCCCGCCTATTCTTCATTTCTGTCTGTCTCATGTCCATCTAATGAGAGCTAGCATAGTGTAGTGGCTCTACTAAGTTGGACTAGGACACTGGAAGACCAGGATTCAAATCCCCTCTGGGCCATGGAAACCTACTGGGTGATCACACTCTCTCAGCTGCAGAGGGTGGCAATGATGAACTCCCTCTGGACAAGTTCTGCCAAGAAACTCCAGTGAAGAAAACCCTGCCTTAGGGTTGCTGCATGGCATAGTGGTTTGAGTAAGACTCTGAAGACCAGTGTTGAAACCCACATGGAAACCCACTGGCTGGCCTTGGGCAAGTCACGCTGTCACAGCCCCTGGGGAGGCAATGGCAAACCTCCTCTGAACAAATCTTGCCAAGAAAACCCCATGATAAAGTTGCTTTAGGGTTGCCATAGGTCAGAAATGACTTGAAGGCACACAACAACTAGGGTCACCATAAATCAAAAATGACTTGAAAGTGCATGAGAACAACAATGTCCATCATTGCCAATTTTGGCATTTCTAAGCCTCAGCAGAAGCCAATGGCAAACCCAATCTGAAAAAGCTTGCCAAGAAAACCCTATGATTGGTTTGCCTTAATGACTCAGAGGCACACAATACCAACAACACCAACAAGATGGTGATTTGGAGGAGTGAACATGTCCCTAGTTAGACGTAGACAGACTGGGGAGCCGGCCATGTCCTGGTGGGTGTTGGAAAGAAAGATGAGTTCAAGGGAGAAAACACACGGAGAGACGGTCCAAGGTACTCCAAGGTGGGCCACTGTTCTTCATCTGGTGATGGCCAGAAAAGAAACAGACAGTAGTGGCAGGATAGTGGGGAGGAGGGAAGATAACAGGAGCAGGGAGTCTCAGAAATTGGGGCTGATCCCTCCAAAAGAAACCAAGCCAGTCATAGGATCATAGAATCATAGAGTTTGAAGAAACCCCAAGGGTCATCCAGCCCAACCCCCCCGGCCGTGCAGGAACTCAGAGTCAAAGCACCCCTAACAGATGGCCCTCCAGCCTCTGTTTAAAAGCCTCCAAAGATGAAGACTCCACAAAGGCGGTGTATTCCACCGTCAAATAGCCCTTACTGTGGATCATCCCCCTAATGTTGAGCTGGAATCTCTTTTCCTGCAACTTGCACCCATTATGTGGGGTCCTGTTCTCTGGAGCAGCAGAAAACAAGCTCTAGTAGTCCCTTCTCAACATGACACCCCTTCCAATAGTGAAACAGGGCGATCGCATCACCACTTCACCTTCTCTTCTTTCTCCAGGCGAAACATCCCCAGCTCTGCAAAGGAAATTGTTTCCAGCCCTTTCATCATTTTGGACACCCTCCTCTGGACACCCTGATGGGGGGGGGGGGATTGTTGATGATGATGATGATGATGATGATGATGATGATGAAGACTTTACTTATTTATATCCCACCTTTCTGCCAATACAGGGGCTCATTCGGGGTGGCGATGGGCTGATGGCACCCAGAGCCCCCTCCCCTCCCCTCCCCTCCCCTCCCCGGAGTCATCCATATTGATCAAGCCCCAAGCCCCCTCCCCTTCTCTCCTCTCCTCTCCTCTTCTCCTTCCTTCCTTCCTTCCTTCCTTCCCTCCCTTTGGCGAGAGGAACGAGGGAGTGAGCCAGTCCAGACGGCAGACGAGTGGGCATTTCTCCGCAGCCGGCCGCCCCGTCCCTTTCTCCCCCTTCCAGGGAGGGCCCCCCAATCCCCAGCCCCCCGCCATGCCCCCCGGGGGCTGAATGGGGGCCATCGACCGGAGGGCCATGCCCGGGGGGTGGGGGTGGGGGGCCCGGGAGGGAGGGCCAGAGACCCGCCCCCCCAGCTGCCCGACCCCCAGGAGCTGAGCCTTCTCCCCCTGGCTGGCATCCCTCCCCACAGAGCCAGCGCCATGGGATGTAACATGTGTGTGGTGGAGAAACCCGAAGAGCAGTATCGGGTCATGCTGCAGGTAAGGAAGGGAGGACCCCCCAGGAAATCTAGGGGTGAAGGGGAGGGAGAGGGGGAAAGGAAAGGAAAGGAAAGGAAAGAGAGGGGGTTATGGGGTGCCTGGCTTTGGGGGGCTTGAAAGGGGGGGCTTGGGGGAGAGGTTGGGGGGATTTGATGGGGGGGCTGGGGAGTTGTGGGGATGAAAGGGGGTGGGATGGGGTCACTTAGGGACAAGGGAGGGGTTATAGGATCCCAGTCCCTTAACTGGGGTGACTGGGGGTGAACTGGATGTCTCTGAGACCTGCAAAAGGATAATGGGGGTGCTAGGAGATGGGGGGGCTGCGGAGAAGGAAGGGGCCATCATGACCCCCCTCCAATCATTCCTGATCGCCCCTTCTTCCTCAACAGCCCCCCATCTCTAGCACTCCAATTATCTTTTTGCAGGTCCCAAGGACCCACTTCACTCCCAGTCACCGAAAAAAAAACAAAAAACCACCTTTGTGTCTTCCTGGAATAGAGAGGTGTGAGGCTATTTTTTTCTTGGGGGGTATCACTTGGGGACAAGGAAGGGATTAAAAGGTCCCAGTCCCTTAACTGCGGGTGACTGGAGTGAATTGGATCTCTCTGGGACTTGCAAAAGGATATTTGGGGTGCAAGGAAGGCTGGAAGATGGGGGGGGGGCTGTGGAGGAAGGAAGGGGTGATCAGGAAGGATTGGAGGGGGAGCATGATACAGTAGGGGTGGAAACACCATTTGCTTTGTGTCTTCTTGGAGCAGAGAGGTGTAAGGCTGTTTGGGGGAGACTCAGTGGCACGGGGGGGGGGTCGATGGTGCAATGGGGGAAGGGAGCAGGTACTGGGTATGGGGAGGTTGCCTAGCAACTGGACTCCCCCCCTTTCCCCATAGTAATAGCCTGAAATGATGGGGAGGGGGCTTCTGGAAAAGGAAAAAAGGAGGGATGTAGTTTGGGAGAAAGGGGACTGGGAAGCCCAATTGGGAGTAAGATGGGTTGGGGAGAGGAGAGGAGTCTGGAGGGTTTGATCCTCACATTAGACAGGTGAATAGTCTTCCCTCTCCCCCCTCCCATCCATCCATCACTAAATCCTATGCTTCTTCCCTCATTTCATCCATCTCCCTCTTTTCCTGCCTATTCAGGTGGCTCTGTCTTTAAGTCTGCCCCTTTTTGTCTAGCTCTCTATCAATCTACCCAGTACTCATTCATTCTTGCTTTGCTCTCCCTCCCTCTATTTTCCATTTTCCACCCATCCAGGTCTCTTTCCATCCCTTTCTCTCAGATCACAGGTACAAAGGCACACCTTCCCCCCCCAGACCCCCCCCCCAAAAAAATCAGGCAAAACCTGCCAGAGATTGAAATAAAGGGAGAAGAGCTCAGGGGTTTGATATAATGATGCTGTGCAGGAGGGATGGGGATCAGGTACAACAATTGTCTTTGCATGGCGTACAGATGTGGAAATACGCTTTAGTTTCCTCTCTCTCAGAAGTGCACAGGGAGAGAGAGAGAGAGTGTGTGTGTGTGTGTGTGTGTGTGTAGGGCTGACTATGCAATAGGATATATTTCTGGGAGCTGTCAAAGGTGCTTATGTGGCTATGTGATTATATACACAGAGCCACTAGTCTGGGGGATTTTTTGTCTGTGTGTACACTGCACGGCTTACTCAGGCGCCTGCTTGTGTAGCATTCTACAATCTTGTTGGTGCAATAAAGGGGCTGTCCCTTTTCTTTTGTTTTGCTTTTGAAATCTCTGAATGGCTCTAATTCATATATATAGGTACAGTCCGGATGGCAAATAAGCCTACCATGTAAAATGAGAATCATCCTTCTTTTCTGGGGATATTCCTCTGTCAGTATGCTATAGAGATGCTCAAAATATTTCCACACCTGAATGCACCCTTTCCCCCAAACCCCAATCTCTCTCTCTCTCTCTCTCTCACACACACACACACACACTCATGCAACTGATGGTATTTACATACTAATGCCTCCTTTGCTTGAACTCTGTGACCAGGGATTTAGCAAAGAAGAGCTTGTTGCATTGACCATGAATTTGGAAGCGGCCTCTTCTTAAGCTGGCCTTCCAAGTTCTTCCTTCTTTTGTGCCATGTTGAAGAACTGCCCCTTTTCTGTTCAGCATATCTTTTGGATTTAAGAGTATTTACAAGAAGCTGCCTTGAGGGGCTCCTTTTGTAAGCTCCTTCCAGTTGCTAATAGTGAGAACCAGATTTCATGCTAATAAAGCAATTATTTTGCTCTGCCAATTGTTTCATTATAAATGGATTATTTTACAGACGGGGTGGGGGCAGCAAGAGAAGTGTCTAGTAACTGGGTGTTACAAATGAAGCTTGTAGCTCTGAAATGTACTTATTGTCAGACTTTCTGACAATACTTCTGAGTCCTTTCTACCTTTGTTTCTTTATAACTACAGTGGACCCTTGGTATCTGCTGGGGTTTGGTTCCAGGACTCCCTGTATATACTAAAATCTGTGGGTGCTCAAGTCCCATTATATACAATGGGGTATGATGTCCCATTGATGTCACTAGTCCCAGCTTCTGCCAACCTAGCAGTGTGAAAGCATGCAGATGCAAGTAGATAAATAGGTACCACTTGAGTGGGAAGGTAAAACAGTGTTCTGTGCAATCATGCTGGCCACAGGATCACAGAGTAGTCTCTGACAACGCTGGCTCTTCGCCTTAGTAACCTAGATGAGCACCGCCTCCTATAGTGAGATATGACTTGTCAATCTTGTCAATGAGGAATACCTTTACCTTTAGTAAAAGGATATTCCATATATAAAATGGCAAAATCAAGAAATTTTGCTTTTTGAAATTTATATTTGTTTGAATATTTTCAGGCCGTGGATGGTTGAATCCATGGATAAAGAATCTGAGGATACAGAGGGCCAGCTGTATCAATATGTGATAGTGTTCCTCTCTGTCCCTATTACAATTGGAAGAAGAAGAAAAACCTGTAGGCAGCCAGATGGGATAAGCAAAGGGGATTTTGCTGTAATCCCACTTCCCCTCCACAACCAGAAACCCTACCTATCAAGCTGTGGGTCATCTCCTCCCCTCCATCCCCCAGGCACTCACAACAGATCCTGTGAGGAGGCATGAAGAACCATGTCTATCTTTGCTTACCTGCTTTGCCTTGCCCATCCCATCTCTTGGTTGCACTAGGGAGGGACCAAGGTGACAAGGTTTTTATAACTATGCAGTGACCAGGAGCACTAGGCTTGTATAAATATAGTTTTTGTTGTTCTTGTTGTGTGCTTGCAAGTTATTTCTAACATATGGTGATCCTAAGCCTCATGTATCATGGGGTTTTCTTTGCAAGATTTCATCAGAGGTTTCTGTCATTGCAATCTTCTGAGGCAAAGAGAGTGTGACTTGCCCAAGGTCACCCAGTGGGTTTCCATGCCCAAGGTGGGATTCAAACCTTTGTCCCCTACAGTCCTAGTCCAACACTCAAACCACTATACCGCCCTGGTTCTCAAATATGGTTATGCTCTGTTTAAATGGTTTGGAAGTATTTTAATAGTATAGGTTGAGTCTCCCTTATCTGAAATGTTTGGGACTAGAGGTGTTTTGTATTTTGTATTATTTTTTTAAATTTTGGGATATCTGAGATATCTGGGAGGATAAGGGACTCAAGTTTAATAATTCATTTTTCTTTCTTATATATCTTATACACATAGCCTAACGGTAATTTTATACAATATTTTCAATAATTTTGTGCATGAAACAAAGTCTGTGTACATTGAACCTTCAGAAAGCAAAGGTGTCACAATCTTACAGCCACTCATGAAAAAAGTTTTGGTTTTGAAGTATTTTGGATTTTGGAATTCCAGATAAGGGAGATCAACCTGTATACATTTCAATTCTGCCAAGCTAAACATAGACTTAAATCCATTTACTAGTTTCCAACCAGAGTAGATTGGCTTAGTCAATAGATTTACACAAGATTTGACTTACTAGTTAGCAAAGTGGTTTAACTGAAAGCATTTTTTTTAAATCTACTATCACAAACATTTATATGAAGTGTCTGTGGTTTCATTATGTCATTCATATTTAATATGCTTATAGTTTGGTCAGTAACAGAAAGATTATCAGAACAACCAAACTCTGTGGGCGGCTACACTCTCACATGTGCAGACTGAGTAAAACTTCCACTTGGCTTCATTTGCTAGAGTTTGCCCATCCTTTTGAAAACACAGGAAACCAAGAGACGAATGTAGAAATGTGCTGAGTGGACACATTTCTAGTTCATTAAACAAGCACATCATAGAAAGTTGAAGAAGACATCTTTGTTTTCCCTCCTGGTCTTCACAAATGTCCAGAGACAACAAATAACACGTTTAATTAAAATCCAAGTAACAAGTTCTGAAATACAATATTGGTATTAAACTGTGAATTAATAATAGTCTGATCTTAAGGGCTGTTTCCCTCATTATTATTTTAATGGTTCCATTCTGCCTATAACAGCAGATGTCATACTGGATGGCACAGTTTCTCACAGACATATTATTTATCACACACACATTACGAACCACTGGATGATCACCAATTAACATTAACAAAGATATACCCAAGAACTCAGCTGTGGAACATTTGTGCTATGAGGAATTTATAATTTGAGATGGCATGGATCAGTTTGCACTGCAAACTAGTGTGTGACTAAGCAATATTAACAGTATATTGTAGTTTATATTGTGTATAGGTGTTTAAAACACATAAATGCTTAAGAGTCATTATCTTTGCCTTGTGAGCAAAGTGTCTGTTTTACAGATGGACAGATGGAAACGTTGTGAGACAGTAAATGACTTATCCAGATGAAATCTGAAACAGAAGTCTTTCAAATTTGCATCCAAAATTCATATGCTCTGTTCTAAAGAGAGGTTGGGTGTATGTGCTTTCAATTTGCCTGTTGATTTATGGCGATCAGATGCATTTCATAGGGGTTTCTTAGGCAAGGAATACTCAGAGGTGGTTTTGCCAGTGCCTCCCTCTCAAATATAGCCTACAGCACCTGGTATTCCTTGGCACTCCCATCCAAGTACTAACTTGGGTTGACCCTGCTTAACTTCCATCATTAGCCAAATCTGGTCCCTTTAGGATATTTAGGCATCTGAGGGGAAGCCTGTTGTTGTTGCTGCTGCTGTTGTGTGCCTTCAACTTGTTTCCAACTTAGGGCGGCCCTAAGGCAAACCTACTATGGGGTTTTCTTGGCAAGATTTGGCAAGGTCACCCAGTGGGTGTTGTAGCCAAACTGGGAACTGAACTCTGGTCTCCATTGTCACAAGCCAACACTCAAACCACTATGCCATGGTAGCTCCACTGCCTTCTTATTTCCCAGCCTTGGAGTTGGTAATTGTTCCTGCAAAGTTTACAGCTTGCTTACTTTTGAAGTGTAAAATAGGCATGGGGCTAGTTGCTAAGGGGGGTATGTAAGTTTCTTCCTGGACTGACTCATCTTTATATGTTTTTCACTATCATCGAGTGGAGACCTAACAGGTATGGCTGACCAGTCCTAGACCAAGTGCTACAGACTGAGCATTCATGACTTTTTGGATGAAGTTGGTTCATATATTCAGCCAGTGGAGTCATCAAGCACCTAGTAAGGAAAGATGAAAAATCAAAGGATAGGAAAATGGCCTTGTTTTTATTATTATTTTTTTCTCTTTACAAAAATCATTTTGTGAACTGCTTCTGCTTTTATATTTGCATTAAAGAGTCAATGGAACCGAATTCTGATCTCTTGTTGCTTCCCAACTGAGATTTTATCCTGACTAGTATAACCCTATATGACTGACTGTTTGTGTGTAATGTGTTTGCATTTGCTATTGGTTGACTGAAGATTAACTAAACGCCAGTGCTGTGGCACCCATTAGTCCAGTAGTTTCCATCCTTTGGTCTCCAGATGTATTAGACTCCAACTCTCATAATTCCTGATTGTTAGCCAATTTGGCTGGGGCGTCTAGGATTTGAAGCCTAAAACAAATAGAGGACTAAAAGTTGGGAACCACTGCTTTAGTCTAAAGAATGTCCAATACATACCTTGGGAATCTTTAACCATACTGAAACAAAACAGTCTTTTCACATGTCCTGTCCCTAGATCCAGGCCCCTTTCACACCATACAATGTTAGCAGTTTGATACCACTTTAACTGCCAAAGCTCTGTCCCATGGAATGTAGAGGTTTGTATTTTTGTGAGCTGTTTAAAATCTTCAGCCAGAGGGCTCTAGTGACTCACCAAACTACAAATCCCAGGATTCTCTAGGATGTAACCATAGCAGTTAAAGTGGCATCAAATTGCTATATTTGCATAATGTGAAAGGACCATTAAGTTTTACCAATTTACATAAATTGTCAAGGGTTCATGTTACCTTGTTGCATTAAAAAACCCTCAGAATCTTATGACAGGTTTTATTTGACATAAGCTTTTGTGGGTGGCAACCCACCTGAGTGTGCTAAAATGGGCTGCAGTCCACAAAAGCCTATGCCAAATAGTGGGTTAATTTTTGAGGTACATGTTATTATCATTGTTGTTCTTTTTTAACTTAAGCATTCATAGCCACCTACTCAAATTTTGTTGTCGTCATTGGTATTTAATTCTGAAAATTAAGTAAATTTGCCTAGTCATTGGCAAATGGTTGTTCAGATCAGTGGCTGAGTTCAAACAAAACAATAAGGCACATTGTGGTTTGCTGTGTCCAAACTTGACCCTGTAATCCAGGGGTGGGAATTGTGTAGTCCTCCAGATGTTGTTGGACCACAACACCCATAAGGTCTAGCCAAAACAGCCAATGGTGAGAAATGCTGGGACTTGCAGCCCAACAACATCTGGAGATCCACATGATTGTCACTCCTAGTGGCTGCAAAACACAGTTATAAGCCAAGGGTTTTTGGCTTACAAATTCTGACATGTTTAAATCATGTCTAGTCACTGCATCAAAATGTAGAACTGTGGCTCACCCCCCAGGATGTTTTCCCAGTTACCCAACCTGAAACAGCACCCGACAAAATGGGCTGCATTAGAACAGACCAAAATCTGAAAAAACCTAACAATGGAACAATTCATGAGTAAAATAACAAACCATGCCTAACATAAATGCATGACACACATGGACATATTTCTGAATGACAGAAATTGGGGACAGATACAGGTCAAGGATGTTCCCTTCAAACTTGCATGAATTTCCCAAAGGTATAACAACCAGCTGCTGTTTGAAGAAGAATGCCAGACTTGATGTACTTTTGGTCTGACCCAGCAAAAATTTTTTATATTCCTTGATACGTTTCTGCAATAGTATGATGAAGGCTCAGATCAGTTCATCCCCACCATCCTGATTTCAAAAAGTTTACTTGGACACAATCTCAGTACCTTTGAGGAAGAAGTGTACATGTCTCCTGTAAATTTGCAACTAGATGGCTGCTGGTTTATTTTCCAAGGAGGATGTGTGTTTGAGTACTCATGGCTTAGCATATCATAAGTACTGTATTTAGAGTATTTGATTGAGAAGGTTACGGAGTGGCTCTTCAAGGTTTTTGCAAAGGACATAAATATAGAGAAAGTGTCTGATGTTTGGTTCTCTAAGAAGTGCAGCTGGATGCACACCTCACACCAAAAGAACAACTGCACACTCAACCCAGACACTTACCTAGCTACAAAAAATATACCAACCATTCAGTATAAAAAGTTATATATCTTATCAATACTAGACACAAAGACAGACTAACCAATTATAGAATAACTCTTTTTTTTTTTGCACCACACATACATTAATAGGTAGATATGGCTCACACCATATAATAACATTTGCTGATATACTCACACAATATTTCAGACACTTTTCGGACATACTATGGGTCCAGACAAGAACATGTTATAAACTCTCTCCTCTCTCACACATACATATAAACACGTACACAGTAGTGACGCATGCAAACAATGTCATGTATGTCTACAAAGTCACAGCTCCTACAGCTAGTAACATTTCACAGGTCTTATTTGTGTCCAAGGGTATAGCTCTACACATCAACCACAATCACAGCTAACACAAATAAATGTCTGAGCACATACCCGAAAGGCAACAAATCCCACCTGATCTTGGAAACTAAGCAGGATCAGCCCTAGTCAGCACTTGGACAGGGGACCACCAAGGAATACAGGGGCAATAAGCTATATTTCAGAGGAAGGAACTGACAAAACCACCTCTGAGTATTCCTTGCCTAAGAAAACCCTCTGAAATTCATGGAGTCTAGTCGACAGGCCATTTGAAGGACAATACACACACACACACCCATAAAGACACAGGACACTATCTCCCCACTTGCCACTCTCTTGGCTGCAGTGGGATGGGGCTGTGCATTCTGACACCAGTTTCTGGACCGAGATTCTTATAGAAATGGGAGGGAGGCAGAGCTTTTGGTCAATTATATGCAGGAGAAAAGGATCTCCCAGAGGTTTATTGAATAGGG
Source organism: Phrynosoma blainvillii (assembly GCA_026167975.1). Classification (NCBI taxonomy): domain Eukaryota; kingdom Metazoa; phylum Chordata; class Lepidosauria; order Squamata; family Phrynosomatidae; genus Phrynosoma; species Phrynosoma blainvillii. The sequence goes on along the minus strand of JANUYF010000002.1, from coordinate 179,271,980 downwards.
ATGTAGATTGTGTGTGTGCATGTGTGTGCGGAGAGAGTTGCTTGGGAAAGATGAAGAAGAAAAGAAGCACAAAGGAAAGCTGTGGGGAACCATCTGCTGAAGGCCTGGGGCTGGCTCTCATTCCAGACCTGCCTGCAGGAATGTGATTAGCATTTGTTATAAATTCCTACAGGGCCTTCCCAAGGCAGAGAGCATCCTCCCTATACCCACCCTTAGCACCAGTTGAGGGGGCTACCTGCCAGCTTTTCAAATAGGCAGCCGCATTTCTCTGTTCTTTAGCTCCTCTGATGCTTCTCCACCCATTCGCCTACCCCCAGACACCCTGTTCCTAAACCATTTTATTTTATTTTTCATCCCACAGCCCTCCCACCCCACCTCGGGTGGATTTCCCCCTTAGGGATTCTGCCCTCAGTTCAAATGGGCAGCCCATCCACTGTCCTGGTTGTTCCCTTTCAAAATGGAAAGTTCAATGGGAGCAAATGAATGACAGACTCCTCAGACTTGGAGGAGAGAGAGTGGGGAGGAGGTTTGTTCTGCTTTTGATCCCCATTCCCCATATTTCCCTCTTGCCCAGCTGCAGATGCCTGTATCAATCACTCTAGTTTCCATGGTAACTGCAGCTGCAATGATGGGGGGAAGAGAGAGAGGCACACACATACACACACACAAGATGCACACAGGGCTGTTCAGCAAAAAGGCAACACAATGCACAGACTCACTCTGCGCAGGATACAGGGGTGCTCAGCACAATGACGCACCCACAGGTGCGTCAACCCATGACGCATAGCAAAAACGGCTTGTTGTGTAGTTCCCTCAGTAACTTCACACTCACAGCATGTGTATGTGTGTGTGTGAGAGTGTGCATAATGTGAGGTGTGCCATCGTAGGCTCTCTGCAAGACAGAATGGGCCCCACTCCAGCCAGCAATAAGGACAGCTGCCATGGTTTGGATGATAGTGCAGGAGAGACACAAAAGGGGAGCCATTTCGGATACTGACTAGTTCTTGAGCACCCTGACTCACTTTATCTCCTCCCAGGGTGACCAGATGTCATAACCACAAAGGGGGATGAGGCACTGCAAAATGTAGGACATGCAAGAAAAATTTCAGATATTACCAAATAAAAGCTAAAAACACTTGTATCAATATAAATGCATGCTTCTTAGCCATGCTCAAATTGGAGGACATTTTGGAATTCCTCTTGGACAGAAGGCTGAAATGTAGGACATGTCCTGGAAAAGGAGGGTGTCTGATCACCCTGTCTCCTCCACTTCCCAAAGAGGCTCCTATTTGCAATGGAGGCACAATAAAATGAAATCAATCTTTGAATGAGGGAGAAAAGGCATATTTCACAGTCTTTATGAACTGGGCATGCTGAGACATTAGCACAAGAAAGGAATTGCACTAACAGAGTTGACATTTGGTGTATCCCACCTCATTGTGGTCTTTTATTGTGCCATTGACTATACGACAGATAGAAATGCAACCTAAGTTTCAATTAACCCAGACCAAAATTGCTGGACCTGCTGAATTTCTTCCTGTCTCACTTCTGTAAAACACACAGGAATCCACCCCCAGGAAAAACAAAGAAATCAGCAACAGATATGGTACCTACAAGCACACTCGATCACACTTGGAATTTCTGCAATACATGCCACAGATATTCATGAGCTAAAAGTACTTGGGCCACATAATCAGTTTTCCTGAAAGGATAATCCTTTACTCTCTCTGGTTTCTAATTTGCTTATGTGTTCAGTGGGGTGAATCAGCAGCTCCAGTAAGGTTAAAGGCAAGGATCAAACTGTCGGGGGGGGGGGGGACCCAAGGGCTCTAGACTCCCTCTTTTTGGTGATAATCCCCACAAAGCCTAGAGAAGGTATAGAGGTCTTGGCAGGAGCAGTGCAGATGGACACAATTGAACTATGAATGGTCCAAGAGAGAAAAGGATATTAATCTGCAGAAGCACCCTGGCCTTCTCTGTCTGCTTAGTAATGGAGATTGCCGCCTTGGGGGATAATAATAACCTTGCGATAACTTCTGATGCCATCCCTGTATAAACAAGCTCCTCATCTAATTTTGCCTTCTCTGTTGTCATGGATTTTTTTTTACTGTGATCAGTTATCCTGGAACAATCTCTCTGGAGCTTCCCACAGGCCCTGAACTGGTTTACATGGTCATGAGGTGACTCAAATTTGAAGTGAAGTGGTGGTAAGAAGCAACTGATTTCTGCAAGAGCAGAGCCTCATGGCTCTTGGCCTTTCATTCTGGGACACTGAGGTTAGGCTTTTAAAAACCAGCCATGGCTCATCCTGATTTATCTAATATACACAGAGATGGGTAACTGCTGGGACCAAATACCCTGGGATCCATCAGGAGTCACACAGATTTCCAAAAAATACAAAAAGAGGGGAGAGGCTAGAAGTTTTGAAAGATAGAGTTTTGTTGTGGGGTGGGGGGAGGTTAAACAATGCAGGGAGTGGACTGCAAGCTACTCAAAGGAGCAGTGCTGCTCTTGGAAATTTCCAAAAGAGGCAATTCATCTGTTCTTACAGCCAAGAAAAAAAAGTGGTCCAGAGAGTTTGGACTGAAAATGGGCCCCAAACCTAGCTTTGGGGACATGCATGGAGCCCCAAGGCTGGATTTTGCAAACCGCTGATATAAACCATGAACAATCGCAAAGCTTGTGGATCATTTCTGAGGTGGGCAACCAGTAGTTCTCCAGATGTTGTTGTACACCCAACTCCCATAAGATGAGCGGTCAGGGATGATGGGAGTTGGAGTCCGAGAACATCTGGAAAGCCACAGGTTGCCCATCTGTGCTGGGTGTATCCAATCAGAGTGATCCTAACACCATGCTAGTAAACTGCTGTTCCTCACATGAGCTGAGGGGACACTGCTAATGCACATTCAACTCTCACTTGAAATAGCATATTGCAAACAGGGAAGGAAAAAAGCAAGCCTAGAACACATATTAAATGCAAAAGGTCCCAGTTTTGCTCCCTGATAACTACAGGAAAGACTGGGAAAAGCTGAAGTCCTGGAGAAACACTGGCAGTCATACAGACAATACTAAGCTTTGTAGACAAATCATGTAAGTCAGCAACTACTGGCTTCCATGTCAGTGAGGCATTGACTCTGCTATTGGCTTCAATTTCTGGGTTTTCATAGGAATTTTGAAGGTGCTATCCCAATGGTTCAGCACCTTGGACAGCTCCTTTAAAGTCAGGCTAGCAGCTGGAGTAGCCTCAGTGCCCAGCAAGCATGGCATCTACAGCCAGCTGCTTCCTCTGTTCTTATGAGTCATTAAGCCAAATGCAATTCCCAGCCATGTATTGCGACCTTCCAAGCATTCAGCCTTTTCCTCTTGCTTGACTTTTGCAGTTCCAGTAGCAGTTAAATATGTATGTTTTACTAATGGACTATGTGTAGAGTGTGTAGTCTGTCAGATTTAGTTAGCAAGTGAGGTTCAAGGGTTTGAGTAGTTAGGAGAGTTAGAGATGGTCTGAATTAGCTAGGAGATAAAGGTGTGAGAGAGGGAGAAATATATTTAAATGTATTAAATAATTAATTTGTTATGTTAAGGTCAAACTTTTGCTTGAGCCCTGGTGGCACAGTGGTTAAATGCCTGTACTGCAGCCACTCACTCGCAAACCACAAGGTTGTGAGTTCAATCCCAGCCAGGGGCTCAGGGTTGACTCAGCCTTGCATCCTTCTGAGGTAGCTAAAATGAGTACCCAGCTTGTTGGGGGCAATTAGCTTACAGTTGTAAACCACTTAAAGACTGCTTAGTGTGGCATATAAATGAAGCTACTATTGTCATTGCTATTAATAAAGTATTATTTTTATATTATGTTTTTGGCCTCTGGGAATTCTTATATATTAGAAAGCTTGGGTTCAGAGATGGTATTTATGGTGGCAGTAGCTAATAAAGAGAGGTGGAGTCTGGTGGGAATAGTAGATGAATACTATCTCACACAGGAACCATGAGGGCATCTAAGAGGTCCCCACAGCTGATGGCCATGGTAGTGAGACAGCAGGAGGTCTTTACAATTGGTGGCAGAGGTGGGGATAAGAGAAAGCCCTCAAATTTGGTAGCAGTGGGTGAGATTAGTGGCAGTCTTAATACTTTGTGGCAGTGGAGATATAACTAGAAACTCAAATATGGTTAATGGGCCATATCCAGCTTTGTGGGTGACTGAGTAGGAAGGTCAACATCCAGTGACTCAGGAAGTGGAGAAGTGTAGGATAAAGATACATCAATCAAGTGTTTCCTAGAAGTGTGTTTGGGACTATTGCAGCTGGGGGGGGGAGAGACTGTGATGGGAAAGTGTGATTGTTGTTGTATGCCTTCAAGTCATTTCCAACTTATTGCAATGCTAAGGTGAACCTATCACTGAGTTTGCTTGACAAGATTTTTTTCAGAGGCCATCCCTGCCAAACCAGGACAGTTAGGATGGTATGTGATATTGAAGATCCTGATTCTGCCCCATCTTCATCCAGGTGTAGAGAGGGCTATGGTGAGCAATGGGACAGGGCCAGAACAGGGTCTAACGCAAGAGTGCATAACTGCAGAGGCTCTGTGGCCACTGGCCATGGGGACACTATCAATGTTCTGCACCAAATGTCCACTGAAATAGAAATGGCCAGAAATTTACTTCTAGTTTTGAAAAATGGAGATAGCTGTGTTTTGTGTTGTTTTGAAATTTAATCAGTGGGGGAAACATTGGAACCAATTCTGGATGCTCTAGGAGTGTACAGGACATGCAATTCAGTGCATTATTTTAAATTGTTTTAAGAGTTACATGGTTTAACCTTTTAAAATTACTCTTACTGTTTTAAACTGTTCTAAATTTATCTTATTCTATGCCACTCTGCAATCCTTGGATATAGGATGGGACAGAAACATTTTAACAAACAAACAGAATAAACAAAACTGGGCAGTGAAAGGAATCTAGAGGGGCTGAGGGATGCAAAGGCAGCTTTTGTAGGTGCATGTAGCCCAGTTCTGCACTTTCCCCACCTCTAAAGTTACAGACAGAAAGTAAGGCAATAATATCTTTGTTTTGTGGGAGCCAAGAGGCAAACCCTCCAATTTTCCCAATTTCACGGGGGACAGTCCAATTACTCCTCTGCTATCCCACTTTTTCAGCTGCTTTTAAATGTCCTGGTTTCTCTCTCCTCCCACTGTTTCTTTTTCTTACTTCAGTTGCTGCAAGCTGAGTCCAAACTGTGAAAGTAGTTTGCATTCAGTTAACTCATCAAGGAGCAGGCAGTCTTTCCCTTCCCAGTAGACTCAGGAAAAAGCAAACAACTGCAGCCTTTCTTAGCTTCCTCATTAATAACTTTTTCCATCTTGCCCACACTCTGTGAAACCTTGGATGGTATGTTAATACCCAGCCCCAGCAGTCCTAGGACTGACCCGGTACCAGAATAGACTTAACAGGACAAACATAACCCAAGATAATCAGGAAGAAAATATGTCCAAAAATAAAAGCAACAATCTTATTTATTAAACAGGCAATCCATGAAAGTTTACATCAAATAAAACTCTACTGTCCTTTAAAGTGACACATTGCTATGTTTTTTACTGCAACAGATTAGCATGACTATTCCATTACAAATTTAAAGAGATTATTTCTGTGTTCAGGTCCAACAAACTGGAATAATTTCATCCCTAAAATGGCAACACTGATATCAGATCTTAAATTAGACACAGGATCTTTGCCAGAGGAAATACTGGCAGCCCTAGGCATGAGTGGTAGGGCTGTCATAATTTCTGGCAGGGCTCCTGTGCCTTTAACAACTGCATGATAGGCAAAAATCCATCAAGCTTAAAACTGACCATTGTTTGGCAATGAAATAGAGTAGCCTGGATAACAGACCAAACCATCCAATAGAGAAAGAAAACAGTTGTGTCTGTTTTAAATCAGCTGCATACAGGGTTAGTTGTAGAATTTGGAGTGCATGGCGTGTATCATTTATAGAGCAATAGTCTAGCCATCTTGTTGACATCCTAGTTTTATATACAGAGTTTCTTTCAGTATTTGAGTTAAAGGGTGTTATATCAGATGAGCCCCCACTGCAGTCTAAAGGCTTACCCCTTCACTAAGAACTAAGCTTTGTTGTGATGATAAAATTGGATGATTCTATGGATACTATGCCATGCTTATTGGTGGTGAGGTTAAAATGTGCATATTTCAATTAGTCATTGGTTCATAACATTTATGGTCTGTTCACATTTTATTAGTTCTGTCCAGAATAAAGAGAAATTCCCAATATGAAGTTTCCTTCTATTTTTGTCTTTGCTGAGTTTCAGTTCTTGGAGAAAGATGGAATATAAATGAAATGCATGCATACACACATACAGAGGGGAAACTACAAAACCAGGAGCGTGGTACCAAAATGCCAAAGAATGAAAAAAGAGAAATTATTTCCCAAGAGTATATTACAACCCAATGCATTTTGGAAAGCAAGGGTCCTTCTTCAGGGGTAGCCCTATATGTTCAGATTCTGTTAGCAGTAGCTAACAGAAACATTGCATTATGTGTGCATGTAATATATCATTTCTGGAGGTTAATCCATTCTATGTTGCCAGACACTGAAGAATACTTTCATGTAATTTTGCTGGATAAGTACATTTCCCTGGGCTCAAGCCAAAACAGTGCACAAATATGAAAAAAAATGTGGAAAGTAACTTTGTTCGGTGAAATCCCAAACTGGAAGATCTGACTTCTCTGGGAACTGGAGTTAGTATTCAGTATGAAAAGTGACATTGGAGGGAACACAATAAAGCCACAAGGCACTTCTTCTTACTTTTATAATTAAAATAATTAAAACACTGTTGTTACCATCTCTTTTGTCTTAGTGCATTTACAGTAAGACCCATGACATCCTATCTGTTTAGCCTCACTGAAGCAGTGAATAGATGGAACATTCATAATTTGTCATTTTAAAGAGCGGCTGGGTGGGGGCAGGTTTCCTGGGAATCTTGGATTGGCTACTCATCAGATTTGTACATTTGAACTATAAAGAATACATAGATGGAACACTGTACTGAAGTCCCATCATCACTAGCTGGAAGCAAAAGTTGCTGGAAAGGAATGAAGTCTGACTGGGATGCTTTGACTTCACTTGGGCTTGTTTGAGGAGTCGCATGCAGTGTTGGACCAACACATTTCTTTACCTGAGGCAGAACACCAAATGACAGTTCCTCTGCATCATCCCCTCCCATGCATACTAATGTCCCTCACTGGCCAGGTTATTTTCCCAGATGAGAAACCCTTCCCTGGTACAGTGGGCCCTTGGTATCTGCTGGAACACTGTACTGAAGTCCCATCATTACTAGCTGGAAGCAAAAGTTGCTGGAAAGAAATGAAGTATACTGGGGTTTGGTTTCAGGGCACACATACTCCCACATGGATACCAAAATCTGTGGATGCTCAAATCCCATTATATACAGTACAATAGAGTAGCATAATGGTGTCCCTTATGTAAAATGGAAAAATCAAGGTTTGCTTCTGGGAATTATTTTTTGGGGCTGGAATATTTTCAAGCTGTGGATAGTGGAATCTGTGGATGCAGAATCCATGGATATGGAGGGTCAATTGTAATTATAAAATACCAATAACAAATAACAATTTGATCCTTTTTCAGGACACACACATCCAGCTTCCATAGATCTGGATTTTAGTATTAGAGGGATTCACCAATGTGTTGACTCACCCTTCTGCCATACAGGTAGTAGATTCAGTGGGTGTCCTCTAGTTGGGACTAACCAATAGGATTCAGCCCCAAGGCAGCACTTGAAGACAGGGAGAGCTGTAGGCCACTCTTGGCAAAGGGGATGGGTGTGAGGTTGCTTTTTGATTGCATTTTTTTTGCTCATAATGACTGAAGAAAAAGCAGGGAAACAAGACCTGCCAAAGGGGCAGAACCCAGTACATATTTGCGTTATCAACCTTTGCATGCATATACTCACTAGTAAAGTGCATGTCACTCTCTAGGAGTTTAGGCACCGCATGTTTATAGTAACTATGTGTGTGTGCTTGTTCAAATCCACTCTCTTCCTGCATAGGAAGTAGTAGTCTTCATTTGTTCTCTGAGGTTTCATCTGCCCTCACACCTCTCTGTCACATTCTCTCCTTCCCTGCCTTGTCTTCCATGAAGCATGTGTAATAAGAGCCTCTCTAGATGAGACGCTCTAATTCTCTTGATACCATGTAGTATTCTTTCTTTTCTTATCTTTCTTGAAGACAATGAACCTGTGTTGACTAAGCACAACTATCTATGGACGTTATCACACGGGGATCTGCCACCGAAAACTGAAAATAAACCGGACAAGCGGAAGACTTTAATTTACGGGATTTGTCCCGTTCCGCCTCGTCTGATAACTAAATTTGAATTTAAAAGGGGGTTAATTCGAACAAAAACCTGATCTTTTCAAATCCCCAAAAATCCCGAAAATGAAAAGATCAGGTTTTCGTTCGAATTAACTCCCTTTTAAATTCGAATTTAGTTATCAGATGAGGCGGGACAAATCCTGTAAATTAAAGACTTCCGCTCGTGCCCGTTTATTTCCACTTTCTCCCCGTGACTCCCCGTGTGATAACGTCCTATGAGTAAACATCTAAATAACCTAAATGACCCAAATTCCATCTGATCTTGGAAGCTAAGCAGGATCAGCTCTGGTTAGTTACAGGGGTAGGCAACCTTTCCCCTTCAAGGGCCAAGGGACTTCAGCTCCCAGAATCCCAGGAGCTATTGGCCAACATGGGACTATTGGCCAACATGGCTGAGGCTTCTGGGAGCTGAAGTCCCTCGGCCCTTAAAGGGGAAAGGTTGCCTACCCCTGGGTTAGTACTTGCAGGGGAGACTGCCAATGAATACCAGGTCCTGTAGAGGAAGGAACTGGCAAAACCACCTCTGAGTAATCCTTAAGAAAACACTGTGAAATGCATGGTTTCGGCATGAAGGCACCCTGAAGGCACATGCACAGATCTATTATATAAAACTGATTTTATATATCTTACATAGAAGACTAAGGGGGGAAGCAGACGGGAGCTTCCTGTGCGCCGTGGGACGGAGCGCCGCTGGACCGCGGCAGCCGCACCGCGGCGCACCATCGGCGACTCTAAAAGGAGCACCAAATTGGCGCTCCTTTTAGATTTCAGGGAAAGGGTGCCCTAAAAGCGGCGGGCACACTTTCCCTGCCTCAAACGCCGTGGCGAGTGCGGTCGCCGTGGCGTGAAGTCATCCTCGGAGCGCCGGCCGTGCAGAGGGCCGGCGACTCCGAGGGCGACCTCAGGAAGAGGAAGGGGCGCCGCTCGTGCGGCTGCCCCTCCTCTTCCCTGCCCGGAAGACGACTCTATTAGTCGTCTGCCGAGGCCCTTAGTATCTTTTTCTGCTAGATTTTGTGTGGGGATGGAGTGGGCTAGTGAATTATTTGCTTCTTCCTAGCTCATTATTTACTCTGAGAGTTCTACTATCATGTCCCATATTTCCCAAAAATATGTCCCTCCTTTCTCCATCTCCCTATAGCAAAGGTGGCTATACCCCAGAACAGAGACACACCACCCCTTTTGGGCTGTCTTCAGAGCTCTGAGGGGTTCACTGTGAGGATGCTTCTATCATTTGAAGTGACTGGAAGTGATGTCGCATCACTCCTAGTTGCTTCTATGGTCTCTAGGATGCAGGGGGGGGGGATCTGTATATTTCATGGGGGTGGGGAAAATAGCATTTTAAATACATTTTAATGTGTTTTGGAGCAGAAGGTAGTGTACAGTATGCCCCCCATATCTATGGAACTGGTGACCGTGGTTCACTTACCCATGTGCAGGGGGGGAATGTTTTCTAGGCCTTTTCTAAGTCTTCCAGCACAATTCTATAGTAAGCTTCTAGTGGAAGTTGACTATAGAGTTGTGCTGGGGGACCTAGAAATGTCAAGAGGTGTTCTCTCTTAGAATCTCTATGGTCAACATCCATGGTAAGTCATTCATTTCAATAAGGTTTGCTATTATCCAAGGTTTCATGTTTCTATGGTAAGCCCAGGAGCATATCCCCACCCCCACCCCATAGATACAAGGGTTGTACTGTATTTTCAAGTCCATAAAGTGATTTAAAGAAGAAGTTTGAAAAATTGTGTGGGTGGCTTTAAGGGGAAATTGGAGGTCTTAGAGGCTACACTGGACAACTAAAGGAACGCATGCAGCTCATGGGTTGCAGACACTCATCTCTACAGAAAGTAAGGGAACCACTGAGGGCTGGATTAAGACACACTAACCTTGTCCTTATTTGGCATCAAGTTGACTTTGATTTATGGTAGCCCTATGAATGAAAGACCTACAGAAGCCTTGGCTATTATCTGCTCTGTTCAGGTCTTGCAAACTTGGGGTCATGGCTTCCTTGACTGAATCAATCTACCTGTAGCATGGTCTTCCTCTTTTCCTACTGCCTTCTATTTTGTCAAGCATTATCTTTTCCAACAAATTTTGTCTTCTACTGATATGTCCAAAATACAACAGCCTCCATTTGGTAATTGTGGCTTCTAGTGAGAGTTCAGGCCTCATTTGCTTAAAGAACCATTAATTTGTCTTTTTACCAGTCCATGGTATTCACAGAAGTCTCCAGCACTACCTTTCAGATGAGCTGATTTTCTTCCTCTCAGCTTTCACAGCCATATATAGAAATTAGAAGCCACTGTGTCAACTTTAAGAGGCCTTATACATACAGCATTGTTAAAAATGTTTATTATGTCAAACTTTAAATTCATCATTTTTTAAAAAAATTAGGAACCACCTCATAAATTGAGGATTTATGGTAGAAGTTACGTAGCTTGCCTCATCTGAAGTGTGACAATATATCTGAGAAGGGTTTAGTCACTCTCAGTAGATTAGGTGAAAAAAAAAAAGGCAGGGGAATGTGAATTTATAAGAAATTTTCTTCTACTCTTTCTCTCTTTCCATCTCCTTTCACCTGTCATCCATGGCCAACTATAGGTGAATGGTCGGGAACTGTCCCGTCTCTCGCAGGAGCAGACCCTTGAAGCCCTGAGATGTTCTAAGGAGCCTCTGGTCATCCAGGTGCTACGCCGCAGTCCCCGCAACCGGGGTGGGGGGGTTGAAGGACCCACCCCCCAAGGGGATCCCACCACTCTGGTGGACAGTGGAACACAGACAGACATCACCTTTGAACACCTACTGGGGCTAGGAAGGATGCGGCCACCAAGTCCTCCAGCTGTGACACTGGAACCCTATGGGCTGTCAGATCTGTGAGTATTCCCTTGAGGACCAATTTCTCCCCTGGCCTTTGCTCCTGGTGTCCTTTAATTCTATCCCTATAGCCCACTTCCTAATAGCCTATACTTTTAGATTTGCCAACTAGCCATTATTGCTGTAATTTGCCCTCAAGTCAACCTCAACCTATGGTGACAGTATGAATGAGAGACCTCCAAGAGGCCTGGTTAGTTCTTGAAAACTCAGGGCCATGGCTTCCTTGATTGACTCAATCCACCTGCAATGTGGTCTTCCTCTTTTCCTGCTGCCTTCCATTTTACCAAATATTATCTTTTCTCAGTGAGTCATGTTGTCTTGAGATACATCCAAAGTATGACAGCTTTAGTTTAAGTCATCTTGGCTTTAAGGTTAAGAATTGATTTGTCATTATAGCGGTGCACTTGGCAATCGTCCTTGAAGACCATTCGATGCTCTAAAGAGCCTCTAGAGATACATTTTTTTTCTTTTTTAAATTAATTTTTTTTTTTACAAATAATGGTGTAGAAACAACAGTTAAACAAAAAAGAAACCCCACAAAAAACCACAAAAAAGGAAAATATTATACATAAGGCACACATAGTAGTTATACATAGTGGCAAAAAATGCAAATAATAAAGAGAGGACAGAAAGGGGGAAATAGAGAAACAAGAAAGGAAGAAAGAAAAAGGGAAAGAGGGAAAGAGGGGAAAGGAAAAAAAGAAGAGAAAAGGAAAAGGAAAAAAGAAGTAAAATATAAAAAATTCAGTACTTATTAACAACCCATATCCCACCACCCATGTATATCATTTGTATTGCAGTTCTTATGTACATATCATGATACTACTCCTCTTAAAAAAGAATTATCCTATATATTCTACATCTCTTATTTGCTTCTAAAAAGACTTTTGATTAACAGTTGTAAACTAAATCCTGCTATTATTATGTCTCCTCTTAAACCTTTAACATAATCCATAAAGTTTTCCAAGTTCTTAAATCATTTATGTCATTGCCTTCAACAAGATCAGACAATTTTGCTAATCCAGTGAAGTCTATCACTTTCCCCAGCCATTCTGAGATATTTGGAGCCTCCTCTTTTTACCAATATTTAGTATAAATTAGTGGTTTATGCTAAATAGTAATCAATTTTTTTCTGATTGGTTGTCTATATCGATTATAATTTTGATGGCTGTTTTATCCTACATTGGGATAGGTGGCAGGAGCTAAGTAAGCAACATGGCTCCAGATACTGCAACAGCAAGGAAGCAGCAGCAAAACCTGTCTTAGCCAAGTGAAAAAGCTGCCCTGCCACCTCTAAAACTGCTCAAGATCTGTCAGGGCATTTTCCCTTGATAACAGAGAGGGTGTTCTCTGCCATCCCTCCCACCACCATCATACACTGCTGCAAAAAGTACTTTACGCCAGCACAATGGACTGCTACAGCAGCATAAAGCTCCAAAAGGATTCGAGCTTCGTGTACTCCCAAATGTCTATGCTAGTGCCTCATCTGCACTGCAGAAATAATCCAGTTTGACACCATTGTAACTGCCCTGGCTCAATGCTATGAAATTCTGGGATCTGTAGATGGTTGTGGCAAAGCTCAGGTACTACAACCAACTGCAAATCCCAGAATTCCATAGCATTGAGCCAGGGCAGTTAAAATGGTGTCAAATTGGATTATTTCTGCAGTGTGGATATAGCCTGAATCATTTTCCTGAGTATCAGGCCAGATAAATACTACACTCGTCCCTCCACATTTGCGGCTTTGATTTTTGTGGATTTGATTATTTACGGATTTTATTAATATATCCTCTCTAGGAATCTCCAGATCCTCCAGCGCAAATCTGTGGTCAATTTTAACCAAAAGTTGCACTGAAGGACCTAGAGATGTCTAGAGAGAACCCTCCACATGACCTATAGTTAATGTCTGGTAGATGTTGACCACAGAGTTTCACTGGAAGACCTAGAGATTCCTAGAGAGGTGTTCTCTCAGGTAAAAACATAATGCTTTTGTTATTTGCTGTTTTTCAACATTAGCGGGGGTCCTAAGCCCCTAACCCCTGTGAATGTGGAGGGACAAGTATAGTTACTATTGGTTTCTTGAAACTGATTTTTCTAGACTAGACTAGAGAGGGTGAGATTGTGTCAAATAAACATCAAATAAAAGGGTGGGTACTTATTTTAGGAGCTTTATAAGCAGTATTACAGTATTGCACCGCAGCACTGGAGGTAAATTCACCCCAAAGAATCATGGGAAATCTAGCAACAAATATAAAAACAGGGAGGATCCCGTGAATAAACCGCAAGTAGCTTTCACACTACAGCACTTGTGCAAAAAAAAAAAAATGAATTTGTGAATGAAACGGAAACGGATTCATGATATTTTCCCGAAAATGCCAATTTGCTGGTTCTTGTCACTTTCTTGTTGGATTCTATGCAGTTTGCACACAACCTAATGTGAAAACCATTCACGCATTTGCACCTAAAATGTTGGATAATCATGGGTTCTTACCCAAGTTTTGCCATATGATAAATTCCTAGTTTGTATTTAGTGCAGGGGTAGGCAACCTGTCCCCTTTAAGGGCCGAGGGACTTCAGTTCCCAGAAGCCTCAGCAATGTTGGCCAATAGTCCCATGTTGGCCAATAGCTCCTGGGATTCTGGGAGCTGAAGTCCCTCAGCCCTTAAAGGGGAAAGGTTGCCTACCCCTGATTTAGTGAATTTGTGTTCACGAGGACAGAGCCCTGGGTGTCTCTTAAAGGCTCCTTGGTGGAAAAGGCATGCATCACCTAATAGTCTTGTATCTTCTCTTGCTCCCAGCCCCACCATTGGACATGAATATTATGACCCTGTGGAATTCATGGAAGGAGGTGCTCCAGAGACTGAACGGGCAGAAGAGCTGGAGTATGAGGTGAGAACGTGATGCAGCTGGATTTTTCTATCCACAGGTTAGGGAACTCAAACAATATTGGGTGATAAGATTCTGGGTACGACGAAGGGGCAGAATATGACTCAGTTATGCAATAATGTCATGTTTTTGCCACACATTAAGCTATCAGGACTGAGGTGCAGAAAGCCAAAAGATCAGGCAGTGGCCAGGATGCCAAAACTGGCAATGAATCCACTGCCCTGACAACATTTTCTGTTTTGCACAGAGCAACAAAGCAGGTCAAACACAACACAAATGTCCAATTTACACACTTTCTGCTAAACATGCTTTGTCCAAAGGTTCTCAAAATCCACACCATGCAGTTGGCTAAAAAGAGAGCAAGGTTTGTGTAGTGGTTTGAGTGATGGACTATGACTCTGGAGACCAGGGTTCTAATTCCTCATCAGCTATGAAAACCCATTAGGTGACCTTACACAAGTCACACTATTTTAGCCTCAGAGGAAGGCAATGGCAAACCTCCTCTGAACAAATCTTGCCAGGAAAACCCAGTGAATGGTTTCCCTTAGGGTCACCATACGTTGGAAATGACTTGAAGGCACACAACTACAACAACAATGTTGGCCAAATGTCTGGAAAAGTCACAGGTGGTCTTGCAAAACAACAGCTAATGTAGTAAGTTTTTAGCAAACAACATAAAGTACGTACCCTCTGAATGCCTCAATTTGGCAGGGACAGTCCCAGGCAATCCTCTGTAGTCCCACTTTTTCAGTTGCCCTTAAAACGTCTCAGTTTCTCTGTCCTCCTTAATCCTCAGCTTACTGCAATTCCTGCAAATAGAACTTAGGACGTTATCACACAGGGGCAAATCTGCTGGTTAATCCACACAAAATCCAGACAGAAACTGGATTAGTGCCCTGTGTTTTCACATGATGTTGCACAGAAACTGGACAGAAAGTGGACAGAAACTGGTGTTAACCGCGATCTTTTGAAATCCAGTTGTTTGGAGGAAATGCAAATGCGCAATTAAGGTAATTGCGAATTTACCGTAATGTGATCGCCAAATGCGCATTGGGGAGCATTTCCCTGCTGTTGCCATGGTTCCCGCAAGCATTCCTCTATTTGCGCATGTGCAAGAGGCTCATTTCTACTACATTTACGGGCTAGTTTTGCTTGTGTGTGGACGTTGAATGCGCTTACTGTAAATTCACAATTAAGGTAATGATGTTTGCGGAAACAAGGTTTATTTCCCGTTTATTTTCGGGATGCCTCATTTCCACTTTATTTTCGCTTTCTGGCCCACGTGTGATAACGTCCTTAGAGGGCAAAAGTAGTTTGCACTCTATTAACTCAGCAACAGGGAGAGAACAGGAGAGGAGGGGGAGGAATCTTACCTTTTTGAACAGGCTCAGGCGAAAAGCAAACTGCTACAGCCTCTCCTAGCTTTGTATTTTTCCTCATTAGTAACTTTTGCCTTGACTACACTCAGATGTTGCTTGCCCACATGTGTCCCAGTTTTCATCTGTGAAATGTTGGAAGGTATGAAAGTGTTTACACCTGCCCACCCACCCGCAGTAAGTTGATAACTTAAAGCAATGATTCCAAAACTCTGGTTCTCCAGCTGTTTTGGACTTCAGCTCCCAGAAGCCTCAGCCATCTTGGCCAATAGGTCTGGGATTCTGGGAGCTGTAGTCCAAAACACCTGGAAGGTGAATAAATAACTTTTGCACAATAACATTCCAAGCTCAGATGTAGGTCATCCATTGCAACAGTTTCCAGAAGGGTGGCTATATTAGCAAAACAAACAAACAAGAGGTTCAACACAGACATTTGCTCATATCTGTATGGATATTTGTTTCCTTTTAACAACATCTTACTATGTTGTCATTCAGTTCCGTACTATTCTTTCTGATCCAAAAAGCACTGCAGAAATTATTCCATTTGAGACTACTTTTATTGTACTGGCTCAGTGCTATGGAATCATGGGAACTGTAGTTTATTGTGGTACCAGAGCTCTCTGATAGAGAAGGCTAAATGTCTCACAAAACTACAGTTCCCAGAATTCCCTAGCATTGAGCCAGGGCAGTTAAAGCCCTCTCAAACTGGATTATTTCTGCAATGTGTTTTGGATCTCTAACAGTTAATCTTTAATGAAGAAAGAACAAGGGTATACATTGCTTGGTAAAGAAGAGTATATTGTGACATCTAACAGCAAATATTACTTGCAAATGCTGCCAAAATTGTGACCAAAGTGAGAACTCCAGGACTTGCAGAACCATTAAATAAATACTTAAAAATCAAATCCAAGAGGGAGCAATTACCAAAGCCACCACTATGATCCATAAAAATAGCTCAGTGAGAATTAAGCAAATTTTTATCCATGGAATCTAGAGTCATTCGGAAAATAAAAATGGAACATGGTGGAAGGAGGAGTTGGAATGTCTTGCCTGGAAAGAATGGCTGTCTGGAATTCTGATTAAAATCACTTCTTTAAGAAAGAGGTTTTCACTTTATCTTAGCCGGGGTGTGTGTGTGGTGGTGTGGCAAATCCCACTTGGTGTATATGTACTGTGGCCGTTATCACACGGGGTCTAAAGCAGACAGAACCCCCTCCCATCCCCGTCCCATTGCGGTTCCTTTGCCCCTGTGTTCACATGACGTTGCACACAACCCCGCCCACCCCCCTCCCATCCCCGTCCCATTGCGGTTCCTTTGCCCCTGTGTTCACATGACGTTGCACAGAACCCCGCCCATCCCCGTCCCATCCCCGTCCCATTGCGGTTCCTTTGCCCCTGTGTTCACATGACGTTGCACACAACCCCGCCCACCCCCCTCCCATCCCCGTCCCATTGCGGATCCTTTGCCCCTGTGATCACACGACGTCACAGAGAACCCCCTCCCATCCCCCTCCCATCCCCGTCGCATTGTGACATCATCCCCGTTCTTTTGCATGCTGGTTTCATTGGGAATTACATTTGCGCGACCAGAAGCATACCGGAATGATGCTGCTTTCATTCATTCTGGAATGATGCTAGTTGCTAGAGACCCGCATGTGATAACGTCCTCTGTGTCTTTGCACACAATACATACCCACACATATATCTCAAACAGTGCACTGCCTCTCCCTACTCTTAAATATTTTTTCCAAGTTCAGTATTTCAAGAGTAGGATAAATGTCTCTGTTAACCATGGAACAAAAAGTAGCTAAGACAATTATGAGATACCTCACATGGTTTCACTGAACATGACTGATAGGGTGGCAAAAAAGTAGAGTAGTCACATTCACAATAAAGCGTGCACATACAATAAGATAGTTAAGAAGTGGTGTATGTAATTTGTAACTACTGAATTCCACACTGACAAGCACTATATATAACAAAATACAAAAATATTGGCCAACAGTTAAGCAGTCTGGAGTTAAGTCCAAAACATCTGGAGCAACAAAATTTGGGAATGACTGTCTGAAGAAACCAAGAGGATGTTTTAGTTATGAATATCTCACCTGGGGCATCATTAAAAGAGTATAATAAAACCTGTTAAGACTTCCACCATTTATAAGGCAAAACTTGGATAGAAATCTCTGCTTCCAGTTTCCTAGGAGTTGTAGTCCAAAAAGGAAACTTTAATGCTCCAAAGTGAGGGATCAGGTCCAGCATGGCATAGTGGGTTGAGTGTTAGACTAGGACATTGAGAGACCAGGGTTCGAATTTCAGCTGAGCCATGGAAACCCAGTGACTGACCTCGGCCAAGTCAGTCTCTCAGCCTCAGAGGATGGTAACAGCAAACCTGCTCTGAGCAATAAGCTTATCGCACAGCACTTACAAGGATGGGAAAGGAACGGAATGGAATGGAGCAAAAACACATTTTACTGCATGGGAGAATGCCACCGATGCTGCCGGGAGTCCCCAAGGCGTTCTCCAGACGTTCCTGGCAGCCGATTTTGAAGAACAATTTTGAACCGTCCTTCAAAAATCGACTGCCAGGAACGGCTGAGGAATGCCTTGGGGACTCCCATGCAGTAAAATGTGTTTTTGCTCCATTTTGTTCCCTTCCGTTCTGTTCCCGTTCCTTAAGTGCCGTGTGATAAGCTTATATATCTTCCAAAGAAAACCCCACGGGTCGCCTTAGGGTCCCCATAAGTCAGAAACAACTTGAAGACACACAGCAACAAAAGGAGGGTTGGTGATGGGTCATAATGACATTAAGTGTGACCTTTGGTGCTTTTTCTGTCCCACAGGAGGTGGAGCTGTACAAATCCAGTCACCGGGACAAGCTGGGCCTGATGGTTTGTTACCGAACTGATGATGAGGACGATGTAGGCATCTACGTTGGAGAGGTGGGGGAGGGGGCAGCCCTTGGCGGGGGGCAATGTGTGTGGCCTGGAGGGGCCAAGGTAGGCAAGTGGGGCAGCGGGCTTGGAAGGGTAAAGCTGCATGCTAGAACTCAAACTTTACATGCCAGGGAGAACCCACTCCCTTCTTCTTCTGTTGCTTTTGGGTGGGGGTCTTTCCTTGCGGAGGGGCAGGGAGTTACATACTGGCTTTGTTTGCACATGCTTCTGGGATATTCTGGCCAAGCTGAAGAGTGAGCAGAGGGGGCTTCTGGGAGTGGGAGTCCCACAAAGTAACTTTCCATTTTCTCAAAGGGAATGGCTGGATGGATATTACAGTCAACCCTCCATATCCACAGATTCTTTATTCACAGATTCAACCATCTATGGCTTGAAAATATTTTTTTTAAGTATAAATTCTGAAAAGCAAACCTTGATTTTTGCCAATTTATATAAAGGACATCATTTTACTATGCCACTGTATTTGATGGGACTTAAGTATCTACAGATTTTGGTAGGGAGTCCCAAAACCAAACCCTAGGGCCATGTTGGTGAACCTATGGCATGCATGCCAGAGATGGCATGCCATTTTCCCTGGCATGCAGAGCAGGGAAGAGGAGGAAAAGGGGTGCATCTGTTCCTCCTCCTCCTGGGCCTTCACCTTTCCTTAGAGAGGCAGCTGAAGGCCCAGGAAGGTGCGGGGAAGGGGGGGGGGAATGTCCTGCCCCAGAAGTCCTGTTCCCCTTGGATGACCCACCTCTGGCCCAGGGTAACACCTGGTGCTGGAAAACCATTTAGTTTGGGCACTCAATGCCTAAAAGGTTCGCCATCACTGCCCTAGCGGATACCAAGGGCCCACTGTAATGTAGAAACTGGGGAAGCTTAGCTTTAAAAAGGTGAAGAGGAAGGGAGTGTTTTCTGGTGCTTTCTTAAACTAAGGAAGTAAGACTTGAAAGAAGCATCTGGACAGAGGAAGACAGAAATGGAGGTTCCTCTACCCATAAAAACAGCAGCTTCTGGTGGGAGGAAGGATTTCCTTTGGGACCAAAATGAGTTAGGGAAGAGGAGGTCATATTAAACTCTTGCTCTCCCCATCCTCAATAGTCAGAATCCTCCTCCATTTCCACTAGAGAGATGCTGTTGACATTTTTAAAATATAAAAATTAATTGCATTCACATAATTAACATCACTTCTAACTTAAGAACTAACCAAGATTCCATAAGTATTGCCTTTGAATATATCTCCAGGAGCTATACCCATAATTCTAACATAATGAGCTTAAAATGAATATAAAGCATGTTTCAAATGTCTTCTGAAACATTACAGCAGCATCTCTTGTGTACTGGGCCTCTCAGCATTCTGCAATTTATAGTTATTGAGGAAAAAAATAGGAAGCAGGGAATTCATGCACAAAGCACCAGGTCATCAGCCCAGAAAACAGAGGAAGGCTATGAAACTTAGAAGGCTGTGTGCCTGCCTGAAGATAGTAATTTAGGACTGTTTGGCCAATTATGATGCTTCCCCAGACTATTCAGTTCATTTTGGGAAGGAGCTCTTTTGTAACTGATGGAATTGTTTTTCTGGTGGTGCGACTCCAATGCATTTTTAAAGCAGGCATGGGATTTGCAAAGACCTCATTTTCAGGATTTGCAAGACATGCTCTTTTATCACATTTTTATTCAATGCTTCCTCCAAGAGCAGAGATTTGCCATTTTATAATTACAGTAACCCTGTGAGGTTGTTTACACTGACAGAGAGTGATCCTTTAAAGAGCATCCACGGAGCATCATGGCTGTTGAGTGGGGATTTGGGACATTATTACACAAGTCTGCTAATGTGGGACTAGAGCAAGATAGTAGCATTATTGTTCAGTACTTACTGCACAACACTGTCTTCATCCTGTTGCTGGTGTACACTTCAGTCATTTCTGAAGCACACCTTGTCATTGATGGGGAAAACCCATCAATGACTCCCAACAGCACTACTATCCAGGTAGTCCCCCTTATGTGACAATCTCTTCCATTTCAGAAACAGAAGAGACAGCAGTCACATGGCTTTAGGGAATTCTCCTCTTCTTTCCCTCTCTTCGTCCTCCTCCTTGCTATTCCCAGGCAGGCCAAGCCATGCTTTTCATTTTTCTTTGGTTGTTGTCTCTTACTCTTCAGCCTCCCCATCTCTCCTTCCCAACCTCTCCTTCACTGCCTCAAATCTCCCCACCACCACCACGAATGATCTGCATGCCCTCAGTAAGACAATAACAGAGAGGAAGTGTAAGCAGGACAGTATGGATACCATACACGGCAGCACCATATGGTATTGAAACGAAGGCGCAACAAAGATTGCTTCAGTATGTTTCCATGTGCTTCAAATACATGATTGTTGTGCTGTAGAAGCCTTGTGTGATAATCATTTTGGACCCAGATCTCTCTGGCTTGATACGTAAATCCTTACACCAAATGACACAGAGAGCCACCCTCAGAATATCTGCCAACTGCTTATTAGGGAGAAAACCTAAAAGACAAAGAAAAAAGGAGTTTTCCCCTGTGGTTTCAGGTCTCATGTAATGTGACTCTAGCAGAGTACTACAGGTACACAGAGCAGGAGACACATAACAAAGAGGGTCCTCACATCATTCACCTAGATCTTAGGATATGGTGTGAAGAACCGAGCCCAGCTTGCCCTGAGATGAGGTAGAGAAATAGCGTTATGTCTGGCAGTGGGGATTAGGGCAGCCACAGTAGTTAATATCTAGAATGTGTAAACACTACACAGTTATAGCACTTTGATACCAGGTTAACTGTCTTCATTCCATGCTGTGGAATTCTGGTGGTGTAGTTTGGTGAGGTACTTTGAATTCTCTGTTAGGGGGCTCAAGTGCTGTTTAGTTTAGGAAGGTGGTGGACTAGAATTCTCCAGAAGGGGATTCTAAGTACAGGTATAGCTCAGTTAATGAAGCAGATGTATTCCCGAGCATTACTTCATTAACAAAAATTCACCAGAGACAGAAATAAGATGAAAAGAACAGGGATAAATCTTTGCACCACAGAAAAGAAGAGCAGTTTAACATGTTTCAGCACTAATACTTATACACCAATACTAACCATATAACCAGTGAAATGCAGCAACCAGGTCGGGTAAGCCTTGCATTAGTAATCAAAAACATTTTGAATCTTCCAGAGATCACTCAGAGGCTTCTTCCAGAATGCATCCATGGATGATCTTACCTTTCACCAGACTTCACTTTTCTTATGATTTCCATTTTGGTGCCCAAACTTCTAGATCTGTGTTGGCATCTGCTCTCACCTTTTCTCTCTGTTTTGCTGTTCATGTATGCTCTGTAAGGGATTCTGGAGACCGCTGCTCTTTATGCAAGCACACACACCACAGTAGGATCAGCTAGAGCACTGCCACTCAAATTGGTGATCCCTGGAGCTGGTCCCTGAACCATCAGAAAGAAAGAAGTAATTGTAGCCAATAGGCACAAATATAGTGCCAGCCCCTGGCATGCTGGGGGGGCGGGATGCTAATCCCTCACATCAAACAGCCTTAGAAGCAATATGTTAGAGTAGAATCCCACTCTTTCCAATCTCAAGTTTTATTGCATTGTTTACTGTAGACATACAACTGCAAACACTGAAAGTTTGTGTTTCTCTGGACTTCCATAACCATCCTCTCCATACTGATGCTGCAGAAATACTTCCCCGTATATACAGGAGAGCCAGCCAGTGTGGTGTAGTGGTTTGAGTGTAGGACTAGGACTCTGGAGATTAGGGTTCAATTCCCTGCTCAGCCATGGAAACCTCTGGGTGAGCTTGGGTGAGTCACACCCTCTCAGCCTCAAAAAACCCTGTGATAGAGTCACCTTAGGGTTGCCATAAGTCAAAAGTGACTTGAAAAACTCAACAACAAATATAGAGAATGAGGAAGAAAAGGGGTCTGGATGGCAAAAAAAAAAAAAAAAAAAAGACTTCACTGTCAGAGGTTTTGTTAACTGAGATGTGCCTGTATCTAACCAAACAAATCCCAGGATTGCCTTGGATGGATCCACAACAATTATGGTGGTATCAAACTGGTATAAAAATTGCAGTGTCGATACACTCTAGATGTGGTTGTGAGAAACTTCAAGGCTCCTGCATTCATACTTTTACAAGTCTTCATTCTTTTAAAGTAAACTTAGGACAGTCCTTAAAATACAAGACTGTTCTCTGTAGACTAGGACCCATCGCCAACCAGTAAGTTGTGTGTGGACACCTTGCCCATCATTCAAAGGTTGAGATTCTAACAGCAACAAGAGAAACTGAAAAACAAAACTCTTAGGCTATTCTCCTGATGCTAATTTAACTTTTCTTACCCCAGGTTAACCCTAACAGTATTGCTGCCAAGGATGGTCGGATCAGGGAAGGAGATCGCATTGTCCAGGTAAATGATGGGTGGTGGTGGTGGTGGTGGTGGTGGTGGTTGCAGGGCAGGTTGGGGGAGGGAGGATATTGTTTACCATGAATTTAACATTATACATTTCCCCCATTCCTAGATTAATGGAATGGAGGTACAAAATCGGGAGGAAGCTGTAGCAATTCTCACTCAGGAGGAGCGGACAAATATTTCTCTGTTGCTGGCTAGACCTGAGACTGAGGTGAGAGGCATTTAGATACACCACACATGTGAAGAAGAACAGGGAAGGGCTGATGCTCAGCAGTAGCATGGCTTAGTCCCGTGTCTCCCCAGCTATGTTTAACAAAGTCTCTTGTCTGACACCCCAGAGAGCTGCTGCTGGACACTGCAGGAAACCTGTGACCCTTCAAAATGTTGCTGCACTGTAACAACTCTTAGGGTCACCAGTTCAGGATCATTCCAGGCTCTTGAGATTTCCAGCCCAAAATCTGTGACCCAGAGATGTGCCCTGGTTCTCTCATTAAGCATTGTGCATTAAGTATCAGCCACAGTTGTTCACGACTTGTTATTCAAAAACACAAGCAGAACATATTTTATAGTTTTTTGTGGGTTTTTCAGGCTGTGTGGCCATGTTCTAGAAGATCTTCTTTCTGACATTTTGCCAGCATCTGTGGTTGGCATCTTCAGAGAAAAGGGGTCTGGATGGGGTCTGAAAACGGGTCTGATTCTCTGAAGATGCCAGCCACAGATGCTGGTGAAACGTCAGAAACTCTTCTAGAACATGGCCACACAGCCCCAAAACCCACAAAAAACTATGGATGCCGGCCATGAAAGCCTACAACTTCACAGAACATATTTTCCTGTTTGTAAATTAAGAAAGAAATCTTACCTAAAGGGGCTGCTTCCAAATCAAGGTGACATAAGGAGATTATAGATTTTTGTGGGTTTTTCGGGCTGTGTAGCCATGTTCTAGAAAAGAAACTCTTCTAAAACATGGCCACACAGCCCGAAAAACCCACAAAAAACTACGGATGCCAGTCATAAAAGCCTACGACTTCACAAGGGGATTATACTTTTTCATTGACTTGGGAAGACAGAATAAGGAACATTTAACCTAGGCTACTTGCTTCTGCTTCTAGTCAGATGATAGATACAGAATAGAGTGGAGTGTGTGCCCTGCTACCCCTGGGAGGGAAGGAGGAAGCTAACTAAGCAAATACATGTACAGTTGTCCCTCTGGGTTCGTAGGGGATCCAGTCCGGATCCCCCTGCAAATTGGAAAAACTGCAAATATTCAAAGCCCATTGGTTAAAATGCATGCACCATTTCGTCCCTCCCTGCTTGCCGTCTGCGAAGGGGCTAGACTGTGGGCTCCAAGTCCGCAAACGGGGAGGGATGAGTGTATACACTACAGAGTCTTTGTATGTTGCACTAATTAAGCCTTGCAAACTGTAGGAAGCTGCCACTCTACCTGCTGAGCAGGAGATTTGCACACAGCCCTATCCTCTTGAAAAGAGCAGACCCCAGCAAAATTGGAGAAATGGCACCCTTGTCTGTCACCTGAGGACGAGCCATTGAAAATGAAGACTCAGGCCCAGGCCCTGAGATCTGGCAACCCCTAAATTTTTACCATCCCTTACTGTTAGCTAAGGATGTTGGGGATTGCTACCTAACAGCATCTCAAAGGCCACAAGTTGGCCATCCTGTGGTGTGAACAGTATTGAGCTTGATAATGGGGCCTTTACAGAAACCCACCCCAAACCTGTTTCTGGGACCACCAAGACTCTCCAACCCTCAACCCCCATTCTACCTTTTATTCATTCATTCATTGGAAAAATATTCCTCTAGGGCAATTTCTCCACATTTCCACTACTTTCCTTCCCACTGCTGTTTTTGGCCCTGGACTTTTAAAACAGTATGTAAATCAGAAGTCACCTTCCAGTTTATTTCCTGTTTTTTAAAAAGCATTTCCTGGGCCTAAAACAGGCCACAAATGATAAAGGGAGGGAAGGGGAGTACCAAAATTGCCTCCCACACTTCCTAGGGTGTGCATGATGTGGCATTTCTAATTTTTTTAAAAAAAAGAAGAGGGGGAAAACAGTTAAAGATTATGAGTGAAGGACGTATAAGGCAATTTAGCCACTTTCTCTTTGATGCCTTCTCTGATTTCCAAGTACTTATGAATTTCTCTCCATCTTAATTTTTCTTCATGATGAATAATCTGGCCATGAGTACTTCTAGTTGGAGGGCTGTTATCAATAGGCATGGGGCAGATAATAATAATAATAATAATAATAATAATAATAATAATAATTCTATCCCTCCCCTCTGCCGAAGCAATCGGGGCAGCTTATAACAATAAAATACCACAATGTACAATCCCAGAAGAAAACAAAAAACAAAAGAACACCCACCCTTTAAAATAGTATTATACATCAAACATTTTAAAACAATAAAAGAACAGCCAACAATAACAGTTACAGCATCCTAATAGCAAGCAGGCAACAGTTATAAATGTAGCAGAGGTTAGAGATAGGGTGGGTTTGCTACTTAGGCAGGGGAAAAACTAGTCAGGAAAGACCTGCTGGAAGAGATCCATCTTTACAGCTTTTTTTGAAGTTGTCTAAGGTGGTAATCTGACGGATCTCGTCCGGCAGGCCATTCCATAATCTGGGAGCGGTTGCCGAGAAGGCCTTCTGGGAGGTTGCGGATAGCATAGTTTTAACCGGCTGAAGCAAATTCCTCCCAGAGGACCAACGTGTGTGGGTTGAGATATATGGAAGGAAGTGGTCCCGAAAATAGGATGAACCCAAGCCATTTAGGGCTTTAAAGGTAATAACCAACACCTTGGACTGAGCCCGGAAACTGATAGGCAGCCAGTGAAGTGAAGTCGTAGGCTTTCATGGCCGGCATCCATAGTTTTTATGGGTTTTTTCGGGCTGTGTGGCCAACTCTTCTAGAACATGGCCACACAGCCCGAAAAAACCCACAAAAGCCAGTGAAGTCTTTTCAAGACAGGTGAGATATGGTCTCTCCTAGATGTACCGGAGACAAGTCTGGCTGCCATATTCTGTACTAATTGAAGTTTCCGGACTAAGCATGAGAGTAGCCCCATGTAGAGCGCATTACAGAAGTCAAGACGGGAGGTTACCAGCGCATGTACCACAGTTTCAAGATCCCTTACTTCCAGGAAAGGGCGCAGCTGGCATATCAGCTGAAGCTGATAACAGGCGCTCCTGACCGTCGCATTTACCTGATTTTAAATCTGGAGCAACGGGTCCAGGAGTACCCCCAGACTGCGAACACAGTCCTTCGCGGAGACTGTGATCCCGTCCAGGACTGAAGGTTGTATCAAAAATACCTAGTTTCAGGGCTGCTACTGTTAGTACCTCCATTTTATCTGGATTCAGTCTCAATCTGTTTTTCCTCATCCAGCCCATTACCGCTCTAAGACAGTCATTGAGAGGAGAGATGCCATCTGAAGTCATGGCCGACGACCGAGGCATGGAGAAATATATCTGGGTGTCATCAGCATACTGATAACACCCCACCCCATGCCTCCGGGTGATCTCCGGATGAGCTATTCACTTCTTAATACATCTTCTGTGGTTATATATATATATATATATATATATATATATATATATGGGGACACTTTCTTCTATGTTCTAATTTTTAAAAATATGTGTGCTTGAGCCACAGTGGTACTACAATAAAATACAGAAGACTCCCCTTGTTTCCAGAGTAGCAATAGCACATTAGCAACCAATAGTATGTTAGCAAACCCATTCTTTTGCTTCTTAAATCTGGCTTTAGTTCATACTCCTGCATTCATCATCAGCTGTATTTTTGTTTGGTTTCTTCCTCCACCCAGTGTCGCTTGGGGAGATTATCACACCAGGTTTTACTGCAAGAATAAACTGTATAAAATCTGATGTTGTGGGTTTTTAATCGCACGGTGCAGTGCCTGTCCCATAGACAAGCTGTAGCTTTCCTGTTTGCATAATGGATGTTTTTATTCATGGGAGGAACCTGTGAATTAGCGCAGTATCATTGCTTTTCCAGTAATAGTTGCTGGTGTGATCATTCAATGCATTGCAGTCACAATAGGTCCTGGTGGGCATGGATTTCTCTCCCTTTTCTTCCCAACCTAGGTGAAAATCACTCAATTTCCGGTACCCAGACAGAACAAAGGATGGTTTACAGCAGGAACTTTGCAAGTTATCCCTTTCCCAGTAATTTTTTTAAAAAAACCCAAAACTTGTGTGATTGTGCAAGTTCATTCAATTGCTATTTCTCATCTTTTGTTGTTTATGTGGCCTCAATTCCAGAAGTTTTAATTAAAAAAACACACAACCCTACTGCGCCTGTGCATCCTACAGGGAATGAGAGGTGGCCTGCGATAAGTAGATTGCAGTATTGTGTTTTGCTTCTGAAATGTTGTTTTTGTGAAATTGTGACTAAAGTGTGATATTATGTAATGCTGTATCAGAATGCTTGTGTGATCCTCTATAAGGGATGAACCACAGGTTACCCACAGGTTAACACTGCGGTGTGACAATCTCCTGGGAGGTTACAGATGTTTACCAGCACAGAGGTAATTTTAAATATGAATGAGATCCTTGTGTAATCAAATCTGGATTTCACTGATTTAATTAATGCATACTGATTAATAGGAAGGACAGATAGGTCAGAGATAGGAATGAAAAGTTCCAGCTCAATAAGGTAACTCATGATATAAAGTTGGAAATGCCTTCCTTTAGAAAGAAATCAATTTGCACTAGAGTGTAAAACTGATGGCTATCCAGCTGGAATGAAATGAGGAAAAGCCTACTGGTCAAAGTGCCTCAGCCTACTTGAGTAATGTTTCCATTATTTGCATTTAAAATTCATTGTTTGTACAATTTTATGTTGTCTGCAAATCACACAATTGTCCAGCCAGCACTAACTGTGCTGGCTAGGGGATACTGAATGCTATAGGGCAAAAATAACCTTTTCTGCTATGACTTTAAGCAGCTAACAATAAGTTCAGGATAGTGTGGGGAGTATCAGGACCCATGGAGTCTGAGGCTATCTGGATGCAAACATGAAAAAAATCCTGGCTTTTAGGCAGTTACATCTTTGACTCTTGCCAACTCTCTTCACTCTTCCAGTTGTCCAAGCGCTGGAAAGATAGTGACCGTGATGATCTTCTAGATGACTTTGGTTCAGACCATGAAGCTGGAACAAAACCTCGGAGGCTTCTTTCGCCACCAAGCCAGCAGGTATGTGGTATAGAAATGGAAAGTGGGGAGTCAGTGGTACTGTTACTGAACAGGATTGATTTATGGTGGAACAATAAAATGGCACAAAGCAGCCTCACACACCTGGGTAGCTGTGAGGATCTCTCATGTACCCGCCACCAAATTGAGAGTATCCCATTTCTGCCACCAAATGTGGGGATCTCAGCTTATATACCACTGCTGCTTACACTAAACGTGGGGTTTCCATCCTTTATGTGAGGGTTCCACCCTTTATCTCACCACTGTATACAAGAAGCGTAAGATTTTCCATTTAAGATAATCACACCAATGCTATCAACTGTGAGGATTTCTCTCAAGAAATTCCACCACTGTGGCCAAATGTGGGGGCTCTTTACACATAAGCTACCAAACGTGAAGATTTCCAGGGTTCATTCCAAACACTCAGTGTGAGGACTTTCCTTGATCCTCACCTCTGCCACATGGAGGGCCTTCTTTGTGCCACCCTTATGTGACACCAACTACAGAGGCAATCTAAATGATGGTTCATATGAGGATTTACACTACTTTTATCCCCAACTGTGCACCACCCTCCCACCTTCAATGCAGACACTTTGCCAGAAACCCACCTTTCAGATTGATAGTGATTCTGGAAGCTAAAAGTGTATAAAAACAAAAACAAAACTTCATTTACAGAACTTAAAGAAAAAATAGTGCATTATTTAGAATACTAAACACCAAAATTCAAAACAGATGTTGACAAGCTGGAGCATGTCTAAAGGAGTGCAAACAAAATGGTTTTTCTGGAAACTGTGCCCTATGAGAAGTGACTTAGGGAGCAGGTAGAATTCAAAGATATAGCTGTGTTAGGGCCTTTGCAGACTGCCAGAAATAGTGCAAATTGAGTCCACTTTAACTGCCCTGACTCAGTGCTAGGGAATCATGGGAACTGTAGTTTATTGTGGCAACAGAGCTCTCTGACAGAGAAGGCTCAATGTCTCAGAAAAAAATACAATTCCTATTATTCCCTAGCACTGAGCCAGGGCAGTTGAAGTAAACTCAATTTGCACTATTTCTAGCAGTCTGCAAAAGCCCTTAGTCTGTAGAATCAGTATGTAGAGAGATCTTGTAACACCTTTGAGACTAACTAAAGAAAGAAGTTGGCAGCTTGAGTTTTCGTAGACTTAAATCTGAGGAAGTAGACTTAGATCTATGAAAGCTCATGCTGCCAACTTCTTTCTTTAGTTAGTCTCAAAGGTGCTGCAACATCTCTCTACTTAGGGAGCAGGGAATATTTAGCCTGGAGAAGAGAAGGTTAAGAGGTGATATGATAGCCCTCTTTAAATATTTGAAGGGTGTCATATTGAGGTTGGAGCAAGCTTGTTTTCTGCTGCTCCAGAAAGTAAGACATAGACCAGTAGATGCAAACTACAAGAAAAGAGATTCCACTCAAGATTAGGAAGAATTTCCTGACGTACAAGCTGTCCAACAGTATAACAAACTCCCTCAGAGTACGGTGGAATCTCCTTCTTTGGAGATCTTTAAACAGAGAATGGATGACCATCTGTCAGGGGTGCTTTGATTGTGTGTTCTTGCATGGTTGGACTGGATGTCCCTGGAGGTTTCTTCCAACTCTATCATTCTATGATTCCATTTGTATATAAAATTTGAAACATCACACTCCCTACTTTTAAGCTAAATCAGACCTTTACCACTCACTCAACTCAAACTCCTCTTTCTCTCTAACCCCTCTCAGACACATTTCTCAAACCTCAGCAGACTCCACTCAAATTTGAGTCCTGCCATTCACAATCTGTCCCAATGCAAATCTCCTCAAACATTCCAATCAGCATCCAACCCAACACTCCATTCTGTCCCCCAACAGCTACTTCCCTCATACCTTCATCATAAATCAAGCAACATTTTTATATACAAACACATGACACCACAGTGCCCTCTAAGAATGTTAAGCATGATGGGAGTTGTAATCCCACACATCTAGAAAGCATCAGTTGGAGAAGGCTGGCATAGAGGAATAAGATCACACCAAACAGATAAGAACAGAGGAAATGGCCAAGAAAAGCTGGATCATACTCAGTATTGTCTATACCAGTGCAGCTGCAGGGGGTGGGGAGGCAACATGATTTTAATATCAGTAGTCTGCCTTTCTACAAAATGGGTTAGTCTGTCTCTGCCCACCATTTTGATACCACCCCAGCAGCCATTTTGTCCCTGACACTTTATCAAAAGTATATTGATTGATTGATTGGTTGACTGAATCTATATCCCACCTTTTCCCATCATGGAATCCAAATGAGCCCATTGGTCCAAAAAGGTTGGAGCTCCCACTAACTGGCAGCAATTCTCCACAGTTTCAAACAGGTTTTTCACAGTCCTGCCTGGGGATTCCAGGGACTGGACCAAGGACCTTTTCTATGTAAAACATGTACTCTGCACTGAGCTATAACCATTCCTGCTGCAGACCACAATGGATCCAATCATTCTAGCATCTTAATGTGACTTCTGTGTTTGTATCACCTCTGATTTGTATCACCTCTGTATTTGTTCACTGTGCTAATATTTGCTTCTAACTCGCATTTCAAAAGCTTACAGTGGAATGCTGATCCTTGGCTTGCACTTGGGGTGAAAGCAAGCTGCTGATTAGTTCACTCCGAATTTGGTAATAACCTTCTTCTGTGAACAAGTGAGGCTGACAAATCCCTCTTCTTATGCACCTAAGCTGCTCGCTTGCACAGCTTAGCTTACATGCTATAAAAAAAGATAGGCAGGAGGTACATTGCAACCTGCTGGAAGATTGCTGGATCATTAGTACATTTGTAAATATTTCTGAACCGCTGATATGTAACAACAAGTACAAAGAAGTCCAAGCCCCCATCCACCCCATGTCAATACTAGGTTGGTAAGATTATCTAGTCAGGCATAGATTGACATATGTCGAGTCAGCCCACTGTATTGGGATCATAAGGAACTGGCTATATCCCAGCAACTATTTTGCATTAGCAAAAAGCAAAACATCCAGGAAGCCTAAGGTCTGTCTGCATCTGTACTCAGCCAGCAGCTAACACGCTCAAGTAAAAATCTCTCCAGTTTCTCTGTTCACGCAATACAAGGGGCTACAACAGGGATGACAAACTTCCCAGCGTGGATGTGTACGAGGGGGTATTGTAAAGTTTTAATTATCACTTTAAAAAAAATTGGCAGAAAGTTTGTTTTGATTTGTAGTTGTTAACTTATCTCTACGTAGTCACCATCCAGATTTACACATTTTCTCCAGCGTTTCTTGACCCTTTGAATACCTGATATTGTAGCTTGCACCTTCAAGGATTTTACATTTAGTCACTTCTGACACAACCTGTCACAAAAATAAAGGACACAATGAGCTGATTTTTCTCAACATCATGCACTTGGGGACCAATGATGACAATGACAAAATTTCTTCAATATACCATACCATAATAATCTCCAGGTGATAATTATTACAAGACCTCTTGTAAGATCGAAATCAGTTCACTGTAAAAGTTCAGTTGCCAAGCAGGAGTCTTAAGGGTGGGACCAAGGTGTTGAGTAGGAAATTCTGGGTCAAAAGCCTGGGCAGAAGATGGCATTCTTTTCTCTGAACAGTGCCTTCTTTCTCCTCTCCCTAGAATGAGCCTCTACCGGAAAAGCCTGCTGCGGATCCTGCCACCCCTTTGACCAATAGCCAGGAGTTGGATAGTGGTGTCGGCCGCACTGATGAAAGCACACGCAACGAGGAGAGTTCAGAGCATGACCTCCTCGGAGATGAAGCACCCAGTGCTGCCAACACCCCAGGGACCCTGCGCAAGTTTGGGCCCAGCCTACAGCCCCGCGAATTCCATTATAGCATGGACTCACTGCTGGCAGGGGAGCTTCCAAGCGCCATGGCTACAGACATGATGCCAGGGCTCACCGATGAAGAGTATGAACGCTACCGGGAGCTGCTGGAGCTGAAGTGCCACCTGGAGAACGGCAATGACCCAGGCCTGGTGAGTGCAGCACTGGACGTCAATCGCAATGAGGTGGCTCTGCTAGAGGAAGAGCTCCGCCACCTGGAGTTCAAGTGCCGGAACATCCTGCGAGCCCAGAAGATGCAGCAGCTCCGGGAGCGCTGCATGAAGGCCTGGCTGCTTGAAGAGGAAGGGCTGTACACCTTGGAAGGGGAACCCAAGAAACATGAGCTGTCTGACATCACTGAGCTGCCAGAGCGCTCTGACAAGGACAGCACCAGTGCCTACAACACTGGGGAAAGTTGCCGAAGCACCCCTTTGCTGGAGAGCCCCTTGCGCCGCTTAGCTGAGCCCCCTAACCTCAACCGGACTGCTCCTCTTTCCCCACCACAGCCCAAATTCCGGAGGGAAGAGCGGGTACGGCGTAGCCCCAAGACAGCCGGGGAAGGCAGCCCCTATCTGAGCAGAAGGCAACGGGAAGAGCCGCCAGCTCCCATCAGCCCCATGAGCCTAGCCAGCATATGTAAAGACTCTCTCGGGGGCAAAGCGGAGCCCCGCATGGAGTGGAAAGTGAAAGTGCGCAGTGACGGCACTCGCTATGTGGCCAAAAGACCAGTGAGGGACCGGCTGCTCAAAGCCAGGGCCATGAAGATCCGGGAAGAACGCAGCGGCATGACCACAGACGATGATGCTGTCAGTGAAATGAAGATGGGGCGCTATTGGAGCAAAGAGGAACGGAAGCAGCACTTGATCCGGGCCCGGGAGCAACGAAAGCGCCGCGAGTTCATGATGCAGAGCCGGCTGGACTGTTTGAGGGAACGGGAAGGCAGCGAAGCCCGAGGGTTGTCTAGCGAGGTCAATATCTTAGCCTTGAGTCACCGCAAAACCATGAAGAAACGGAGTCGGCGCATCCTGGACAACTGGATTACCATCCAAGAAATGTTGGCCCATGGCACCCGCTCGGCTGATGGACGCAGGGTTTATAACCCATTACTGTCTGTCACCACTGTTTGAGTCCACAGGAAGGAAACAGAGGGAGCTATAGTGGAGTTCTCTCTCCCACACCATGGTGCGTGCTGGCGAGTTAAAACCAAGACAAGCTAAACCATTCTTCCATTAC
The DNA here is from genome assembly GCA_026167975.1 of Phrynosoma blainvillii. Lineage (NCBI taxonomy): Eukaryota > Metazoa > Chordata > Lepidosauria > Squamata > Phrynosomatidae > Phrynosoma > Phrynosoma blainvillii. The sequence continues at coordinate 179,238,780 of JANUYF010000002.1, read as the reverse complement.
TAGGATGGTTTGCTTTTTTGAACACACCAGGAAAATATTGTATTACTACCACCTGAGCAATGTGGGGCTCAGAAAAGCCCACCTCTCTGAACCAAAATTTAGAGTGGAACAGTAAGCCCAGCATCCCTTCCTGCCTTACAAACTGGGGAGAGGGGGGTCCCTTCCCCCAAGCCTGCAACCCTCAGGAGCTTGTTGTTGGACAAGGTCTGTTCCTCCTGATGGTCACATAATCTGTATCAGAGGTGATTGTGCAGGGTACCTCAGCCCACATGTTGCTTCTGGAAAAAGCTTTTGCTGGCTTCACCCCTGCCAATCACATCTTGAAGCACAAGGAACCAGTTGTGGTCTACCTAAGAGTGTGCAGAGCACAAGGAAAGCAAAGAGGAGGCTCATCCCATACAGGTCAAAAAGACCTGTGAAGATCTCTCACTTCCCATCCAACCCAAGTTGAGATGTTGTGACATCTTCCTTTCCTCTTTTTCTTTCTCTCTTTTTCTCCTTCTCCTTTCTCTTTTGTGGTTGTGGCTAATTTCGTTTCATTTCTCTATTTGAAGATGGATGTCTGGGCCCTGGAGGCTCATCCCACAAGTGACTGTTCCCTTCCTGCATTTTCTACCATCTGATTGCTCCTGCCTGACTTCAGAGGGAGGAACATTAGCTTAGACTAAGGAGCAGATAGCTTGTGTTAAAACCTGTATCCCAAGGCTAAACGTGCATTGTTAAAATAAAAAGAAAATTGCTCTTTTTACTCATTGCAAAACATCTCATAAAAATTGGTTTCATGGGGCTTTATTTCTCAGGTGAAACAGTGCTGGGCATCTGAGAATAACAACCCATTGGCACAACACAGTCCTACTATAAATGCACACCTTGATTCAGTGTAACAACACTGGGGGGAAATTAAACAAACAGTGTTCCTTTGGGAAGATAGATTAACACAAAAAAATGATAGATGAAGAAACAAGATTAGTTGTGCTTGATAACCATACACTGAGCAAATCACCTTCATGAGGCCTAGCAGTATGACCTCAGGATTTCACAAAAGTATTAGCTACTAAACAAGTGCATTTGCACAGTTTTCTCAACTTCCACATAAAGTGAAGCCCATAATATCTAACAGGGTATGGTTGACATCAGAAGCAGACTACCAGAGGTTGGGGGACTCCATTAGACCTCCATGGAACCTCATGAGGCTGCATCCTCGCTCCTGAAAAAACAAGGCTCCTACTGCCCCCACATGCAATTAGTTGTTGTGAGTCCAAGTCATTTATGACTTATGGTGACCCTAAAGCAGGGGTAGGCAACCTTTCCCCTTTAAAGGCCGAGGGACTTCAGCTCCCAGAATCCCAGGAGCTATTGGCCAACATGGGACTATTGGCCAACATGGCTGAGGCTTCTGGGAGCTGAAGTCCCTCAGCCCTTAAAGGGGAAAGGTTGCCTACTCCTGCCCTAAAGCATACCTATAATGAAAAACAAGCAAGGTGTCTCCTAGGCCCAAAACAGACCAGTTAGGAAACATGATCAAACTGCCTCTTTGACCTCCAGTGGATGCAAAAGACATTTTCTGCAAACAATATTCAGGGGTTGGTGGAAGACATCAAAAATGGGTTTGGGGGTGGCCATCCAATCTACTCTCCCCAGTTGTTTTAGATGCATTCATCAGTTCAGTTCCTGGTATTTCCAGTCAATATATCATACAGCAATATTGGGATAAATTTCTTGAAATCCAGCAGTTATGGTCAGTCAGAACAGCACCTAACCAAAGCCTCGATGAAACAAACGTTTACACTCAGTGCTTTAAGGCAGCTGAAACTAGAACTTTGATGTCATTCTTAAAAAGTGGCTAGTGTATATCACAATTTTAAAAAATCTGAAAGTTCATAATATAAATGCCATGAGCATCATGTTCTGGTAATCTATTGTAGCAAGAACCAGCCAGAACTGAATCACTATTATTTTTGTATGAGACTCTATTAACATATGAGAGCCAGTGTGGCGTAGTGGTTTGAGCATTGGACTAGGACACTGGGAGACTAGGGTCTGAATCCCGGCTCAGCCATGGGAACCCACTGGGTGATCCTGGGCAAATCACACTCTCTCAGCCTCAGAGGATGGCAATAGCAAACCCTCTCTGAATTAATCTTGCAAAGAAAACTCCATGATAGGTTCACCATAGGGGCACCATAGGTTGGAAACTACTTGAAGGCACCCAAAACACACACACACACAATTAACATATAACAAAAAAGTGTGGTTCTATTCCTGTTTTGGAGAGATTATGTATAGGCATCGTTTACTCTTATCCTTACATTAATTATCCTCACTCCATGAACTCTAGAAGCATGAAGATGGTAGACTTTGCCTTCACAGCTTTCAGAAATCTTCAAGCATTCTTGGAAACAATCCATACTATAGCCTACAGGAAAAGAAAAGAACTCCCACCGGTCCACCCACAACCAATGGTATCATAGGCAAAGCAAGGATCCACAATATGAATTTGCATTCTATTTTCAAGGGTTGGTGGCACATAAGTGGGAATGAATATCCCTTCAATGGGGTACAGTAGAAATCGGAAACGTATGTCAAATCTGACACCATACACATGGCTGATGGTTTGCAGTCACCTCAACAAGCAGACATGATTACAGGCTGCTTTGGCACCTTTTTAAAAGGTCCATCACTGGGAGGATGAAAATGTGCTTCCTTCTTTCTGCCACACACTCAACACTTTCTTGCTTTATTTCTTAATTCATCTTTCCTCTAACATGTTTGTGGCATCTCTTTTCTACCCCACTTTATCACAACAGCACAGTGAAGTAAATCTAAATTAAACTTCAAAGCTGAGGTTCAGTACTCCCTTGTAGAAACTGAAGGGGCCTAGAAACCCTACCAAACTGTAATAAAGGCAGGACCCCACTTATTTTCTCCTAGTTGAGGAAAGACATAGCAGCATTAGAAGTCAGCCATATCCCAGAAATCCCACACAGCATCTAGGGGAAAGCCAAGATGGACGGTGAACAGAGCAGCTGAGCAATGCTAACTCCATCATGTTGAGCAGGTCATGAGGAAAACAACCCTGGTTGTCAGAGAAAGTCAAACTCTCTTCAAGCAGAGAAACAGCACCAACTAGATACCTCTAGCTCCTTTGCTCTGGTGAAGTGTAAACAGGGAGCCATCCCTAACTGATTCTGTGGTTTCTCAGGATCACAGTGTGGGTGTGGTATTCAAGTTAGAGATGCTTTCTCCACAACCCTTTATGGCTGGCTTCCCCTCCCCATTTAATCCCGCATTAGTGCGTCTTAGGCGGATAAGGAGCTGTGGCATGGATATTGCTGCACCCAGAGACAGGCTGCTTAACAGGATTAAAGCAAAGGAAAATGGGCCCAAAAGCTCAGAGGTGGGAAAGTGGCTGCCACCACAGCCTTATCTCCATGACTAAGCTGGCCTCTGAAGACACTGGTGGGCTTCTTTCTTCAGCAGAGGAAACACAAGTACAGAATGCTCAGGTTCAGTCTGGGAATCTACTATGATTTCATAACAGGCATCTGCAACATCTGAGATTTTGTTTTAGTTTTCCGTCACTTTTTAAATTCCTTGCTATCCTCAAAAAGTTCCTTTTACAGACTTGGTCAATAAATTTGAAATTTACTAAAAGTGCCTATTTAATAGAGAATTATTATAAACTGCTTTATAGGTGGCATTTGTACCCACAAAAATTAGCAAAACAAAATAAAGCGGAAACTGGCAAATGTTGGAAATGCCAAAAAGAAGACGCGGATTTATTCCATATGTGGTGGGGTTGCACTTTTGCTACCCAATTTTGGAGCAAGGTGCATAATATAATTCAAGAGATATTCAAAATTAAGATAGAACTCAACCCAAAACTATTCCTTTTGAATATAACGGAAAATCTGAAAGGGAAGTTGAATAGAGATGAAATTGGCGTGATACTCTATATGATTACAGGTGCAAGTTTGGTTTTCGCTAGATATTTGAAAAGGGTAAATACACAATTGATAGATGAATGGGGAAAAAAACTAAACGATTTGATGACCATGGATAAACTAACCATGTTAATGAATGGAAAACAAGATCAACAATTTAAGAAGAAATGGGAAAAAGTGGAAAATTATTTTGGATTATTGTAGTAATAACCAGATAATATTATTGATGAACATATGCTATAACCTTTTTTATATTTGTTATATTGGATAGCCAGTGGACCTATATATATTGTACACTTTTGTACTGTTAAAAATAAATAAACAAAGGAAGCTAAAAAAAAAAAAGTTCCTTTTACAGGCAAGCAAGATAGAGTTACCTAAATACCCTAAAGGCACCAGTCTTCATTTAAGCGGGGTATAAATTATTATTATTATTATTATTATTATTATTATTATTAGAAACTAAGCAGGATCAAGCTTGATTAGAACTTGAATGGGAGAATGCCATGTGCTGTAGGCTACATTCAGAAGAAGGCAATGGCAAACCATGTGCTGTAGGCTACATTCAGAAGGTAATGCTATTCCTTGCCCAAGAAAACCCTATGAAATTCATGGTGTCACCTGAAGTCAACATCCCACTTGGAGGCAAATACTTTAGCAAACACGTCCTACCTGAATCCTAACAGGCTGCTCTAAGCAGTGACACTAGTTTTTGTACACACACTTGTACTTTTCTCTTGCTCTGTACCCCAACCAAAACAATGCATGGTGGACCTTCAAGACTGGCCTGCCAGCTACATTTCTGAAGAATCCTATGGCGGGGGCAGCTGGTATGGACCCAGTGTACAAAACCTTTTACCCTACCACTGAAAGAACAGACAGAGAAAACTGCAAGGTTGGCATTAAGGGTTTACTGAAATGACTTATGCTTGGATGTTGCTCTTGGCACTGAAGGCCATGTAATACACCAGGAGACCAATGAAGGCTGCCAGCACCTCAGTGGAAACCCATGGTCCGCTCCAGGCACCCTGCAATGGGGGAAGAAAGAAAGAACAGAAACAGGTTGGTCATAGAACTTTGCATGCTTAAATAAAGATACAAAATGCTATGTAGCTGAATTGCCAACGTAACTCAATGACCCGGCTCTCAATTCCAAAGAAAGAACACACTACAGCAGCTGCAATGATGAAGTGTACAGTGTGATCCTCATATCTGCAGGGGATATGTTCCTGGACTTATAGTGGAAACGCAAAATGATGGATAATAGCAAAACCTACTGAAATGAACGACTTCTAATGGAAACATACCATAGAATTTTGCTAGAGGAACTAGAAATGCCTAGAGAGGGCACCTCTCTAGGAATCTCTAGGTCCTCCAGAACAACTCTATGGTCAACATCTGGTGGAAGCATACCACTGAATCACACTGGAGGACACAGAAAATGCCTAGAGAGAACATAATTTTTCAGCCACGAGTAACTGAAATTCCAGGTACCATACCTGTGGATATGGGGGTCATACTGTACAGAGAAACTTAAGGTGATTAGCTGCGAGGACAGATGGTTTCAAAAGAAGGCCGAGATTTGCATCCAGGTTTAGCCCCAGCTCAGGTGTCGTCAGAATCATCTTAGCAGTCAAGCAGTAAATCAGGGATCAGGATAATCATTTGGGAGACGTTTGCAATCCATAATGTCCAATCACAGACAGTTTCTGTGATTCTAGAAGAAGTGCTGGATAACAGTGTCTGAGGGGAGTAGCAGTTCATCCAGCCTGGGGGAGTCATCAACCAAGGTCAACTCCAAATTATCGCCTAATCCCTAACACTTCAAACTCAGTATATAGGACAATAAGGGGAATGATACTGAGCAGCGATATCTGCAGAAGGGTACAATTCAGTGTTCATCACAGTGCCATAGAAAGCTCTGATTTTTCTTGGCTCATTTACTTTTTAAAGCAATCTTTTAGCCCATACATGTGGGAAACGTCAGCAAACTTCAGGAGCCAGAATTTTCCAGTGGTTGAGGTTTTAATGCTCACCACGGATCATTACTCTTCCATCCCTTTATTATTTCCAAGATACTGGAGATGATGCTACCTTACTCTTCCTGGCTTTCCCTCATTGACATCCTTTATGAATTTCTATACCCGAATACAGATTGCAGAACGAATGAATGAATGAATAAATGTATTCAAATATTTTTAAAAATTTACTATAGCAGCTAGACTTCTAGGAAGATGAAGACTAGATTATACACAACCTCAGATGTAAGCTGCCACTATCCGCAAAATGTATGAAAAACTCAAAGGACGTGGGGTCATCTTCTTATGCCTGATGCCTAGTTGCACTCTCTCCTCCACCAGAACTCACATGCATAGAACCTACAGTTCATCCAACACCCAAGTCAATCCAGGAAGAGCATAAAGAATATTCCCCTTGTCCTCACAACTAGTGATTAGCAAGTCTAGTCTTAAGTGTTTGGTGTATCCAGTAACTTTAAAGCAGGGGTAGGCAACCTTTCCCCTTTAAGGGCCGAGGGACTTCAGCTCCCAGAATCCCAGGAGCTATTGGCCAACATGGGACTATTGGCCAACATGGCTGAGGCTTCTGGGAGCAGAAGTCCCTCAGCCCTTAAAGGGGAAAGGTTGCCTACCCCTGCTTTAAAGGAACCCATCACAGGGCACTTACACACATCACGGTCAAAAATGACATGCATCTGAGGAACTAGGCTCAAATCTATGAAAACTCAGGTTACCAACTTCTTTCTTAGTTAGTCTCAAAGGTGCTACAAGATCCTTTTGCATACTGATTATCCAGACTAACATAGCTATGCCTTTGAATTCTATAGACAACATGGTTAACCAACCTTGATCAACACTTGAAACTCTTAATGTTCCACCCAATGTCACCTTGAATGCTAACTACCCAACTAGACTTCCCCTACCCCTTTACTCACTCGATGATCCACACTGACTGTAAAGAGGGGCTTGATATCAGAGACGTCCTCATTGTTGCGTTGAGCCTAGGACAAAGGAAATAGATGAGTTATATTTGTTCACACACAAATCAGGTCATTATACCAAGCTCTCCACTGTATAATATGTTGGGAAACAATGTGGTACCATGACCATTCTCCTACAGTGAGTTAACTACAATGGTGAGTCCAGTAGAGGAAGAAGACCCAGTCAAATGCTACACAATAGCATCATGTTTACACAGATTTACTACATAAATTTGATGAGACTTGAGCTATGAGATGAACTTGATGAGCTATAAAAGTCTAAGAAAGTACTGTGAGCATATTCTCAGAATGGTATCAAGAGAGGTAGGAGCAATGTTTAATCACTGAAGCTCTGATCTTCAAGGGATCCTTGCAATTTGCCAAGGAAGGAAGTCTCACTCTGGCTCAGGAGTGGGCAAAATACAGCCCTTCAGATGCTGCTGGACTACAACTTCCAATAGTCCTAAACAGTGGGGCTGCTGGAAGTGGAAGGTCAACAACGTATGCTGAGATGCATTTTGCCCAGCTAACTATTCTTCAAGTAGTCTGTATAGATAGGCTGCAGCAGATGAAGAAACAAGCACTCTATATATGCAGAAGTATTTAACTTTACTCTTGACACTGAACCTGTAGCAACTCTGTGGGGTGCTACAACATTGTTGTGCATCAGAGGCCTAAATGACTGCAGGACAAATACAAAAATCAACCCCCTTAAAGCCATAATAAAGTAAAAACTGGGAGAATGATGCCATGATTTCTGAAGTAATGTGCAGCAGCGAAAGCTGTGTGTAACCTCCAAGTCACCCACGCATGGGGTTAGAGGGTTCTTGGGAGGAAGATGCTTAATCAGAGAAAAGTTCTGTCCAAGTTGCTGTAGCTGTTCACATCTTTGAAGTGGATGTTAAAATGTTTTGGCACAAATCAGTCATGGAGTGGAACCAGTGGCTACTGGTCACTTAATCTCTGCCCAGTTCCAATCAGTTCACTGTAAAAGTTCAGTTGCCAAGCAGGAGTCTTAAGGGTGGGACCAAGGTGTTGAGTAGGAAATTCTGGGTCAAAAGCCTGGGCAGAAGATGGTATTCTTTTCTCTGAACAGTGCCTTCTTCCTCCTCTCCCTAGAATGAGCTTCTACTGGAAAAGCCTGCTGTGGACCCTGCCACCCCTTTGACCAACAGCCAGGAGCTGGATAGTGGTGTCGGCCACACTGATGAAAGCACACAAAACGAGGAGAGCTCACAGCATGATCAAACTGTTGACCCTTCAGATGTCCTTTACATCTACACGTGGGCATTATGCCTCCCCCCATGTAGTATATAAATGAAAATATTTTGTTAATTTAGTGTGCGTATTTTCATTTACACAATGATGTACATTCATATTTTAACACTTTATAAGGAAATAACATTGTTCAAATTAGAACAGTTTTATTTATGTACATTCAATACTTAACTCAACACATGGGTAAGGGGGGGGGAAAACAGCCCCTCCAAATCTCATTCCCACCCACCCCACCACCTTGAGCAACTCTCGTGCCTCTCTGGGGTCCTGTCCTGTCCCACTGTTGAGAGCCTCTGGTCTACACAGTCTTAAACCAGGGGTCGGCAACCAACGGCCCACATGCAGCCCGCGGAGGCCTTCGGACCGCCTCCTGCTCGGTCCTGCCGCCGCCGCCGCCTTTCGCAGCCGCGGGGGTCCTGGGGGGCCTCTCGAAGGCTTGGCACAGCCGAGGAAAGCCTCCTGGGGGGCCCCCGCGGTAGCGGGGTGCCCCCATTTTGTTTTATGCGTGCAGGGGGGAAACAAACATGCGCGCACCCCCCCAGCACCATTCCCCCCCCGGCCCGCCAGCAAAAAAAGTTGCCGATCCCTGGTCTAAACCATCTCCTTCCCTCCACCAGGGGGCAGGCTCACCTTACGCAAGATACTGTAAGATTCCTCATCAAAGAATTTCACTTCATAGGTTCCAGAGCGGGCCAGCTTGTGCTCCATACTCCAAGAGACCTACCAGGAAAATAAGTATTGGAGAAACACTTAGAACGTGCCCCCACCCAAGCTATGGGGTGAGATACACACACATGTACATGCAGGCACACTTGCACAGATGTACTACCCGCTTCAGTGGCCAGGGCTACACCAAGCCAAACTAGCCAATGGTTCGGGGTAGCAACTTGCTTTAGCATGGAATACACTAAGGGGGATCTATGAAGTCAGATCCACCATAAATATAGAACCATGCATTTACGCCTCTCTTCCTCCCAGTTCATGCAGAACCATGGCCAGCAAGTTGTTGAGCAAAAAGGCAACATCAAATATATACCATAAACCAATTGGCAGAGCAAGTCTCCTTACTTTGGTTACTGGTAAGGTGAACTGTTCATATCACCAACAGTCATATCACCATAAAAAATTATTATGGGCAAACTATATTCAGCAGATGAACTGCACTATACAATATCCTTGTCCTGATACCATTATGCTTCAGTATCAAGTGATGTGAACCATAGCGTTTGGTACAGTAGCTCAATACCAAAACGCCATGGCAGTCCAATGAATTTGGCTTATTTAGACTTACTTTATTCTTTAGTACTTTGAACGTCTTCTTGTAATATTTTTAAACAAGAAAAGTAAAAATGCAAGAAAACAAAACAAAAAAGAAAAGAAAAGAAAAGAAAAGAAAAGAAAGAGAAAAATCCAGGTCTGGATTTTAATAAAACATCAAAATGCATCAGATCTGAAATTTGAAATCATGGAGCATCCCCCTTCCCCATTTTACCTCCCTCACCAATGTTTTCAGAAAAAGTGGAAAAAAGTGCAGTATTGGCACCCTTTACAGATTTAATGTTACTTTGTTATTTTAGGAACACAAAAAGCAATACTAACTTGGATTAGCATTCCATTCCACTACCTCTACCAGAAGTCACTGCTTGTTCTCACCTGATAGCGACCAACATCCTGGCCCCGAGTGACAGGAAACTGTTTGCCATTGACATCTGCATAGAGTGCTACATTCTAAAAAAAAAAAAAGACAAATATCACAACTACAGAAATCCACAGCACATGCTCATACTGAAAGCGTGCTCTGATCTGTGTTATCATACCTCAACAGTTCTCAAACAGCAAGAAAGGCAGACTTTCTCTGTTCTGTTGAGTAACTGGGCTTGAGAAAACCTGGGTCTGATGTTAAACAGGGTTTTCATCTGGACCTTGAATTGTGGTTTTCTGCTGTTTCCTAAAACGTGCATGTATCACCCACTTCAGTGGCTGGGGCTACAGCAAGCCAAGCCAGCCAGTGGTTCAGAGAGACAAGTTAATGTGGCATGGAGTACACTATGAGAGGTCCATGGGGTAGGACCTACCATAAATCCAAAGCCATGCTCAAGTTGGGATGTGCACACTACACACCTGGAACATTGCCCCTCAGCTCCCAGAGCTGTATCAAGACTCCTTGACAGCAATCACAGGAAAGTGAAATAAATGCACCACAGAGGCACTCACTTGAGCTCCGTTCTTACAGGTAAGGGAGATCTCAACAACAAAGACCGTCTCAGAAGAGATAACTGCGTCTGAGGTAGTGTAGTAGGATGGTGAGATGACTGGTTCTGTGCATGTTTCAGCTGACAGGAAAGAGAAACTGTATTAGGAATAATAAAAATTCAAGCTTAAAAACATGTCAGTATTTGAAGCCATTTACAGAAAATAACCTATATGGCAGAGCCTAGACTCGGCATATCGCAAGAGGCATTTCTAGAAAGTGTTCAATGCTGCCATGAGCAGACACTGCTTGATTAGTGAAATAGATCTTTAAGGATGCTGAGAGAGAAAAAAAGCCCCAAGGAAAAAATCAAAACCATTTCCCACTGTTTATAAATGCAATCCATAACAATGCCGGGATCAGAGCTCTGCATTCAGATTTATGATGAATGATTGGTGTATTATGTTTACAGTGGGCCTTTGATATCCACTGGGGTTTGGTTCCAGGCTCTCCTGAGCATACCAAAATCTGTGGACGCTCAAGTCCTATTAAATACAATGACATAGTAAAATGGCATCCCTTATATAAAATGGCAAAATCAATGTTTATTTATTGGAATGTATTTTTAAAACAATATTTTCAAATTATGGATTGTTGAATCTGTGGATAAAGAATCTGCGGATATGGAGGACTAACTGTATGTACAAATCTATTAAATATTTCTAAAGAAGACTGTATCTCAATGTGGTGACATCCTAGGTGTGTACTCCCTTTGAGAAAGACATTGAGCTAAAAATCAGTCTAAATATTAAGAAAGAAAGCTCAGAACAAACAATGTTCCTATAAAGAGTAATTCAGCCCTCAGTGGGGACAATAAGTGAGCATGCTTTTGAGTTCCATTTTTTTAAAAATTAAATACAACTCCTAATTGTCTTAAAACATTGGAGAAGGAAACACACAACACAATCCTACTCCTGTTTACTTGGAAGCAAATTCCATGCAAATGGACTTACTTTTAGTAATCAAATGTTTTAGACCAGGGGTAGGCAACCTAAGGCCTGGGGGCCGGATGCGGCCCCCAGGCCTTTGGACCAGCTCCAGGCCGGTCCTGCTGCCGCCGCCTCCCGCCATGATGATATTGATTATGGTTGTTATTACTTGTTCTTGGGGTTTTCTTGGCAAAATCTCCACAGGGGGTTTGCCATGGCTTTTCTGGGGCTGAGAGAGTGTGCATGCATATATTTTTTAAATTTTTTAAAAATATAGATTATTTATTTATTTATTTATTTATGGTGCTTTCCCCCCCCCCCCCCCCATTGTCTGAGGGACAGCAACCCAGCCCCCGGCTCAAAAAGGTTCCCTACCCCTGTTTTAGAGAATATTGTGTAATAAGGACATGTAGATTTCATGTCAAACTGGTATATAGGGACAAAAAACAGCCACTGCCACTTCCAAAACCATTGCTCAGCTCTTCTTCAAGATCACTTGTAAAAAACATTGGTCTCTTCAGAACCAAAGGAATGTTAGCCATCACTTTGACAAAATACTTTAAAATGGCTGAACAGCAGTTCTGGATCAAGCACCAACAGTCAACACTCACCAAACTAGATATTATGGGTTTTTTTAAAAAAATCTAGGGTGAATCTATACTGTAGAAAAAATGCAGCTTGACACCCCTTTAAATGATGTAGCTCCATCCTATGGAACCTTTGGATTTGTAGTTTTGCATGGTCTTTAGCCTCCTCTACTAAAGAGTGCCAGTGTCTCACAAGACTACAGATCCCAGGATTCTGTAGGATAATGGAATAGTGGCAGTTAAAGTGGTGTCAACCTGTATTATTTCAATAGTGTAGATCAGTGATTCCCAACTTTGGTCTTCCAGATGTTTTTGGACTTCAAGTCCCAGAAGCCCCAGCCAGCGTGGCCAACGGTCAGGGATTCTGGGAGCTGAAGTACAAAACAGCTGGAGAACCAAAGTTTGGGAACTACTGGTGCAGATGTCATGGCAGATTATTACTTATCATTTTAAACTGTATTATTTCTGCAGTGTAGATGCACCCTTAGTTCTTCTTAGAAGAAGCTTTTCTCCCTCCCCCAGAGGTTTAATCACAATAACACCTAGAAAACAGATAAAGTGGCAGAAGAGGATTCACCAAACCATGGAGACACGAGGCTGCAGAAATAACCCGGTTTGACACCGCTTTAACTGCCACAGCTCAAAGCTATGTAATCCTGGGAACTGTAGTTTGTTGTGGCACCAGAGGAGAGTTCCCAGCATTCCATAGCCTTGAGCTATGGCAGCTAAAGCGGTGTCAAGCCGGGTTATTTCTGCAGTGCGGATGCAGCTACAGAGACCAAGCTAGGCCCAGGTTCGTGAGGAAAGCTACGGAAAGCGCGCAGGGTCTGCATACCTCGCACTCCGCTCAGCAGCAACAGAGCGGGGACGAACCACGGCAGTCCCAACCCGGCCATGGCCGAGCAGCGAAAGAACGGCCAAAAGGGCCCACCTGCCGCTGTACAGCCAATCGGACCGCCTCCCGCGCAGAGGGTGTCGGGAAGGACTGACCGACCAGCCAATTAACGCTGTCCGCCCTCTCTCCTCTGTCACGTGACATGGGGGCTTCTCGGAAAGAAAGACGTGGCCTTCGGTGAATGAGTCCTAAAATGGCCGCTCGCGACTTTTGTCGCTCTAGTGTCCAGTAGTGCGCATGCGTGACGTGGAACACGTTTCTTGTCCGGAGATGTAATTAAGGAACTACGGATATTAAATAGGGCCCTAAAACATGGCCGCCTGGGACTTATTTGCCGCTGGCGTCTCAACTAGACAAAGGGCAATTAAAAACAATGGGAATGGCTTGCACATGCGCAATGGGTTACCTGGCCTTGCTGGCTATCAGCTTACTTTAATCAAAGCCACTTCTTTAAAAAAATAAAAGGTCGTATGTTGTCCTATCAAGTGTAGTCAGTTAAGGGGGGGAATGCCATGTTAGTATGTCTTGGTTTGAGCGTTGGACTATGACTCTGGAGACCAGGGTCCAAATCCTGGCTCGGCCATGGAAACCCACTGGCTGACCGTGGGTAAGTCACACTTTCTCAGCCTCAGGGGATGGCAGTGGCAAACCCCTTCTGAACAAATCTTGCCAAGAAAAACTGAGACTAATAGGGTCATATTAGGGTCGCCATAAATTGGAAATAACTTAAAGGCACACAGCAACAATAAAATATGTCTTGTGTCTGTCCAAACAGACTCAAGGCTGCATCTGCACTGCAGAAACAATGCAGGTTGACACCACTTTAACTGCCATGGCTCTGTGCTATGGAATGCTGGGATTTGTAGTTCATTGGATCACCAAAGCTCTCTGACAGAGAAGGCTGTGTTTCACAAAACTACAGTTCCCAGCATTCCATAGCATTCAGCCATGGCAACTAAAAATGGTGTCAACCTGGATTATTTCTGCAGTGCAGATGAAGCCTGAGCCTACAAAAGCTTATGCTATGAACATCTGTCAGTTAAGCTCAAAAGTTGCTACAAAATCTTTTTGTATTTAATATAGCGTAGGACACAGATCATTAATTATTCATATCAAAAATAAGAGTAAGACTCAAGAAGAAAACAAAACCAGTGATTTTACCAAAATATGATCTAAATATAGTAATATCTCAACATAATTTACTGACAATGTAAGAAACAGATTCGTACTACTAAGCATAATAGACCGAGAACCAGAGGAACTATGGTCTGAAGCTAAGGACATAATAAAAGAAAAATTCAGACAGACACTTTAAATAAACAAAAAGAAAGAAAAAACCCATGGGTGACAGAAAAAAAAAACACTACAAGCAATAAAGAAAAGAAAAGAAGAAAAACAAAAGGGAGATAGGAACAAACTAAGAATTATGATTGGAACAGTACAACAGCTTGTGTGAAAAGATAAAGAAAATTACTACTATGCAGAGAAATAGAAGACAACAACAAAAAAGGAAGAACAAGAGATCTATTTCACAAGATCCGGGAAATCAAAGGAAACAGAATGGTTCCCAATTGTCAAAGGGGTCAGACAAGGCTGTATCTATCCTTTCTCCCTACCTGTTCAACTTGTATGCAGAACATATAAGAAAAGCAGGCTTGGACACAGAAGAAGGAGTGAAAATAGGAGGAAGGAATATCAACAATCTAAGATATGCAGATGACACCATAATACTAGCAGAGAACCTCACAGACCTGGAACATCTGCTAAGGAAGATCAAAGAAGAAAGTGCAAAGGCAGGCTTACTGTTGAACATAAAGAAAACAAAAATAATGACCACCGAGGACCTTCACAAGTTAAACCTAGACAATGAAGAAATAGAAATAGTAAAAGAATTCCCATACCTGGGATCAAATGGGGACTGCAGTCAGGAAATCAGAAGAAGAGTAAGAATTGGGATGGTGGCTATGAAAGGACTAGAAAAGATCCTAAAGTGTAAAGATATACAGCTGAGCACAAAAGTTAGAATAATACAAGCCATTGTATTTCCTATTACCGTGTATGGATGTGAGAGCTGGACAGTTAAGAAAGATGATAGGAAGAAAATTAATAATAATTATAATAATAATATCCCACCCTTCTGCAAATGCAATCGGGGTGGCTTACAACAATAAAACACCACAATATACAGTCCCAAAACCCACCCACCCCTTAAAATAGTTTTAAACATCAAAAGATTAAAGCAATAAAAGAACGACAGACAATTAAATTAACTAAAAAATCATAATAGCAGGCAGACACCCGCGATAAGTGTGGCAGAGGGTAGGGAGAAGGAATAAATCCGTTCCTTAGGCTGGGAAGACTAATCAGGAAAGGCCTGCCGGAAGAGATCCATCTTCACAGCTTTTTAAAAGCTGTTTAGATTGGTAATATGATGATCTCATCTGGCAGGCCGTTCCATAATCTGGGAGCGATAGCTGAAAAGGTCATCTGGGAGATTGCAGACAGCCTAGTTTTAATAGGTTGAAGCAAGTTCCTTCCAGAGGACTGGAGTGCGCAGGTTGGATTATATGGAAGGAGGTGGTCCCAAAGATAGTTAGACCCAAGCCATGTAGGCTTTAAAGTAATAACCAACACCTTGTACTGAGCCCAGAAACTGATCGGCGGCCAGTGGAGTGTTTTAAGCACAGGTGTTATGTGGCCTCTCCTAGATGTACCAGAGACCAACCTGGCTGCCATATTTTGTACTAGTTGAAGTTTCTGGACTAAGCACGGGGGTAGTCCCATAGAGCGCATTACAGAAATCAAGATGAGAGGTTACCAGCGCGTACCCCACAGTTTCAAGATCCCTTACTTCCAGGAAAGGGTGCAGCTGGAGTATCAGCTGAAGCTGATAACAGGCATTCCTGACCGTCACATTTACCCGATTAATCATCTGGAGCGATGGATCCAGGAGCACCCCCAGACTGCGAACATAGTCCTTAGCAGAGAGTGTGACCCTGTCCAGGACTGAAGGTTGTATCCCAATACCTAGTTTTGGGGCCGCTACTGTTAGTACCTCCGTTTTATCTGGATTAAGTCTCAATGTGTTTTTCCTCATCCAGCCCATTACTGAATGATTTAACTGGCTTGGAAGTTGATGTTGACTGGGTTTTTATTGATGTATCACCGTTATTGTATTTATTTTATTGATTTTATTTGTATATTGTGGTTTTTAATGCTGTAATCCCGCCTCGATCTGCAGGGAGAGGCGGGAATTATTATTATTATTATTATTATTATTATTATTATTACTATTACTATTATGGGGAGAGACGCCATCTGAAGTCAAAGCTGAAGACCGAGACGTGGAGAAATATATCTAGCTGTCATCAGCGTACTGATAACACCCCGCTCCATGTCTCCGGATGATATCTCCCAGTGGCTTCATATATATATATATATTCAATAACATCGGGAACAGGATGGCGCCTTGTGGGATGCCACAATTAAGCTCTTTCCTTGCAGAGCGGCTGTCCCCAAGCAACACCCTCTGGGATCTGCCCGAGAGGAAGGAACAGAACCATTGCAATGCAGTGCCTCCAATTCCTAACCCTCTTAGGTGATGCAAGAAGATGTTACGATCTATTGTGTCAAAAGCCACTGAGAGGTCTAAGAGCACCAGCAGGGTCACACTACCCCTGTTGATGCTCAAACGAAGGTCATCAGCCAAGGCAACCATGGCAGTCTCAACTCCAAATCCTGTCCTAAAGCCAGTTTGAAATGGGTCTAGATCAGGGGTCCCTAAACTACGGCCCGCGGGCCGGCCCCGGCCCGTCGAGCCCTTCCTACCGGCCCAAGGCCGGTCCTGCCGCCGCTTCCGCCTGCCGCCAGATGCCATTTTGTCTTCCAAAATGGCGTCCAGAGTTGGGCGCATGCACGCGTGTGCATGCGAGCACACCTCCGCCCCCCCCCGGAAGATCTGGGGGCCAGCGAACCGGCCCCCAGATCAAAAAGTCCGGGGACCCCTAGTCTAGATAATCGGTTTCCTCCAAGACAGCTTGGAGTTCAAGAGTGACCGCTCTCTCGATCACTTTGCTTAAGTGATTTGCTTAAAATCAATGCATTTGAGATAATGTGGTGCTGGAGAAGAGTACTGGAGATCTCATGCCAAAAGGTCAAACAAACGGGTCCTAGACAGATCAAGCTGGAAGCCTTCCTGGAAGCCAAAATGACCAAACTGAGGCTGTCGTACTTTGGGCACATCATGAGAAGGGAGGACTCTTTGGAAAAAACAATAATGCTGGGAAAGGTGGAGGGAAGTAGGAAGAGAGGAAGGCCACATGCCAGATGGATGCACTCTATGAAGGAGGTCACTTTGGGTATTAAGGGGTTGCAGGATTTAAGCAGAGCAGTGGAGGACAGGGGGTCTTGGAGATGTCTCATCCATAGGGTCGCTATCAGTTGAGATTGACTCGAGGGCAGTTAACAACAACAATAGCGTAGGGGCCTAAATGAAAGCCAGTGTCCTGTAGTAGTTTGAGCTTTGGCCTCTGGCGACCAGGGTTTGAATTTACACTCAGCAGTGAAACCCACTGTGTGACCTTGGGCAAGTCACGCTCTCTCAGCGTCAGGGAAAGGCCTCCCAAGTGCCCCAAATTCCCCCTAAGCCCCCCCCAGGTCCCCAAGGTCCCCAATGCATCCTGTGGGTCCCATGAGGCTCAAAGAGCCCTCAAGGGCCCCCGAGGGTTCCAAAAGCCCCAAAGCCCCCCTAAGGACTCCCAAGGTGCCTCAAGATAACTCTAGGGCCCCAAAGAGGAAGCAAAAAACCCCAAAGACTCTAAGGATCCCATAGGCCCCACCCAAGGGCCTCATAGCCCCCAAGGGCCCACCAAACCCCCCAAAGGGTCCCAAAACCTCCAAGGGGCCCCAAGGCATCCCAAAAGGGTCCCACATTACCCCTAAGACACCATAAGGGGCCATAGGGCCCCTCAAAGCCCCCAAGGGGCCACCAAAGCCTGTCCAACAGCCCCCAATTGCCCCAAAACACACTCAGTCCCCTAAAGGGCCACAAGGGCCCCAAAGGGTCCCAAGGGCCTCCAAGCCCCACAAGGGCCTTCCAAGGGGCCACAAATCCTCCCAAATCACCCAAGGGGCCTTAAGTCCCCAGAGGGCCACAAGGAGCCCCATGGGACCCTAATGGACACAAGGGATCCCAAGTGCCTCCAAGGGCCCCAAATTCTCCCAAAGCCCCCTCAAGGGACCCCAATGCCACCAAGGGCCACAACGGTCCACAAGGCCTCCCAAGGGACCCCAAGGCCCCAAAATGGACCCCAAGACCTCCAATGGTTTTCCCAAGGGCCCTTAATTCCTCCCAAGCACCCCAAGAGATCCCAAGGTCCTGGTGGGCCCCAGAGGGCCCCCCAAAACCCCAAAGCCCCCAAAAGGCCCCCAAGGTTTGCAAAAACCAAGGGCCAAGGGATTGTTGGGGTTAAAAGTTGGGGGTCAAAGGAAGAGAGGGAAAATAAGGAAAATAAAATAAAAATGGAAAGGAAAAAATAAAGAAAAAAACATAAAAAGTGAAAAAATCATTTCCCTTCATTTTATCATTGAAGATCATCCTGTGTGGAGGTCTGGCTAAGAGATGATGATGAGGTTTCTCATTTGAGCTTTATATCTGAGTTAAGATATGAATAGAGGTTTTCCTGGACCAAGGCTCACACTTCATTACACACACCAAAAAGCACAAAGAAGGCTCCTTTGGTGGCCTGTCTCCTGATGTTGGAGTGTGCAGAATTCCTAAGGATGGGTTTGCACCAATTATCCCTGTAATGAGTTTGAGGTTCACTTGGCTTAACGTTAAGAACAGATTGCCTCAAAGATTGCCACAACAGACCTAGATTTTGATTGAGTCAGTAACCACAAGCCAAAAGGCACATACCACAAACAATGACAGGAGGGGAACGAGTCTGTAATCAGTTAACCGGAGGCAAGACTGAAACAGGAACCATCCTTGCTCCATTTCCCTAATATTATGAGAATAAAATACTTACCTGCTGAATTTCTGCCTATCCAGCAGCTGCTATAGTTACATTATTTCTGCTACAAAAATGTGGCAAAGCTCTTTTTATTGGCACCTGCCCTGCAGAATGCCCAGTGAGCAACATGAGAAACCATCCTGTTTAAAGGAACCAGTGGTCAAACCGCTCCTGAAAAAGCCTTCCCTGGACCCCCTGGACAGGAACAACTATAGGCCAGTCTCCTTGCTGCCTTTTCTCAGCAAGGTGATCAAGAGGATGAAACCGATTATCTAGATACATTTCAAACTGGCTTTAGGACAGGATATGGAGTTGAGACCACCATGGTTGCACTGGTCGACGACCTCCGCTTGGGTATCGACAGGGGTAGTGTGACCCTGCTGGTGCTCTTGGACCGCTCAGTGGCCTTTGATACTATAGATCACTCCATCCTCTTGGATCGCCTGAGAGAGTTAGGAATTGGAGGCACTGCTTTGCAGTGGTTCTGTTGTTTCCTCTCGGGCAGATCCCAGAGAGTGAGGCTCGGGGACAGTTGCTCTACTAGAATAGAGCTCAATTGTGGCATCCCCCAGGGTGCCATCCTGTCCCCAATGCTATTAACATCTATATGAAGCCGCTGGGAGAGATCATTCGGAGACATGGAGCTCAGTGTCATCAGTACGCTGATGACACCCAGATATACTTCTCCATGACCCAGTCGTCAGCTTTGACTTCAGATGGCGTCTCTCCTCTCAATGATTGTCTTAAAGCAGTAATGGACTGATGAGGAAAAACAGATTGAGGCTGAATCCAGACAAAACGGAGGTACTAACAGTCACGGGCCCAAAATCAGGTTTGGGAATACAACTTCTAGTCCTGGATGGAGTCACACTCTCTTCCAAGGACTGTGTTCGCTGTCTGGGGGTACTCCTAGATTTGTCACTTCACATGACAAATCAGGTGAATGCGATGGTCAGGAGTGCCTGCTATCAGCTTCAACTGATATGCCAGCTGCGCCCTTTCCTGGAAACTAGGGATTTTGAAACTGTGGTACATGCTCTGATAACCTCGCATCTGGATTTCCTGTAATGCGCTCTACATGGAGCTACCCTCGTGCCTAACTCGTAAGCTCCAGTTAGTTCAAAACATGGCAGCCAGATTGGTCACTGGTACCTCCAGGAGAGAGCACATAATACCAATGCTAAAATCTCTCCACTGGCTGCCTATTAGCTTCCAGGCACAGTACAAGGTGTTGGTTTTGACCTTTAAAGCCCTACATGGCTTGGGTCCAACTTATCTCCGGGACCGTCTCCTTCCATATGACCCTCCCCATGCTCTTAGGTCCTCTGGGAGGAAACTGCTACAGCCTATGAAAACTAGGCTGTCGGTGACCTCCCAGAGGTCCTTTACTGCTGTCGCTCCCAAATTATGGAATGGCCTGTTGGATGAGATCCGTTTTATAACTACTGTAGACGCTTTTTAAAAAGCTGTCAAGATGGATCTCTTCCGACAGGCCTTCCCTGAATAATTTCCCGGCCCTAGGATTCTGGCCACCTTTCCCTGGAACCGCTTCTGGACTATTAATCTGCAGTGCTATTTATTTATTTATTTATTTATTTTGTTCATTTGCTTTTTATTGTATACTTGTTTTTAATATTGCTTAGTTTAATACTGTTTTAAGAGGGGGGTTAGGGAATGATTGTTTTGGATGTTTTTAATGTTGTAAGCCTCCCCAATTGTGTTGCAGAGGGGCGGGATAATAATAATTTATTATTATTATTATTATTATTATTATTATTATTATTATTATTATTTCTGAAATTAACAGACTCTCCCACACTGCAGAAATAAAGCAGTTTGACACCACTTTAACTGTCATGGTTCCATCCTAGGAAATCCTGGGATTTGTAGTTGAGATATTCAGCCTGTTCTGTCAGAGTGCTCTGGTGTCTCACCAAACTACAAATTTCAAGATTCTGTAGTATATGTCATGACAGTTAAAGTGATATCAAACTGCTTTAATTCTGCAATGTGGCTAGACCTTGTATTCCTTAAATTCCCTTCCATCCTGGAATGGTTGAAAGTTACCCATTGGCGGCTAGTGACTTCTATACCACTGTGCCAGTAAATCTGCCCTGGCTTTAATCTGAATTTTAATTTTCCAAGATACTGAACTTATTTGGGGGGAAGGGTTCAATACTTTGGATTGTTTCTTTCACATTAAGAACAAGAGTGAAATTACTGATCCACTGACATGGAAGCCACCACTGAAGTTACTCCTGTTGTGGCATTTCATTCGTTCTTCTTTCTCTGTGACTCACACAAAATAGATCTTGTGCTTGCACAGAGCCACAATAGGAACCACAGTTCTAAATCTAAGTGATTTGGGTGGAAATCCCGCTCCTGTCTCTTCTGCATACATGTCCAAGCATGTCTTAGCATTATTCCCTCAGCTGGGAACTGGCTGCTAAGATTAGTGTAGTTGTGCAAATGGTGGAGAGGAGGTTGGGTGGTGTGAACAATGCTTGTTAAGAACCACAATTCAAGGTGAGCAACCGACTTGTACCTGCTGAATCTCCTTCAGCTACTACTGTTGCTCTCATATAAGGAATTTGTTCTTGTCAACCTCCCTCCAATGCATGGTGGAGAAGGGTTTCACACACAGATTGGATTGTGATATTTATTTACTCACGTTTTCCCTTTCTCTCTCTCCTTTTTATCACCTGGTTCACCTTATCCATAAACAACATTCAAAATAGGGCATGGAGGGAGAATCTAGCCACTTACCCATTTTTAAATTCTGGGTGAATGAAAGACTTCTTACTCTTCATTTACATTCTGTGGATGAGTGGCGCCGCAACCTCTCCCTCTAGAGATGCAGTGCCACCAGTGAAAAGGCCCTTCCTGTTGGCGTACATAGCATCAATGCTTGTGCCTATACTTAGGAGTAAAGGGCAAGGGGTGCACCTTCCTCATAGCTGCATTGATCATTTCTATGCTCATTTGGTCAGTGTGACTATGAAGAGGTCACTTCCTATCTCCTCCCACTCTACAAAGGTTAAGAGTTTTACAACTCTTTGTTCTGAGCTTCTCTCGTCTCTCCACATCATCCAAAATGGATGCAGCCTGTTACTCTCAGGATGCCCTCCCTTCTTACCTGCATACATAGGAGTCAGTCAGTTCTAGTTTAGTTTTCCCTACTGATTACTTGCTTTCCTAGAACCTAGATGAATACTTTGTAATAATAAAGTAAGTCTTTTTTTAAACTTTATTTATGTAACCTGTTTATTTACCAAAAGCTCATATATATATATATATATAGTTGGAGTACATGCAACCGCAGCTGTGCTTAATATATGAATAACAAATTCTCTATATAACCTCCAACACTTCCCTCACAGGTTCTTGTTAAGAAGGCAAGAAGAGATCAAGGCCTCTCCAGCTGATCTTGAAGGAGCAGCACAGGGCTGGGACTTATATGGCCCACCAGATGATGCTGGACTGCAGCTCCTAGCACTTCTCCCCACAACTGTGCTAGTTAGGCCTTGTGGTACTTGCAGTTTGACAACAGCTGGAGGACCACATGGTTCATATCCCTGAAAAAGGAGAGTATGAGAAGAGATGTTCCAGCAGATGCCTTCCCTTGGGAGACAGAATTGTCTTTCTTTCCAAATTGGGCTCTTAATACAATCTGCTCCCTTCTGTTGTTCTGCTGTGGGTCTCAATGAAGCCAGTTGTCCATCTTCCTTAAGAATGGGACCCAAAAGATGGACTGTAGATGCTGCTCCCTGTCCATCATTCCCATATTCTTGGGTGAAGCTTCTTATGGGCCCACCTCATGATTTCTGCATGGCAACTTCTGCCATGCTTGACCATGTGTTAATGATGCTTGTTCATGATTTTGATAGGAAGAAAATCAGTTCCTTTGAGATAATGTGGTGCTGGGGAAGAGTGCTGAGGGTCCCATGGACAGCCAAAAGGACAAACAAATGGGTCCTAGAGCAGATCAAACTGGAAATCTCTCTGAAAACCAAGATGACGAAACTGAGACTGTTGTACTTCAGACACATCATGAGAAGAGAGGACTCTTTGGAAAAGAAATAATGCCGGGGAAGGTGATGGAAAGTAGGAAAAGAGGAAGGCCATATGCCAGATGGATAGACTCTATTATTAGGGAAGTCACGGGTATTAAGGGGTTGCAGGATTTAAGCAGAGCAGTGGAGGACAGAGGGTCTTGGAAATGTCTCATCCAGAGTGTCGCCATGAGTCGAGATTGACTTGAGGGCAGCTAACAATAAACAAAAATATTTCCTTGCATTTCTTTCACAGCAACAGCACGAAGAACCCAGAAGCAAACACCAGGGAAGAAAACAGCCTGTGCAGTTCCTGATAACTGCCACAAGGCGTCTCTCTCAAACCAGAGAAGAACGATAGAATGGGGCTGGGCCAGACATCTTGAGCTCCAAGATATTGAAGGAAAAATGGGCTCGCTTAAGTGCAAAGGCAGGCTTACTGCTGAATATAAAGAAAATAAAAATAATGACCATGGAGGATCTACATAAATTCAACCTAGACAATGAGGAAATCAAAATAGAGAGTTCCCATAACTTGGATCAAACATTGAACAGAATGAAGATTGCAGCCAAGAAATCATAAGACTAAGAATGCAGCTATGAAAGAACTACAAAAGCTCCTAAATAGTAAAGACAGACAGCTGAACACTGAAGTTAAGATTGTACAAGCCACTGTATTCCCCTTCACCATATATGGCTATGAGAGCTGGACAGTGAAGAAAGCAGATAAAAAGAAAATCAACTCATTTGAGATGTGGTGCTGAGGATACTGTGGACAGCCCAAAAGACAAACAAATGGGTCCCAGAACAGATCAAGCCTGAAATCTCCCTGGAAGCAAAGACGATTAAACTGAGGCTGTTGTACTTTGGCCACATCATGAGAAGAAATGAGTCACTGGAAAATACAATAATGCTGGGAATGATAGAAAGTAGCAGAAACAGAGGAAGATTGCACACCAGATGGATAGATTCAATTAGGGGGTCATGGGTCTGAATTTACAGGACCTGAACAGAGCAGTGGAGAATAGGGGGTGTTGGAGATGTCTCATCCACAGGGTCACCATGAACCTGGACAACATGAAGGCAGTTAACAACAACAACAACTTGTGCAGTTCCTCTTCATTTCAACACAGTTTCTGCTATGGAACTGTGCTTTAAGGGATCTGCCAAGATTACACCCCTCCCGCAGTCCACATGCTAAAGCTGACAGGAGTGGGAGTGACAGGATAGCATCCCTACTCAAAGTAGTGGTCTCTGGACCAGTGCCAATCTCTATGCGATTGATGGTTGGTCAGCAGAGAATTTCCAGGAAAGACCAACAAACAAACAAACAAACAAAAAACACCACTGTTTTAGCCAGTGGGCACAAATATGATACCAGTCCTTGGCACATTAGAGGAAAAAACACCATTCCCCTTATCAGATATTCTGAGAAGCACTGCTCTGGCTGCATGTTAGCAGAAGGCTAGTAGTAGTTTAGGAGACAGTGGAGGGGGATTGTGGCATACACAGATTTGTCCCCAGCAGAGGAGAAATGGATGGAAGCCTCAAAAGGAACAGTCAGTGGGAGTCCCCCCTCCCCAGCATCTATCATCTGTGGTAGCCACAGCACTTGGGACTTTATCACATGAGGCTAGAAAAGCAGACTTTTACCAGGATAAAACTGTCTTCAACTGTCTTATCACACAATGTCATGTCCATCCTGTTACTGCTTTACTTTCCATTTGTTACTGTAGTGCACCTTTTCATTGATAGACAAAACCTCTCAATAGACTCTCAGTCTCACTACTATTCCATGACTACTTTTGTGCAATAGGTCCCTTCTGCTGCAGTTCTGCTTCTGAGACAGTCACATGCTGGAAGTGGCCATGATTCTGCTCCTCTCCCCTCCTCATAGCAATTGCACTGCCAACACCTTCCTGAAGCTGGCTGCTGTGTCTGTGTGCACATTAACACACCAGATAGCTTTGGGAGATGGTTGACAGCTGTGATCACTTGCCCCCTCCCTCCTCCTGAAGTGTGGGGCTGCTGTGTGAATGTGCACACAGCAACTTTAAGCTTCAGGAAGGGGTCAGAGCAGCAATCATGCACATGATTATTTAAAATGTTGTGTATAAAATTACCTTCAGGCTATGTGTCTAAAGTGTTTGTTGTTGGTGTGTGCTTTCAAGTCATTTCCAACTTATGTCAACCCTAAGGCAAACCTATCCTGGGGTTTTCTTGACAAGATTTGTTCAGAGGGGGCTTGCCATTGTGACTTGTCCAAGGTCACTCAGTGGGTTTCCATGGCCAAGCAGGGATTCACGTCCTGGTCTCCAGAGTCATAGTCCAATGCACAAACCACTACACCATGCTGGGTCTTAAAAGGTGTATATGAAACATAAATTAATTTTGTGTTTAAGCTTGGATCCCATCTCCAAGCCATTGCATTATGTATATGCAAGTAGTCCAAAATCTGAAAAACTCAGAAATCCAAAACACTTTTGGTCCCAAGCATTTTAAATAAGGGAGGCTCAACCTGTATGTGAATTTGTACTTATTTACAGTGCTTAATTACTAACAAGAAAGCGGGAAGAAGCTATCAAACCTTGGAGAATCCCCCCCCCCCCCCAGTGTGATTTTCTGCTGGCTAGAAGCACCAGCTCAAATAAATGTGTGTGTTGTGTGTCAAGGAACTTGTGGAATTGTTTGGATCTTCTCCATTTTTTCAGGGATGCAAATGCAGGCTTGAACGTTAACTAATATGGAATCATTTCCACTCCCAGTTTCTTCCACTCCTCTCAGAGATGCTAATATAGATTGAAACTCGTTCCAACTATGAATTTTTTAAAAGGGGTAGGGAGGGCAAGAGAGAAATTTAACAATCTCTGTCACCCTTTTCATCATCCCAGTGGTACAAACAGAGTGGTCCAAAGTATTTTTTTAAAAAAAATGCCAACTACTCTGTTTTAAATATAGGCTCTGAGTCCTGTTCTCTCTTTGGACGCCATCATCCCCAAATAGGTCTCTTTTCCCTTAATCCTTTAATTCACCCAACACTGTTATTTATGAGTAGAGGAATAAATCACAGGCCTGGTTTTCTCTCTTGAAAATGGACTTTTATGGCTTTTGACGGGGTCGGGTTTCTGCTGCCCTTAGATGGAGAGGCTCCATTGCCATTAACCCATGCTTTGCAGGGGTGAGAGAGAAAAAGAGAAAGATGTCACCCAGGACAGGAGGGTCCTTTCTGCAGTAGGAAAAAAATGTCTTAAACCCCCCAATTTTCAAACTCCACAAGGCAAAGGGGAGCAAGGTTAGAGGCATAGGAAGGGATGTGGTTTCTGTGGATTTGCTGGGGAGTGAGGTTATGCTTTCTTTTCTTCAGAATTTGAAGCATGAAGCGGTTTTGGCTGGCTTTCTTTGTAGGTTAAAAAAATCTTTTTTCTCTCAATTATCCACATTTCTCTTTTATCTTAAAAAGCCTTGTGAGGCGAGCAGGGGGAGGTTTTTTCATAGTTAGGAATTTAAAACTACTGACTGCAAGGGGGAAAACCCAATAACTTCCACGCATGTTTTGTCTATCCTTGCTCAGATTTAAGAAAAATGCTTCATCTTATACCAAGGCTTAGGGCATGATAGAGGGGTTAGTTTTTTTAGGTTGCTGTGGGAGTCCATCTTACTTTTTTTTTTTTTTTTTTTTGCTACACCCACTGATTTTTTACTTGCATGGAAATCTTTGTTACTTGCACTAAAGCCACCTATTTATGGCTATCTGTGCATCATGTCAATGTGCGTGCAAGTTGTGTGTGTGTGTTAATTGTCTGTGGGGATATTCCCTACTTTGATAGAAAAGAAAGGCATCTATTTTGTTATATCCTTTCAAGGCAGGAGAAGAGTATGTTGCTCGTTCCAAATGCCTCCCTGTGCTAGCAACAGGATGGCCTCTGTTAGAATTATGGTTTTAGTTAATTTGTGGTTAAATCAGTTTAACAGCAGCAACACAACACCAACAAGCGTGTACTCTACAGGTATTTGGTAAAAAACAATTAGATCTGAGCTTCTGGTAAATAAACAGGATACATTAGTAGGTAAAAAGAAACTTACTTTATTGTTGTCTAGGTTCTACAAGAATAACTACTTAGTAGAGAAAACTGTATTTTGGTACAGAGGTCCCTAGATAGCTGACCTCCATGTGTGCAAGTAAGAAGAAAAATATCTTTAGGAGCAAAGCCTGGTTTCTGCATCCATGCTTGATAAGAGCAGGGAGGAAAGTGTGCTAGCAAACAAAGGATCATAAAACTTTATTACCCCCAGGAAGAGAAGTGACCTCTTCACAAGCAACACTGACCAAATGATCATAGAGATAAACCAGTGTTCCTGTGTAGAAGACACTGCCCCTTTTCAAAGGAAAACATAGAACTACACAGAAGCATTGATGCCAATATCCCAACACCCCTTCTCATCAATGCTTGTCTTCATGTGACAAGATTCATCCTATTTCTCAGGAACTGAAACAGATCTCTAGGTAGTGGCTTGGTGAGAATATCCACAGTCATTTCCTTTGATGTACAGTACTTCATTTCAATAAACTTTTCTTTCTGTAGATCTCTCAACCCATGATATCTCACATCAAAATGCTTGGTACATGAACTAAGCCCTTCACTCTTTGAAAGTTTAATGTGGCTTTGATTATTCTCATAAACATCTATAGGCAATGATTTAATTATTTCAAATTCTTCCAGTAATTGACATAACTGTAAAATTTATTGACTTGCTTGAGCTGCTGAAATGTATTCTGCTTCTGTTGATGAGAGTGCTAAACATTTTGCTTCTTGCTTGTCCAACTCACCAATCCATCTCTATAGAAGAACCAGTTTCCACTGTCTAGCTGAAGGATCTCCAGCCCAGTCCGCATCTGTATAGGCTATTAGTCTGGGATTGTTGGTGGCTTGCAACTTTAATTTTAAATGCCTTGTACCTTTCAAATATCTGACCACTCTTTTCATAGCATTCCAGCTCATTTTTCTAAGTGAACTAGTCTTTTCAGAAAGAATTCTAACTGCTGATGCAATGTCTGGTCTTGTAGTTGCAGCTAGGTACAAAAGTTTTCCTATACCACTTTTGAATTTGTTATTGTTTGGTAAACATTCACTGTGTCCATCTATCTTGTAGTAGTTTGTTTCCATAGGTGTAGCCACTGGGTAGGCCTCTTTGAGTCTTAAGAATTCTATAAGTTCATGAATCTTTTGTTCTTGACTGAGAAAGTAACTTCCATCTTCTTCTCTTTCTATTTTAATTCCTTGATAACAAGTGATTTGTCCTAGTCTTTTGATATCAGTCTCTTTGCTCAAGTGAGTTATGATTTCTTCACAATCAGTTTTGTCTAGGTAAGCTAAGATCAAATCATCAATAGAAATTAGAATTTAAGTCCATTTGTCATTTTTGCATCTTGTGTATAGATGATCAGCTTTGCTTTGTTTAAAACCTTTTTTGATTATCACCTCATGTATTTTCTCATTTGAAGCTCTTGTAGCTTGTAAGTGCTCAACATCTATTTTCCTTGATGTTGCCACACTTAGAAGTGTCCTTATTGTGACATGTTCTTTGCAAATGTTGTTTGACATGTGCGTGTTTTCTCAGCCCTGCACACGCCTGGTCACCTCCACAGTACATATGTACAGCCAAGATTTATAATAGTTCCCTCCTCAGCCATCCAGCCCTTAGGGTGAGCACAAATAGTTATGCCTGATGGAAGTTTGTATTTTTTTTGGCATTGTTTTCCTTTGCTCCATCTTTTACATCCTTTGTTACAGGCCCTAAAGTTTTACCCTCAACTTTCCTACAGATCATATCAAGATCCATAATACTGGCCCCAAAACCTGTTCTCCACTTGTACATGAGCTTGACTTTTACATGAATATATAGGTAAATAACATAGAAACCAGAGTGCAGCTTTCAGTTTAGCTACTGAATGGGCTTCAGTGACCACCCCAAATCACTGTTTTTCAGCTTCTGTTCTTCATCTGTAAAAGAGGCATAACCAGAGATGTAGCTACAGGGGGTCAATAAAATGAGGGGATTGCCCCTCTAAATAAAAATTCTGCTCACCTAATTATATTTTCCTTCAGCCCCCAAGTTTCTAGCATTGCAGTAACTTAAAACATCAGCTGGGAAATACAGCTTTAGAAGTACAGTTTAGGCATCCAAAGAAAAGGGGCAGGCACAGTTCCCAAGGGAACACAAACACAGCAAATAAAAGAGTTTCGGATAGGAATGATTTTCAGTGTCTCACTCTCTGCAATGCTAGAAATTTGGAGACCAATGGAAAATTTCATGGGAGGGGGTGGAATTCTTATTTAGGGGTAATGACCTCTTTCCTCTTGTAGCCATGGATATCACAACAATCCAACTTCGGGATCTGTAGGGCAAAATGAGATCATTTATGTAAAAGTACTACCTCTTTCTACAACAGGGATGGGAACATGTTTCCAAGCTGCGCAGTGGAATTAATTCTAACCAGGCACACAGGTAGGAGCCCAGCAGTCTACTTCTGAGTTTGAAGAATTGGTATTTTTTATTTTAAACAGTGTAGAGGTAAGGGGGCTGGTTGCTATCTAAAAGATGAACTGCTTTTCCTGCACACATTTAGAAGCAGCACTTCACATACATTTTTTTAGCCAGGTGGAAAAGGGGGGCATAATCTAGAGGGTTTGAAGGGGTGAATGGTCACAAAAACTTTTGGGGATCACACCAGTGCTTTAACATTTCAGAGACAATTAATAGCCTGTGAGCATTCCTTGCCTAAGAAAACTATGAAATCCATAGGGTTGCCATAAGTCGAGAGGTGTCTTGAAAGCACGCATACACACACAGACCTATGTATTGCAAATGCAGGAATTTTTATGCTAAGCCAACCCTTTGAAGCTTTATCGCCAGTTTTACATTTGTCCTTTTCTGTTTCCCAGTTCACTCTGATCATACCCCCACAACCGTGCAACTCTGCATATATAACAGACATTTCAGTATTGTACTCCATCAAGGGAGAATATTGATTGCAATGGATTAAAGTTCATGCTAAAATAAATCAGTCTTAAAAATTCCACAACACTCTCCTTCTTTTTTATTTCAAAATCCAGGGTGTTCTTGTTAAAAGCATTGTTATATGGGAGCAGCAGGGAATGTGCAAGGCCAGGCAGAAGTGAGCATGCAGACACACACACACACACACACGGCATCACTAGAAGGTGGATGGGGGTGGATCACACCGGATGATAGCTCAGAGGTCATTTATATGTTGGTTTTTTAGTGTAACTATGTAAATAATCTCACTCATGCATTCCAGGTTTGTTGTTCACACTATGGAACTTCATCTATGCACATCTCTGCGAGTTCAGTTGCTCACGCCTGTCAGCACTTGAATTAAAATGGAGTTGATGATGCAAAGGTATTCGAAGCATGTTCAAGGCACTTTTTTAAAAAGGAAACATCGATTATCCTGGGTTAAGTGGGGTTTTGCCAGCCCCCTGCCAAACTCAATTGGATGCACTGAAAATACATGTGAACAACAAAGATTCAACCCAGATTCTACCTGGATCATTTTCACCATCTGAATAACCCCTCATACAGGGATGAACATCTGGTGAGGTGGTCACCTGTCGGTCTCAAACCCCCCTCCCCACCACTGCCCCCTGCCACCAGTCAGGGTGCTTCTGCAAAAGGTGGGGAGAGAGAGGTGTGGAAAAGGAGGACAACTTGCAGAGGGTTGCCCTGCCCTCCCTTCCTACTGTTCATCCACCCAGCCAGCCCCAGGCAAGTGAAAGGCAGTGGAAGGGAAGGGGAGGGGAGGGAGGGTGGCATAGGGCCCTAGCAGCCCTTTCTGAGTCTGGCCAGGTGGCAGGTGAGCGAGGCAATGGAAGGGGAGGTAGTGTGCCACAGTCTGCCACCGCCACCGCCCCCTCCCTTGGCAGCTCTTTCCAGGCACCCACACTGGGTGATACCAACCCTAGTGATGCCCCTGCATGCACACACGCATGCACACACACTACGGTCCCTGGACAGAGTCCCTATCCCTGTTTTATAGCATGTACTGACCACCACTTCCTATCTTTTAAGCTTAAGTGTTAATATGCTGATGCTCTCCCGTCCTCCTGATAAGATGAAATAAAGGCTGAGTCTCCTTATCTGAAATGCTTGAGACCAAACGTGTCTTGGATTTTGAATTTTTTTTAATGGATTTTGGAATATCTGCATATACGTAATGAAGTATCTTGGAGCTGGAACCCAGGTTTAAACACTAAATTCATTTACATACATGTTATGCACACAACCTGAAAGTAATCTCATACACAATCTTTTTAATAATCTTGTGCATGAAACATAGTTTGTGTCCACTGAACCATAAGAAAGCAAAGGGGTTACTATCTCAGCCACCCATGTGGACAATTCGGTTTTCTGAATAAGGGAATAGTCAACCTATATACCAGCCTTTCCTGGGTCTTGCTCTATATAATTAGGCAGAACTAGAGCAGCAGATGCTGGGAGTGGAGGGCGAAGTATCCGCTTTATGGCTTTTCCTTCTGAACTCTCCATCTGTTCCATTCAGATGAAGGGCAGAATGGTAGAAGCCACCAATTTATTCTGGGGCTCTAAACTACTCTGTGGCCTCAGCAGCCACAGCACTGAAGTTAAATTCAACTGCAAGTATGAAGTCCAAAACACACTGCAGAAATAATCCAATTTGAGACCACTTTAACTCTCCTGGCTCAATGCTAGGGAATTCTGGGAACTGTAGCTTTGTGAGATATTTAGCCTCCTCTGTGAGAGAGCTCTGGTGCCACAATAAACTACAATTTCCAGGATTCCCTAGCACTGAGCCAGTGCAGTTAAAGCAGTCTCAAACTGGATCATATCTGCAGTGTGTTTTGGACCTATGTCAGCTTCTCTGTGTGGACTGGGCAGAGGACTCCTAGGACTCCTAGATCCCTTTCACATGTACTTGACTTAACAATAGTACATGTGAAAGGGATCTAGGAGTCCAAGTAGACCACAAGTTGAACATGAATCAGCAGTGTGATGCAGCAGTTTAAAAAGCCAATACAATTCTAGGCTGCATCAATAGAAGTATAGTGTCTCTAGATCAAGGGAAGTAATAGTACCACTCTCTTCTGCTTTGGTTAGACCTCATCTGGAATAGTGCATCCAGTTCTGGGCACCACAATTCAAAAAGGATATTGAGAATCTGGAGTGTTTCCAAAGGAGGGTAACCAAAATGGTGAAAGGTCTGGAAACCATGCCCTATGAGGAGTGACTTAGGGAGCTGGGTATATTTAGCCTGGAGAAGAGAAGGTTAAGAGGTGTCATGATAGCCACGTTTAAATAGTTGAAGGGATGTCATACTGAGGATGGAGCAAACTTGTTTTCTGCCACTCCAGATAACAGGATTCAGAGCAATGATTCAAACTATGGGAAAAGGGATTCCATCCCAACACTGGGAAGAACTTCCTGACAGTTATTCAACAGTGGAATATACTGTGGAGTCTCCTTCTTTGGAAATTTTTAAACAGAGGCTGGATGGCCATCTATTGGGGGTGCTTTGATTGTGTCTTCCTGCATGGCAGGCAGTTGGACTGGATGGCCCTTGTGATTTTTTCCAATCTGTGATTCTATGGAGTTTATCACATGGGGGACAATTAGAAGTATAAATAGTGTTTAACATATGATTAACCCACAATTGCATGAATGGTTTTTACACATCGCGTGCAAAGTGCTATTATCCTGTGAATAACCCATGATGATCCCACAATTGCGCAATGGTTTTCACACGACATTGAGACGAATCGTGATTAAAGTGCCATTATCCTGTTAATAACCAGGCAAGAAACAGCAGGAACTCATTCATGGGATTTTTCCATGAATGGCTTTTTGCTGTTTATTGCCTGGTTATTCCCTGGTTATTCATGGGATAATGGCACTTCCATTAATGTCATTTTAAGCCCGTTTTAATGTCCATTGTGTAATTTTCATGGCAACACTGGGATAAATTGGCCAATAGTCTGATCTGTTGGAATGTCGCTAGATACTTCAAAGATTCAGAGCACAGGGACGGAGAGACAAATCTGCATAAAATTTACATAAGCTGATTTATGTCTGTAGGTGCACATTTGGAAATAATTACAAGGATTTATTTAACTATCTCACAAGACAAATTAATTTCCCATCCATATCACCTCAAATAACATAGTAAAGTATTAAACTAATTTGCACGCCACCCGCAGGTCATCCCAAATACACAATTCTTTCTCAGTTACAATTAATTTTCAGCAGCTTTGTGAAGATATCAAAAGATGCAAGAGAAAAAGAGGAGAAGAATGTCCTGTAGGCTTCTCTCAGCCACTTTCCAAAAGCATTTGCACCCAAATGGTTTCAAAAAACCGTGACAGAGAACTAATCAGAAAGGGAGCCAAGGGCAAACCAGGGGATCGGCCCCTGATTAATTTCCCCACTTCTTACCTAGATCCCACTCCACAATTTAATCAGTTCCTCTTTAATTATGTGATTCATCAATCATAATTTCCTCTGCAAATTAAATTCTAAGGAAATAAAAGTGGTTTATGGTTCATGGGTTCGGAGGAGCGTTCAGAAGGCTGGGTGGATGGTGGGGAGATTGAGGGCTAGGAAAAGGAGCAGAGGAAGGGGTAAGAAAGAGGAGAGGAGGTGAGGTTTTGGAAGGAAAGGGCAAGCCTCCCCAAACTGTAAATCCCAGGAGACTTGAGAAGGTTGCTCACAAACATTCCTTGGGAAGGCAGGTTAACTGTTTCTTCCCGACCTATGCCCCCCCCAACACAGACACAATATTTAAAAAAAATGTCTTGGATAAAAAATTCCTTGGATCAAATATTGATCAGAACGGAGACTGCAGTTAAATCAGAAGAAGACTAGGAATAGGAAGAGCAGCTATGAAAGAACTAGACAAGATCCTAAGGTGCAAAGATATACAACTGAGCACTAAAGTTAGAATCATCCAAGCCATCGTATTCCCAGTCACCATATACAGATGTGAGAGCTGGACAGTGAAGAAAGCAGATAAGAAGAAAATAAACTCATTTGAGGTGTGGTGTTTGAGAAGAGTGCTGAGGATAGGCAGACAACCAAAAAGAAAAATAAATGGGTCCTTGAACAGATCAAGCCTGAACTCTCCCTAGAAGTTAAGATGATAAAATTGAGGTTGTCATACTTTGGCCACATCACGAGAAGGCATGACTCACTAGAAACGATAATAATGATAGGAAAGATAGAAGGTAGTAGAAGAGAGGAAGACAGTATGCCAGATGCCTGGACACAATCAAGGAGGTCACAGACCTGAATTTGCAGGACCTAAGCAGAGCAGTGGCGGACAGGGAGTCCTGGATGTCTCACCCACAGGATCAGCATGAATCAGGGTTGAGTCAATGGCAGTTAACAACACCACCCTCATTTTACTGACCCCTTGTAGCTACAACCCGGGTTATGCCCATTTTACAGTTGAAGAACAGAAGCTTAAAAACAATGATTTGAGGTGGCCACTAAAGTCCATTCAGTGGCTATACTGAAGGTGAGCT
The DNA here is from genome assembly GCA_026167975.1 of Phrynosoma blainvillii. Lineage (NCBI taxonomy): Eukaryota > Metazoa > Chordata > Lepidosauria > Squamata > Phrynosomatidae > Phrynosoma > Phrynosoma blainvillii. The sequence continues at coordinate 179,204,256 of JANUYF010000002.1, read as the reverse complement.
CTGGAACAGTCTGAGTCTCCCTTATGTGAAATGCTTGGGACTGGAAGTGTTTTGGATTTATTTTTTTCAGATTTTGGAATATTTGCATATACATAATTAAGTATCTTGGAGCCGGGACCAAGTCAAAGGACTATATACACATTATATACACATAGCCTGAAGGTAATTTTATACCCAGTATTTTTTTTTAAATCCTGTGCATGAAACAATGTTTGTGCACATCGAACCATCAGAAAGCAAAGATGTCATATGTGCTACATATGTGGACAATTTTGGATTTTGGAATTCAAGATATGGGAGACTCATCCTGTACCACTTTTAACCTGTGATATCATATCTTATAAAGGTAAAGGTATTCCCTTTTGACAAGGTTGTCAAGTCGTGTCCAACTGTAGGTGGTTGGTGCTCATCTCCATTACTAAGCCGAAGAGCCAGCGTTGTCAGATACTACTCTGTGATCCTGTGGCCAGCATGACTGCACAGAATGCTGTTTTCCTTCCCATTGAAGTGGTACCTATTTATCTACATGCATTTGCATGCTTTCAAACTGCTAGGTTGGCAGAAGCTGGGACTAGGGACAGGAGCTCTCCCCATCATGCAGCACCCCGGGCCTTGAACTGCCAACCAGCTGATCTTGCAATCAACAGAGTCAGCATCTTAACCACTTGAGCCATTTCATCCCTATCTTATATGTTATACTTTTTATTATAACATTAAACCGGGACTGTTGTACTTTGAACAGATCAGGAGAGGCCATAACACTTGGAAAAGTGGAAGGCATTTGGAAAAGAGGGAGATCATATGACAGATAGATTGACTCAACCAAGAAAGCCATACCTGCCCTGAATTTGCAAGACTTGAACTGAGCTGTTGATCTTCCATTCACACATTTACCATAAGCTGGAATCTACTGGATGGCAAATAAAAACAATAAAACATACCTAGTAAGGGCATACTTCAGTTAACAAAGCCTCTGAGAAAGATGCTTCTTTTTACAAAGTTTTTTTATATCTGCCCAGCCCCTTCCTCCTTGTCTTCTGTCTAGTTGGAAATTTTGTTTACTGTGCCATTGTATTTAATGGGACATGAGCATCCACAAATTTTGGTATCCGCAGGGGTCCTAGAAGCAAACTCCAGCAAATACCAAAGGCCCACTGCATAGCTGTGTATGTTTGTCTACAACAGGCAAGGTAAAACAGCAGCTTACTGAACATGTGTGAACAGCAAATCAGAGAAAAACAGGGAAAAGTGGATGAGCGTGCCTCACTAAATACCCCCAACACATTAAAAAAGTGTAGATTTACATATGCAGTCACCACAATGTAAATCATAAGAAAAGTAGAGACCGGTGAGAGAGCAAAATCATCCTTCGATGGATTTTGGAAGATGCTTTGGTCTCTAGAAGGCTCAACAAGTTCTGTTTCCTCATGCAAGGCTCACCTGGCCTGGTTGTTTCATTTCACATGTGCATATTTTTAGTCCTGAATAAAATGTTTGCTAAAACACATTGAATGGTTCTTTTTTGTGTGGTGTTGGAACCTACCCTTATTGCAGGGGTTGGCAACCTACAGCCCACAGGCCGAAAGCAGCCCGCTGAGGCCTTGGAACTGGCCCATGGCCGGTCCTGCTGCCGCCACCGCGCCATGCGTGAGCGCAGGCGCCATTTTGGCTTCCAAAATGGCGCCTGTGCTTGCGCACGCATGCACATGACGGCAGGCGCCATTTTGGAATGCCAAATGGCGTCGGCGTCATGTACATGTGTGCGCAAGTGCGGGTGCTATTTTGGAAGCCAAAAGGGCACCACGCATCACGCATGCATGCACACGACAGTGGGAGTTGTGCGCATGTCCACATGCGCGCATGAGAGCCCAGCGCTATTCCCCCCCTGCTTCGGCCCGCCGGCAAAAAAGGTTGCCGACCCCTGCCTTATTCTTTCCATGTTACTTCTACTTCTGGTACCAAAACTTCTGCAAGATAATAATTAGTAACTGCTTTTCATTATTTATAGGTGTTAAATTTCTTAATTTTGTGAATAGTTAAATTCTATTTTATACAGTATACACTCGTCTCTCCCCATTCGCAGACTTGGAGTCTGCGGTCTCGGTCCTTTGCAGAAGGCAAGCAGGGAGGAGCAAAATGGTGCGGACGCCGCCATTGAAATCAATGGGCCTTGGATATTTGTGATTTTCCTGATTCATGGGGGGGAGGTTTCAGAGCGGATCCCGCACAAATCGTGAGGGACGACTGTATTGACTCTTATATATTTTTAGCGATATTGTACTTGTTTGAAACTGCAAACCCTGAGTCCCAATTGCGGGGAGGGAAGTGGGAAATAAATAAAGATGATTGTGATGATGATGATGATATCAAATTAAATAAATAACAGGCACAGACACAGGAAATTCAGTGCCCTTCATCCATGCTGCTAAAAGACAAAAGAGCCTCATCTTGTACTTAATTTGATAACAGGTGGAATATCCTCAGTGGTGGGAGAACAGACTGCAAGCAGCTGCCTCCTGCTGCCAGTCCATCAAGAGGAAATATTTTGTTCCTTCCTTTCCCCAAGAGCCACAGCTTCAGCTGTCCAGGCTGGCAGAGACTCAGTAGCTACATATGTGTATTTGAGAGGAAGGCAGAGAACAGATGTAGGGAAGAGTCCCTGTCCAGCTGGGGGCATCAGGGTACAAGAAGAAGGTCCTGGAGGATGGAGGGACACAAATGCAATGGAACAGGCACCTCCTCCCAGTGTGAAATGCAGCCGGAAAGGCAGGCGAGAAGTGCTGGTTTCTTAGCCAAGGGCCTTGGCATGCCAGAGGGAGCCATGCCCAAAGATGGGAATGTCTGAGCGAAGAGAAGGCTTTGCTCCCTGGGATGTTCCTCAGCTGCCGCCCTGTGTGCCAACATCCTTTCCCTGCCAACTTGGAGGCGTACCAGACCAGCTGAGGCGTCCCAGGAGATCGAAGGCCTAAGCTCACCTTAGCCTTTCTAAGCCTCAGCAGCCTTCATTAGCAGACTGCCCAAATCCAGAGCATGAGAGATCTGGGAATGGTGCCACCGGCCCCCTGAGTCAGACCTACCTTTGAGAGAGGGAGCCCAGAAAGTACCAAAAGAAAGGCTTGCAGAAAAGGGCTGTCCAATGCAGGGAGAAATTGTGTATTTCAGTCTAGTCTGAGGTGCGGAGGGTATACAGTCAGCCATCCCTATCCATGGAATTCTTATCCATGGATTCAACCATCCACAGTTTGAAAATATTCTCTCTCTCTCTATATATATATGTGTGTGTATATATACACACACACACACACACACACACATATATATATATGTGTGTGTGTGTGTGTGTGTGTGTGTGTGTGTGTGTATCTCTCTATATATAGACACACACACACAGCCTGCCCCCTGTATCCATGGATTCTTTATCCACAGATTCAAGCATCCATTGATTTGAAAACATTCCAAAAATATATAAATCCCAAAAACCAAACCTTGATTTTGCCATTTTATATAAGGGATAGCATTTTACTATGCTAATGTATCTAATGGGACTTGAATTTTGATATCCACAGGGGTCCTTGAACCAAACCCCAGCAGATACCAAGGCTCCACTGTACAATGTCTAGCATTCTCTTACCAGACTGGCCACTGATAACATGGCTAGGGGATAATCAGGGAGCTGTAGTTCAAAATTTACCTTTCTAAGCTCCAATCCTCTGGAGGTTTCCAAGTAAGCCAAACAATAAAATGTCCTGTGGCAGGCCAGTTAATGCCTCTGAAGCCACACACCTATTGTGTGGAGGTTGGAACAAGGCTGGAATTATTTACGTAATTAAAATATACGCACCTGAGAGAGGCAGAGCGAATGTAGCATTGATTCTTCCAACAAGCAGAATCCCCCCTTCAGACAAAAAGTGCTGTATATTCCTCAGTCCACTCCTTACCTTCTTAAAGTGCATCAAGCTTCTGAGATTGACAGCATGTATTTCTTATCAAGAGCATTAGCCAGCCAATGAAGTCTGCATCCACACTGCAGAAATAATCCAGTCTGACACCACTTTAACTGCCATGACTCAATGCTATGGAAATCTGGGAATGGTAGTTTGTTGTGGCACCAGAGCAGAGCTACTAGCATTCCCAGAATTCCATAGCATAGAGCCATGGCAGTAAAGAGTGGTGTCAAACTGGATTATTTCTGCAGTGTGGATGCAGCCCGACCTGATGCAACTGGGTACATGGTGGATTTTGGCTACCACATGCGGAACTTTTCCATTGCTAACTAAAGCTCACTCTAGAGAAGGAAAAGTAGTCATGGATTCATCACTATCTGGCCAGTCTGAAGCTTGCCCCACCTTTGTAAAAATGTCATGTTGTGTTTGCTTTTAATCTCTGGCTGCTTCTTGTGAATCCCATCCAAATTGTATCTGGATTAGGGAAGGAACTCTGATGCTAATCTTTTGTTTGCTCTTAGGGGGGTTGCAGACTGCCAGAAATAGTGCAAATTGAGTCCACTTTAAGGGTTAGGGTTAGGGAATCATGGGAACTGTATTTTATTGTGGCACCAGAGCTCTCTGACAGAGAAGGCTCAATGTGTCAGAAAAAAAACAATTCCCATGATTCCCTAGCACTAACCCTAACCGTAAAAGTGGACTCAATTTGCACTATTTCTGGCAGTCTGCAACCCCCCATAGTTATCTTGCCTGGTAGGTCAGCAAAATCTCTGTTCTTCCATACTCCACCAGACCCAGAATTCACTCCCTTTCCCTTTGCTTCTTCCCATTATAATGAAATCATGGACAGGATCATGTCTACTGTGGTCTCAGACTTCTTGGAGCCTGAGGTGAAAAAATCCAAATGGAGCCACACATTAATGTGGAGTGCAGTAGCAGCAGCAGACCCAAAAGACTCATGCCAGAGTGATGGTTCAAATAGAATCATAGAATCATAGGACGTTATCACATGGGGAGTCGCGGAGAGAAAGTGGAAATAAACGGGACGAGCGGAAGACTTTAATTTATGGGATTTGTCCCGTTCCGCCTTGTCTGAAAACTAAATTCGCATTTAAAAGGGGGTTAATTCGAACGAAAACCTGATCTTTTCATTTTTGGGATTTTTGAGGATTTGAAAAGATCAGGTTTTCGTTCGAATTAACCCCCTTTTAAATTCGAATTTAGTTATCAGACGAGGCGGAACGGGACAAATCCCGTAAATTAAAGTCTTCCGCTCGTCCCGTTTATTTCCACTTTCTCCCCGCAACTCCCCGTGTGATAACATCCATAGAGTTGGAAGAGACCACAAGGGCCATCCAGTCCAACCCCCTGCCATGCAGAAACTCAAAATCAAAGCATCCCCGACAGATGGCCATCCAGCCTCTGTTTAAAGACCTCCAAAGAAGGAGACTCCACCACTCTCTGAGGGAGTGTGTTCCACTGTCGAACCGCTCTCGCTGTCAGGAAGTTCCTCCTAATGTTCAGGTGGAATCTCTTTTCCTGTAGCTTGCATCCATTGCTCCATGTCTTATTCTCTGGAGCAGCAGAAAACAAGCTTGCTCCTCAATATGACATCCCTTCAAATATTTAAAGAGGGCTATCATATACCCAGTTTCCTAAGTTGTTCTTCATAGGGCATGGTTTCTAGACCCTTCACCATTTTAGTTACCCTCCTCTGGACACGCTCCAGTTTTTCAACATCCTTTTTGAATTGTGGTGCCCAGAACTGGACACAGTATTCCAGGTGGGGCCTGACCAAAGCAGAATAGAGTGGCACAAATACAAATTGAACTCCCCCCCCCCACAAAAAAAGCTTTTAATTCAGTGCATAAAATGCCATTCTGAATTGAGCAGATTCTAATTTATTCAGAAAAAATGGTAAACCATTTTAAATAGTAAAATTATCTCCGTTTGATTAAATAAACAATGGGAGACTACTATCTATGCAACACAACCACCTACTACCACTTCTCAAGACACAATGGGAGATGGCTGAGTAATGACTTTCACTAAGGACACAAAGCTCTCTTTATCGCATCCCCCAAAATTCCATCTTGCATCTCCTGGGGGTCTGGACACCCCAGTTTGGGGGACCCTAATATAATGGGACTTGAGCATCCGTGGGTATCCATGGAGGCTCTCCTGGAACGAAACCCCAACAGATACCAAAGGCTCACTGTATTTTCTCATAGGCATTCCTTGGCTTGAGCCACCCTTAACTAAAAAGTCTGGTTTTGGTCCAAGGGCCTAGCCTGGGTAAATTATAAGAACAGTACCACTAAGCATGTGCAGAATTAATGTTGCTCAATCCTAAATAGCAACTGCTTGCAACCATGCATGGGAAGAGGTAAAAGGGCTTCTAAATCAGAGCAGTTTCTGATTTCCAGTCAAGGTTGAACCCTGGTGATAAACAACTGGCCAAACCAAAGAGAAGGCCCTCATCTTTCTTGTATAGCCACTTCAATACAGGTATACTTTGGTTAACAAAACAAATGTGTTCCTAGGCATGCCTTCTTTAACAGAAAATGTCTTACCAAAGGCATAAAATAACATGGAAAGATTAGGGATTCGTTCCTATACCACCAAAAAAAAAAAAGAAAAAAAAAGAGAGAGATGTTCAATAAGTTTCAGCAAACATTTTATTCAATACTTTCCCCAAAATGCATCCTGGGATGATATTTTCACTTACCAGCCTCCACAGTTCTTAAAATTTTCATTTTGCAAGCCAAAGGCTATGCTTCTTTAGCATGTTGGGGGAAGCTGGTAAGGGAACTTTCCATTTTTCTCTCTGTTTTACTGTTCATGCATGCTCAGCAAGGGATTCTGGAGGCAATTGCAGTTTAACTTGCTTGTTGTAGGCAGTAGGATCAGCTAGGACATTATCACACATGGGCCACAAAGCAATAATAAACTGGAAATGACAAATTCCGAAAATAAACCTTGATTCCGCAAATGATTTTCACACATAATTGCCTTAATTGCACAATTAAGGGAAGCTCCTGCTGAAACCGCATTTAATGTTCACACACAAGTGAGAAAATCCCATACATGTACTAGAAATGAACTTCTAGCACATGCGCACTATGCTCGTCGCGGCTGTCACTCGCTGTGGCTATCACCCCTTCCCCAGGTCGTCCTCGGAGCAGCCGGCCCTCCGCACGGCTGGCCCTCCGAGGAGGACCTCCCGCCGCAGCATCCGCACACACTGCGGCGGAAGAGTCGCCAAAGGTGCGCCGCAGCCTTTTGCAGTGCACCTTCGGCGACTTGTGAAAGGAGCGCCAATTTAGTGCTCCTTTCAGGGGCAGAGAAGCTGTGCCGCGGGGCCAAGGTGTGGGGATACCTCGGCCCTGCAGCGCAGCTTCCCAGGGCGGCCCATGACCGCCCATCCTTCAAGCTGCCGAAGGTGCGCCGCAAAAGGCTGCAGCGCACCTTCGCCGACTCCTCCGCCTCAGCGTGTGCAAATGCTGCGGTGGGAGGTCCTCCTCGGAGCGTCAGAGCGCCGGCTGTGCGGAGGGCCGGCTGCTCCGAGGACGACCTGGGGAAGGGGTTGGGGCGTCGATCGTGCGGCTGCCCCTCCCCTTCCCTGCCCCCAAGACGGCTCAATTAGCCATCTGCTGAGGGGGAAGGAGACACTTACGCTGCCTCCAGGACCCCGCGGAACCATGGGGAAATGCGGGGAAATGCTTCCAAATGCGCATTTGCTTTTCACATTACGGCAAATGCGAAATTATCTTAATTGTGCATTTGCATTTCCTCAAAACAACCGAATTTCAAAAGATCTCGGATAACACCTTTATGAATTTTAGACAATATATATGGAGTTAAATACCATCTAGTCATAGTTTTATAAGCGTTTTCCCTTTGATCAATATTGACTGCCAATTTTCTTACTTTTTCACAACTTCTTTCCCACTCGTCCAAATTCACGTTTTGATTTAGGTCTTTAGCCCAATTTATCATATATGTTTTGACAGTATTTTCTTCTGTTTCCCAATTTCTAATTAATATATAAAACTTTGAAATTATCCTTTTCTCCTCGCCAAATAACACACTTTCAAAATTTTTATCTGCGGGAGCTATCCTATCTACTTTTATATCGGTCTTAAATTGTTCGCGTATTTGCATATATGCGAACCAATTTAAATCAATACCTATATTCTTTAATTCCTCTCTTGTCTTAAATTTAATATCTGGACCATCACAATCAATCAAATCCTTGTATTTGTAACGAATATTTTCTCTATAAATATTTTTCATTAACCCCGAGTCTACTGGAGAAGCCCATAATGGAACTTTTACACACCATTTCGCCTTATATTTTAGCCATATTCGTAGGCACGACCTACGAATATAATGATCTTTAAATTTTCCATCCACTTTATATTTCTCATAAAATAAATAAGCATGAAAACCATATATTAAATCTCCGCCCTCCAAATCAAGAACTCTCTGATTTTTTAACACCAGCCAATCTCGTAGCCAATCCAGAACACATGCATCATAATACCATAAACAACTTGGTACACTTAATCCTCCCCTTTTTGGTGAGTCCTGTAGGTCTATGGCTTTTAATCTATGTCTTTTATTTTTCCAAATAAAATTTAATATAGTCTTGTCCCAATTTTTTAAGATTCTTTCATTTTCTATTACCGGAATATTTTGGAAATAATACATTAATTTTGGAAGTATTGCCATTTTAACCAGAGCTACTCTTCCCATCCATGACACAGTTAACTGATCCCATTTTTTCATATTTTCTTTCATCCCGTTCCAAATTTTTTGATAATTATTTTGAAAGAGATCTGCATTTTTAGTACTAATCCAGATCCCCAGGTATTTAGTTTTATTTTCAAGTTTAAACCCAGTTATTTCCCTTAATTTGTCAATTTCCGTCTTAGGAACATTCATAGTCATCATTATTGATTTATTACGATTTATTTTATAACCGGAAACTTTTCCAAAATCATGTAACAACTCCATAAGTAGCGGAGTGCCTTGCGATGGGTTGGCAATTGTTAAAACCAAATCATCTGCATATGCACGGAGTTTATAAGACTGTTTTCCAAATTCAACCCCTTGAATTCTCTTCTCCCCCCTAATTTGGACGAGCATCACCTCTAGTGTCAAAATAAACAATAAAGGAGCCAGGGGACATCCTTGCCTTACTCCTTTCCTAATCTTAAATACCGGAGTCATAAAGGTTGTAATCCACTATGTTGGAAATGCCGTAAAGAAATAGGATATTACTATCATGTTTGGTGGAGATGCAAGGAAACACAAAAATATTGGGGTATGATAAATAAGGAAATTGTTGAAATTCTGAAAATAGATCTAAGATTAGATTCAAAAATGTACTTGCTGAATATGTGGGGAGATAAGATTGGAAAAGAAATAGAACATCTTTTTTTCTTTCTGACTACCGCAGCAAGAATTTTGTTCGCAAAATATTGGAAGAAAAAAGAAATTCCAAAAATTGAGGAGTGGAGTTTTAAGGTTTGGGAAATTTATGAATTAGAGAAATTAACCTGGATGTTGAAGAACAAATCATTAAAAGAATTCTATAGGATTTGGAAACCATGGTTAACACATGAGAAAGAAAAGACAAGGCTATTATCTGACTTTATGTAATAAAAATACGATTAACTGATGTATGTATGTTGTCAGCTTGAGAAGGGAAAGTGCAAGATTATGAATATATCCGATTGATGTAATATAATACAACATAGAGATTTAGTAATATGGTAATAAGTTTATGCATAGTATGCTAAGAATCTTAAGAAATTAGTATTTTGTTTAATGATAAGATGATAAACGAATTTTGGAATAAATACAATAAATAGTCGGTGTAAATAGGTGATGGTATAGATGTACCATATTTACACTTGTCTGTAGGTTACCGGGGGATAGTGATAAGATTATATAAAATGATTATCTTGCTTTCTGAGTAACTTTTTGAGTAACTTAAATAATTAAAGCACCGAAACGGGAAAATAGATTTAGATACATACTAATAATATTTGTTATAGATGTAGAATAAATTGAGAGGTCATGGGATAGAAAGATAAATGTTTCTCTTTTTTTTTCCTCTCAAAGCTGTGGAAGTATAACTGTTTGATGTATTGTATTGTACTGTAATGTTTGTTATTTGTTATTTGTTATTCGTAAGTGTGTTAATTTTGTTAGGTGTTTGTATATGTATGTTTGTGTTTTGATTATACAATTTTTTAAGAAATTTTTCTAATAAAGATATAAAAAAAAAAAAAAAAAAAAGATCTCGGATAACACCAGTTTCTGTCCACTTTCTGTCCAGTTTCTGTGCGACGTCGTGTGAAAACACGAGGCACTAATCCAGTTTCTGTTTGGGTTTTGTGTGGATTAACCAGCAGATTTGCCCCCGTGTGATAACGTCCCTAGAGTTGAATCCCATTCTTTCCCCACTTAAGCTTTTGTTTCATTGTTTACTACAGACACATTGTTACAAACCTGACACTGAAAGCCTATGTTTCTCCAGCCTTCTTTCACCATCCCTCCAGTGCTGATGCTGCTAGAAAGACATCCAGCTAGACAGAGAACAAGGAAGAAAAGGCGACATGGGGGAGGCATAAAAAGGCTTTGTAAAAATGAGTTTCTTCCTCATCAGCTTTGTTAACTGAGGTATGGCTGCACATCATTCAGTAGACTGGTTCTGGTTTTTCTCAAAATCCCTTCCATAAAATCATTTAAAGGCTGAGCGGTGCCTGGGTTCCAGAGACTGTAAAGGGCATTCTTTAAGTCAGATGCTTTTCAAGTTAAAATAATGTAACAATGATAAGGGGAAACTCCCATCCCTTTGTGTAGGATACTCCCCTCTAATTACAGCCTTAAATTATTATTTTTTTAACCATACCAGATTGTATTGTCTTCTTGGAATACTTCTGAAGGAGGCAGAGATGTTTCAGAGATGAAACAAACAAACAAGAGTCTGCATTTAAGCTTTAAGGAGGAGGAATGCCAATTTATATAAAGTTCTGCTACTTACCTTGTAAAGAAATCCTCCTGCTTCTGCTTGAGTGAAGCAAGGAGATGGAAATTGCTCAGTGGTGTGGGAAAGGCACTCTGTACATGCTCAGAAATATATCTAGCCCATATTCCATTAAAACATACTGAATATGCTTTAAAAGTTCAAGTGAGTGTAGTTGAAGGAGGTGCAATTTTTTTTGTACTTCCTAGCATAATTAATTGGGAGACTGCATAGACTACCCAAAAAGTGGCTAAAATAGCCCTTCCATGTTTGAAAAACAGGTATGTTTTTATTTAAGTAAGTTGTTTTTGTGTACCTTCAAGTTTTTCCCCCAACTCATGGTGACCCTAACAAGGCAAACCTATCACAGGGTTTTCATGGCAAAATTTGTTCAGAGGAGGTTTGCCTTTGCCTCCCCTCTGAGGCTGAGAGAGTATGACTTACCCAAGAGCACCCAGTGAGTTTCTATGGCTGAGCAGGAATTTGTACCCTGCTCTCCAAAATCATAGGCTGCATCTGCCCTGTAGAAATAATGCACTTTGACACCACTTTAACTGCTGTGGCTCAGTGCTATGTATTTCTGGGATCTGTAGTTTTGTGAGATATTTAGCCTGCCAGAGAGATCTGGTGCCACAACAAACTGCAAACCTCAGGATTCCATAGCATGCAGCCATGACAGTTAAAGTGGTATCAAACTGCATTAATTCTGCAGTGCAGCTGCAGCCATAACCCAATGCTCAAACCACCACACCATGCTGGCTTTCATGTTAAACAGCCCCTGCATCTATGTAAATGGTTAAATGATGCTCATGGGGGCCTTTTACATTACACAGTTATACTACTATGATTCTACCTTATCTACCATGGCAATATCCTATGAAATCTTGGGATTGTTAGTTTGGTCAGAGCCATCAGAGGAGCTCTCTGGCTGAGAATTCTAAATACCTCTCCCTAAACTACAAATCCCAGGATTCCATAGGATGCAGCCATGGTAATTAAAGTAGAATTACTCAGTTGTAATTGCATACAGGCTGAGTATCTCTTATCTGAAATGTTTGGAAAAAGAAATGTTTTAGATGATGATTTTTTTTTTTTTTGATTTTGTAATATTTGCATATAGTACATAATAAGATATCTTGGAGATGGGACCCAAATTTAAATGGGAAAGTCATTTATGTTTCGTAGATATCATATACACATAGCCTGCAGGTAAATTTTCTATGCAATATTTTAAAAATAATTTTGTGCATGAAACAAAGTTTGGAAACAAATCAGAAAGCAAAGGGGTCACTGTCTCAGCCACCCATGTGGACACTTTTGGATTTTGGAGGATTAGGGTTTTCAGAGTTCTGAAGGGAGACTCAAGCTGTAGTATGAAAGGACCCAGGAGGCCTTCTGTACCAGCAATTCACTCTTGTTGTTTTACTCAGAAAAAAGGGTGATCTAAGAAGTGCGACGGGGTCCAAGGCTGCAAAAACAGCTGCGTGTGGCCCCCAGAGCCAGACTTTCCCCTGCCCTGTTAAAATGATCCTTTCCCCAACCAGATATATTCTAGGCTTCCATGTCTCCAGCCAAGGTGGCTTTTAAAATCCGCTAGTCTTGATCAGCCTTGGATGTGATAAAAAGTGCCTTCTTCTTTCTTCTTCCTTTGCACTTGCTAATGCCTGAAAAGGGTTTGAGCAGAGCCCTTCTCCCAGTTTTCCTGTCCTGTTGTGGCTTTTGGCTTCCTCTGGGCATGGGCGGGTATGGCAGGAGCTTTGCCATGCTGGTTCTGTGTGCCAACTGGAAGGGGCCAACTTGTCTCAAGCACTTCAGCCCAATTTTGTTGCTTGAGGGAAGAGCATAGGTGTTGCGCACAGCGTGGCGTAGTGGTTGGAGCGTTGGACCGCGACTCTGGAGACCAGGGTTCAATTCCCAGCTTGCCCATGAAACCCACTGGGTGACCTTGGGAAAGTCACATGCTCTCAGCCTTACAGGGAGCCAATGGCAAACCCCCTCTGAACAAATCTTGCCAAGAAAATCCCATGATGGGTTGCCATAAATCAGAAATGATTTGAAGGCACACAACAACAATAAAAATGGACCTACAGAGGCACACTTTCTTAACATGTTTCCTGGTGCCTTTACTCTCTGTCACATCAGGGCCCTGCATGTCTTGAAACTGACAACAAAGCAGTTGCCATGAGTCTAAAAAACAAGAACAGGCCAGCAGAGCAGTCTGATTCAAGAGTGGAGAGGAACCCTTTATTGTGTAAGCAGATTGGTTTTATAACCAAACAAAACTAACAGAGCAGCAATTTTAACTGCGCATGTCCTAGCTGCACAATACACAATAAGCCTTTAAGCCCAGTTAGGCTTGCTGCATCTTTTTATCTTTGCCTCTGTCTTTAAGGCTTGCCCAGGCCCACAGAACAAAGGGAATGCAAGTTTTCGCAGACATCTGGCTACAGCTAATTACCAAAATTTCTCTTTTAAAAAGAGAGAGAAAACAGTGGCAGCAGTTAGCATATTCTGTCTCCCAATGAATGAAGCCACATGGTTTCCTAAATGAAAATGTAGAATCACTTAGGCTCAGCAGCAGCAGGATAGATTTAAAGCTTACATCAGTGATGGCGAACCTTTTAGATCCAACACTCAAAGCATTACACCACCCTGGATCTTCTATGCCTGATAAGCCCCTGGAATTGAAACATAAACTAGTGCTCCTTCCCATATTTTAGGTCAGAGTAAATTTATTGCTTTCATTGCCTCCATCTAAGGGTTTTTATTTTCTGAAAAGGTGTGAGATTGCTCAACTGAGTACTGTATTGCTCATTTTTGAATTGAGTGGAATTCCTGTCTTGAGATCCATTATTGTCATCATCAAAGATATCCCAAGCCATATTTTTAACTGAATTAAATTAATTTATTTTTATTGGGTTTATATCCTGCTTTTATCCCAAAATATCACATCTCCATATAAATAAACAGGAGCACCATGGAGGTTCTCTTGCACAAAAGAGATGTGTGCATGCAGTACTGTCATGCTCAAGGGCAACTCCTGTTCATTTAAGCACAGATTATTGTTGCAAACTTTATTTGCATCATGCTTGCTTTCCCAAAATCAGAGGTCAGTTTCCTAGCACACTCTCAGCGTTAGGGAACAAAAGTGCCTCTGAAAACATGCTTAGTCCAGAAATTAATTTTCAGGACGAGAACTGAACTTGAAGTTCAAGTGTGCCAAAACTCCCTGTTTCCCCCTTTACCTTTTTTCCATCTCAGCAGTCAGTGGGAGAATAAATCTTGGTTGTTACAGTTGTCAAAACAATTGCAAATCAGAATACCTTGATGAGTTATTGCAAATCATCCAATCTACTTTCTTTCCACCCCTGCTCTAAGTCAACTTGCCTCATGACCATTTTGTAATTGTTTTCCACACCGAAATGCACATCCAGGCTTTACATTGGAACAGTGTTTCTCAGGTGTTTTGGTTCCCCCAATGTTTTGGACTTCAACTGTTAGCATCTCTGACCATTGGTCATGTTGACTGGGGCTTCTGGGGGATGAAGTCCAAAATACCCAGAGAGCTAAAGGCAGGGGACTTCTCCATTAGAAGATCCCACTCCTCCCAAACAGAGTAACCAGGGCCTCTTGGAATACATTATGGACCTTATCACATGGGGTCTAGAGCAGAGCTAATCCAAAGGGTACCTGCAGCTAATACATATTATTTCCCCGTGTTTACACACGACGCTGCCCTAGAACACGGAGCTAATCTGTATTGTTTCCCCGCGTGTACACACGACGCTGCCCCGAAACTCCACAGAACCCGAAGCTAATCCGTAGTGAGTAGGGAGATTTTGACATTCGGTTTGTTGGGGAAGTACAAGCGGAGCCTTCGTATTCATTGCGCAATGGTGGGCGGGGCGGGGAAGCAGGGAGAGCTCTCCCAAGCAGAAAATCCCGGCGAGGGGAAGGGATTGGCGAAAGGCAAACCGGATTGAGAAAGAGGAGGAGAAGGAGAGGAGAAGGGAAGACTCTCTCACATTTTTCCCCACCAACACCCCTTCCCTCCTCCAGTCCTCCAGCCCTCCTCCTCCTCCTCGGTCCCCTTGGCTGCCTTTCCTCCCGACTCCTTCATCCCATCCTTGCCATCCACAGAAGCGCCTTCTGCGACGCTGGCTTTTTGGGTGGCGGGAAGGGAGAGAGAGAGAGAGAGAGAGAGAAGAAAATGTGTGTGTGTGTGTGTTTTCCTTCTTCCCACGTGAACCGCATCCCGCGGCGCCTGATCGCTAAATCCCCTTTGGAGCCTTCGTATTCATTGCGCTATGGCCGCCAGGGCGAAATTCAGTTCGTTTCGGTATAGAACTGAATTTATTCTCACTTCGGTTACTTTTCTGTTACTTTTCGCTTCGTGGCCAGCGTTTGATAAGGTCCTATGTGTGGATTTTAGTTCTTTGATAATGTGGAAACACACAGGCTGCATCCACACTGCAGAAATAATCCAGGTTGACACAGCTTTAACTCCCATGGTGCAATGCTATGGAATTCTGGGAATTGTAGTTTTTTGAGACATTTCTGGCAGAGCTTTGGTGGCACTACAATTCCCAGAATTCCATAGGATTGAGCCAAGGCAAGTGGTATCAGTCTGGGTTATTTCTGCAGTGCTGATGCAGCCACAGTTTGGATAGCCCTTATGCATGAGGTGGTCACCCTGAGTATCTTTGTAATAAAGTTACAGGCAGAAAAGATATCCAAAAACCACAAGAGAAAGGGCCCATTCCTATATATAGGAATGCAGTACTGATACTTTGCATTCTTGTGCAACAACAGGCTAGCTCAGCAGACCTGACCACAAATGTGTCTGAATATTGAGCCAAGAACTCCACCCTATCATGTTTGCTTACTTGCTTCTCCAGGGTATTTGTGAAAAAGGAAGGGTGAGGACACTCTTGTCCCATGGCCATATTCTGGCAAAAGCTAGCTAACGCTTCTTAGCTTTCAAGCACACTTGGAATGAAATAGGTCAGATACTGCTTTAGTATGAGAGAAGTACTGTGACAAGAACTGGTTTGCTCACCACACAACTGTCACGGGGCATCTAACCCAAAGATCAGATTCATGGTGAAAAGGTCACTTTTCTGCTCCATTTTTTCACTCTGCTTTTGCTGTCCTGAAATGAAGGGAAACGCATCCAGAATGTGTCACCGGTTTCTGAAGCAGCAGGCCAACCTGTGCAGCTGAGCTGTGGAAAATCTGGCCCTCCAAATGTTGGACTGCAGCTCTTCCAGCTCTTCACTGTTTGCTTTGCTGGCTAGGATGGATAGGAACTGCAGTCTAACAACATCTGGAGGGTCATACAGTTCCCCAGTCCTGGTGTAACTGATGTAAATTTGGTGCCAACCAATTTCCATTCTTTTAAAGAATCGACCCAATAGATAGGCCTGTTCCAGGGATTTGTTGCTGAGCTCCATTCTACATTTGTTGTTAACTGCCCTGACTCGTGGTAACCCTATGGATGAGACATCTCCAAGCCTCCCTATCCTCCAGTGCTCTGCTTAAGTCTTGTAGATTCATGCTTGTGGCTTCCCTAATTGAGTTTATCCATCTGGTGTGCAATCTTCCTCTTTCTACTTCCCTTCATGTTTCCTAGCATTATTATCTTTTCCATCTTCCACATCTTCTCATGATGTGGCCAAAGTATGACAGCTTCAATTTTATCATCTTGACTTCATGGGAGAGATCTGGTTAGATCTGTTTTAGGACCTGTTTGTCTGTCTTTTTGGCTGTTCAGCACTCTTTTCCAGCACATCTCAAATGAGCTGTTTTTCCTATCCACTTTTTTCACTATCCAGCTCTCACATCTGTACATGGTGATGGGAAATACTATGGCTTGGACAATTCTGACTTTGGTGCTCAGTTGTATGTCTTTGCTCTTTAGGATCTTGTCTAGTTCTTTCATTGCTGCCCTTCCCACTCCAGGTCTTGTCTTATTGCGTCCTGCACGCTTGCTGTCAAATTGAGAATACTCAGTATGCAAACAGAAACCAGCTAGCTCACACTTTGGTAGGCAGTGGTTTCCCCAGGCTCTAGCTGAGTAGGGCTGTTGGCCACAAGGAAGCTGGAACTCAACGCCTCCACCACTAGCCACTTGCAAACAAGCAGCAAACAAGTTCCCACGGTGGTGTGAGGTCAACCCACTTGCACCTCTTTCTGTTGTAGCAGAAACAGTTTCTGTATCCCCTACTTACTGTAGCTCCATGTTTGTTAAACAGGAGCAGCGACAAGTTAGCCCATATGGTTATTGGGATCCATGAAATTTTGATTATTCTTGAAAGCAACTGTAAAACACCATGGTCCCATCTATAGCTCATATTCAGCTATACAAAGGTTTCTCCTGATCTTGGAAAAGTTGTTTCTTTAATTACAACTACCAGAATCCCTCAGTAAACTGCAGCTTAAGCCATACTCCCCAACTGTCCCAATTTGGCAGGAAGTCCTGATTAATCCTCAGTCTTCTCCTAGGCCTTGTTCCCACTATGATTTAAGCCATCGAATTGCTGATCAGGTTATAGTGCCTCATTCCCACTTAAAACTGGTTTCAATCCTACTGAGCTCAGTTTAAGTCGTGATGAAGTGAGGCAAATGCAAAACCCCCACTCTTTTCTGACAGTAGTTTCCTGGTGGTTCTTTTGAAAAGAACCGATTCAGAAGTCTGTTCAACTACGGATATGAATCGCATCATTCTGGAGAGGAGGGACTAATGGCAGAGGGGTGCTTACCACCCAACTCAGTTTTTGGGAAATCAGCCATTTCCCCCCCCCCTCTGTACTGCCTTTGCTTTGCAGTGTGACTTATGGGTGATTTTCCTCCCTTCCCCATAGCTTTCCTCATGGCTGATGATGGCTTGCAAAAAGGAGGACACAGATCCCCGATTTCCCCCCCTTTCCCCAAGGCTGATGGCTTGCAAAAAAGAGGAACGGCCCTGTCCTCACCGTGTTGCCGCATGCATCACCAATGACATATAGATGATTGACATGCATTTTGAAGGGCACAAACTAGTAGGAACAACAATTGTGCCAAAAAAGAAGTGATTACAAGGTAATAATGAAAAGATCTGCTTTCATAGTGCGAATGATAAACCTCTTGGAACCAATTCACTGACACGGAAGAAAGGCGAATTGTAAACCCATTTAAATGTAAGTGGGAATGAAGCCCTAGCTTGTCTTTTTCCTCATTGACTTTTGCCATCTTAACCACACTCTAATGTTGCTTGGCCACACAACCTGGTTTTAATCTATTCAAACTTTTGAGGGCTATAGGCATCGTTTAATAGCTAAATTGTTCAGTCCACTATACATTCAAGAATTCCTTCTCAGGACTACAATTGACCTCCGATCATTTGTGCCATATTCTGCTTAGAGGCAGAATATGGCATCTTCATCCATTATTCTCCACTTCCTGTTATCCTTACTTGGACATAATGGATACAATATGTTGATGCAGCTTGTGACAAGATACTCAAGCTTAGAGCCTGTTGCAAGGTCTATTTCGGGTGAGAAGGGATTTCAAGACACCAACTGACTGCAAGAACTGAACTTACAAAGAGACAGAGGAGAAACAATTGTTTCACTTAGACACCACTGTTGACCCACACAAACTATATTCAGGCAAGGTGGGAAAAGAATGGGTTGGGGAACAGTTAACTTAGAACGTAATTAAATGACTATTTTTCAAAACTATTCCTGGGAGTTCCCCCATAAGCTTGGTAAAGGCAGGAGGGGTCTTCTGGGTCTGACTGCTTTTTTATCAGCCTTTCCCTGTGGAAAAACTCTGAGAAATGGTGAGATAGTCCTTTCTCATAAGGGTTTGTTGTTGCTGTGTGCCTCCAAGCCATTTCCAACTTATGGTGATCCTAAGGCAAACTTATCATGGAGGTTTCTTGGCAAGAGTTGTTCAAAGGAAGTTTGTGCAAGGTCACCCAGTTGGTTTTATGGCCAAGCTGGGAATCAAAATCTGGCCTCCAGAGTCATAGTCCACACTGAAACCACTATGACACGCAAGGTTTATTGATGTTCAAATAAGGCCTTGGTTGGGAGCCTGCAGCACTCAGTCCCAGACCGACCATGTTCTAGACTCCTTTACGACATACAGTGGTTCATTAACAGAAAACAATTATGGATAGTTTTCCTCATGTTCCCAAGGTTTCAAAACAACTGCTACAAGCCAAAGCCAACCTAGCTCCAACACACTATGGCATCGCAAATCCCTGAGGGAAAAAATGACAAGAGACAACAAACAGCCATTTGAAGCAGAACTTTTTATTCCCCTTCCCTCCTCAGAGAAAGGGCTTGGCAGTTGTGCACGACTTAAGTCTTGTAAGGGCTAAACAAAGGGTTTTTTTTGGTTATAAAACTGGCAAAGCAAAGAGCAGCTCTTGCCACTGGTTATCTGTTATCAATAGAGCATCCATCTCAAGCCATAAAATGGGAAAGGAGATCTAGAGACGAAAGAAACAGGCCATCTGCAGTTCCTTTGGGAGCAGTGGTTTCTCTCAAGCAGTGGATGGCACTGATACACATATGTGGTATCTGAGTGCCAAACTTTTGCTGTTGATGGGGTAGACACGGGTGGACACCTTCCTGGCAAATCCAGGAGGTGACATAAATTCAGTCCATGGGCACTAAGCTTTGGCAAGAAAAAAAAGTGTCATCAATCCTAGACCCCCAAAAGGGCGAAAAGGAAAAACAAAATCACTGACAAACTGCTTGGGAAAAGAAGTAGTTAGTGCTGCATGTAAACAGATCCACAGGAATTCCCCCTCGCTCATCCCAAGGGCAACCTGCTCCCTCCCAATCCCATAAGCCAGCCTCAGTGGCACAGAAACCCTGCCTATCTAAGAGAGAGGCAGTGTCTCAAGGGGAGGGTAGTGGTACTACAGTGGGCCCCCCGAGGAAGGGCAGTGTTACAATCAGGCGGGGAGGGGGGGCAGTTAAGGCACAGAGACATGGAAGGGGCTGCCGGGGATATGCTCATCTCCCCATTTCACCACCAGCACATAATCCCCTCTGTCCTTCAGCAGGTAAGTGACGTTGTACAGCCGGTTCCCCAGATGCTTCACAACTATCTCCTCACAGGGGGTCTTAGGGCCATGGACGCCCACCAGCAGCATGTTGTTCCCTGAGAAAAGAACAAGTACAGGACAATAAGACCAGTGGAGATTGAGAATGTTGCATCACCTCTCATCGATTCCCAACCTGGCTATTCCAGTTCTCCCTCTTTCTCTAGCTCAATCTAGACTCCCAGGTTGTGCTGTGAGATGTATGGGCCCTCCAACATGTTGCTTAACTGACAAGTCCCATCATCCCTCACTACTGGCCATGCTGCCAAGGATAGATGGTAGGCAGATTTCAACATCATCTAAGGGCCCATACTTTGCTGCTCAGGCAGCAAACTCTCTTGCAATAATTCTGTCCAAGCAATATTAGCAAAGGACTGTTAGAAGTAGATATGAAGAATTAAAGTTATATAAAGAGTCCATCTAATGTTTGCCTCCCCTGAAGATCTTGAATCCCAATCTTCTGTTGGAGTTAGGGAAACTTAGTGATTTGGGTTGGGTATGGTAGCAACCATAATCCTTCTCCTTATTCCAATTATTCCTTTTCTTAAATAAAGTAATACAGTGGGCCCTCCATATTTGCTGGGGTTAGAGGCACAGGACCCCTGTAAAAGTAAAGAAACTGCAAATAAAATAAAAAAACACCCTTTTTACCTGAGATAACATCTCTCTAGGAATCTCTAGGTCCTCCTGAACAAGTCTGTGGTCAACAACTGCCAAAAATGGACCAAAGAATTGCGCCGGAGGACCTTGTTGTTGTTAAGTGCCTTCGCGTCGATATCGACCCATGGCGACCCCATGGATGAGACATCTCTAGGCCCCCCGTTCTCTACTAATTTGCCTAGCTCCTGCAAACTCTTATTCGTGGTCTTTAATTAAATCCATCCATCTAGCATATGGCCTTCCTCTCTTTCTACTTCCCTCCACCTTTCCTAACATTATTGTCTTTTCCAATGATTCAAGCCTTCTCATGATGTATCCAAAGTACGTCATCTTGGCTTCTAGGGATATTTCTGACTTAATCTGCTCTAGGACCCATTTGTTTGTCCTTTTGGCTGTCCATGGGATCCTCAGCACTCTTCTCCAGCACCACATTCTCTCAAATGCGTTGATTTTCCTCCTCTCTTCTTTCTTGACTGTCCAGCTCTCACATCCTTACAGGGTAATAGGGAATACAATGGCTTGTATGATTCAGACTTTTGTGCTGAGTTGTATGTCTTTGCATTTTAGGATCTTTTCTAGTTCTTTCATAGCCATCCTCCCCATTCTTAGTCTTCTTCTGATTTCCTGTTTGCAGTCCCTGTTCCGATCAATGTTTGATCCCAAATATGAGAATTCTTTTATTATTTCTATTTCTTCATTGTCTAGTCTGAATGTGTGTAAGTTCTCTGTGGTCATTATTTTTGTTTTCTTTATGTTCAACAGTAAGCCTGCCTTTGCACTTTCTTCTTTTATCTTCCTTAGTAGTTGTTCCAGGTGTTCTCTCTAGGAATCACTAAGTCCTCCAGTGTGACTTCTGGCAGATGTTGACCATAGAGGAATGCTGGAGGACTTAGAGATTCCTAGAGAAAATATATTAACCAAATCTATGAATCTATCAAAGCCACAAATGCGGAGGGCTGACTGTACAATTAAGCAGCACATAATATGGTTGATTTGCCCATCACTGCCCAGCGCTTCTGGAGACCAGGGAAAGAAGCCTCTAGCATAGGGTCTCACTAGCAAAGATTATGGAAGTAACTGTAATTCCTACAATTTTCAGACAGGCTGTGAGTGCTTATAGTCAATAACAATAACAGCAGCAGCAGCAGCAGCAATGATGTTTCCACTAAGCGGCTGAATCCAGAATACCACTGCAGCTTTTCAAATACTCTCTGCCCAATTCAACTTTAAAAGCAAACCACTGATTGTGATGAAAGAAGACAAATGATGACATAATGCAGTAAGCACACATTTTAGAAATGGCAGAAATAGCAGACCCCCAACCAGTCCTTTTCAGAATTCACTAACACTCACCTGCTTTGCTGCAGTCAACAGTGAATGAGTTCTTTTGTCCCACAAAACCCTTGTTAAGGCCCAACCCCTTGGCAACCACTTTGCTGGCATCAGAGGCAAATTTGGGTGCTCCTCCGTCAGGTTTGGCCACCCCATCCATGAAGACTGAGGAAGTTTCGTGGAGGCTGTGACTGGGAACCAGGCGAGCCCCTGCCAGAGAAAGGAGATAACAGTGTGTGTGCTAACAGCCCTGTCCTCACCGCTGTACAAGTTGTAGATAGGGAACCCAAAGGCCTTGGGGACAATTCCAGCTCATCTAGGATCCAATTCTAGCACATTCAAGTGGGGAAGAGTTCCCAGAAAATGGTTTCCCAGCAGTTTTGCAGCCCCTGCTCCCATTCCAAAAGTTGCAATGTTTCTCATAAGGCTTTGGACCCTTTTCATCCTGCACAGTTACATTCCACTTGAAACGCCATGGTTGAACCCTATGAGTTTCTGGGACTGGACATTTGGTCAGAGGAACCAGAGAAGCTCCCTGGCTGATGATTCTAAAAGCCCTGCCAATCCTAGGTTACCACAGGACATTGCCATGGCAGTTAAAGTGGAATCATATTGCTATAACTGGGTGGTGTGAAAGGGCCCTTAGTTACTAGCAGTAAGAGTTTTTTGTCAGATATATAAGTGATCTATTCCCATGCTTTTGCCCACTGGAGGAATGCACCTCCTCAGAACATCTGAATTTGGGCCTTGAGTTGAAAGGTGTTCCTTCTTTGTATCAAAGAGTTGCGGTCAAAGCCTCTACTGAAATGTGAAAGAAGAGGTACTGCTCTTGCCTTCTAAGTGGTGGTGCATAGACCTAGAATCCAGGTAGGCAACTGCAGCAGATATAAGGGCCAATTCTTGCCCCTGCAGCAGGCTAAAACTGCCCTGCACCACCTTTTTGTCCTGTGGCCAGGGGTTGTTTCCAGCAAATCTACCACTCCTGGAGACCTCCAGCAATGGCAACTGACCTTCTTCTGCAATTGTCAGCATTTTATCAGCCTTTTTTAATATGGGGGAGAGGTAAACTCAGAGCAATTCCCTCCACCCTGCAAAAGAGTTGCAGGCCACATACAGTATGTGAGGCTGAAGTTTCCACACCCTGACCTAGAGAGGTCTTTTAACTCCATGGTGAGGAACCACTGGCCCTCCAGATGTTTTGGACTGTAGCTCCCATTTACCACTGGCCATGCTGGATTGTATTGACAAGAATTGTAGGCCACAATATCTGCAAAGGCAAAGGTGTCCCACACGTGTCATTCCCCTACATAGGCTTTTCACTCCTCCCTGCCTACAGGGCTGCTTACCTGTGATTTTGGCTTTGAAAGGGCTGCCAGCAATGTGGTATGGACCACCATACTTAATGGAGATGAGGTAGCTGCCAGGCACCATGGGAGTATAGATGACCTTGTAGCCCTCTGGGCACTCTTGGCAGTCCATCTTCACCTTTGAGGGCCCATCAATTGTGACAGCGAGTGCCCCAGGCCCAGCATTTGTGGTGTTGACAATAAATTCTGCAGGGTTTCCTGCAGGTGATCAGAAAATTCCCAGAGCAAGGTAAGTAGTTTCTCCCCCAGCCTCTGGATCAGCCTCCCCATTTCCAGCCTCTCCAACATTTCTCCTTACCTGTTATGCCACCTTCTAAGCCAGGACCATAAGCAGACACCATTCCGGGGTCACCAGCTTGGCCCACCTCCCCAACACGGATCTTGAAGGGGCTTCCAGGAATGTGGCTGCCATTGAATTTGACATCGACAGAATAGATGCCATTCTCACGAGGGATGAAACGCACAGCATACTTATCTGTGGAAAAACAAGAGCCAAGAAAATTAATCAGGGCAGGTTTTAAGAGGCAGCCGAAGCCAGCAGGGAGATGTGTGAGACCATGTGAATGAGTGTGGGCACTATGTGTGTACAGTCAGACCTCTGTATCTATGGATTCAAGCATCCACAGCTTGAAAATATTAAAATATATACTGTATATACTTGACTATAAGTTGACCTGATATATAAATTGAGGGCAGATTTTGGGGCCAAAATTATGGATTTTGATATGACCCATGACTAAGTAGAGTGTAAAACCTAGGGGCATGTAACAAAGGATCTAAAGGATGAAGCAAAGGAAAAAATGCCAAGAACTTACAAAATTCCAGCAAGCATAACTGCTTCACCCAGGGATGGTTTCTCCAGTACTTACATTGACTCATGAATAGCTCAATTCAGGTTTTTTTGCTAATTTTTTTTACTAAAATTTCTACACTTGTACATGAGCATATACAGTATATATAAAAATTCCAAAAAGCAAAAATTTTGCCATTTCATATAAGACACCACTTTACTATCCACTGTATTTAATGGGGCTTGAACATCCAAGGATTTTTTAACCATGATTCTGGTTCTTTCTGTATCTGAATGGAAATTATCTTCCCTTAGTAGATCATAAAAACAAATCCAATACGCACAGGCACAACACACAAAACAAAAACCCAAATATATCCTGTTAAGAAAGGCAGCGTAAGAGGAGACTAACGAAGGCTAGGTGGTAAGAGGATGAGTATTCAATGGCCAGTATCCTTGTGGAGGCTTATAGTGGGATAACCCATGGTTGCATCAGTGCAAGTACTTTTAAAGATGTTGCACAAGGAGGCATCTGGTACCTCACTGCACAATACCTCTGCCCTGTATGTGAAAAGACAGCCGTAAGCTCCCAGGCACAGCTCTGTCCTCAGGGCCCTGACTGGCTGTAGTTGATGTTTTTTGTAGTGGGGAGGGTGTGTCTTTCTCCCCACGGCCAAGCAGCAGAGTAAAAGGCAGAGCTGGTCCTAGGACCAACTGGCTGCCCATCCCATAGGGAAGAAGCGGCAGCCATTAGCCCAAAAGTAAGTATCAGCGCAGACAGATCTTTCTTTGAGCTAAACAGGGTTGCCAAATTTTGCCTCTATTCTAATGTTTGCAGTTGTTTATCAAAACAGTTCATGCCAAGCAACAGCATCTGAACAGGCATTTCAGCTCACAAGTAAGAGAGCAGCAAGCTGCCCAGGAAGTAGTGGCACTTACTCCTCCGCTGAGATACATTCTGGATACCACTGCAGGGAAGCCAACTGTACAGACCCAACAGCATTCAACCCAACCAGCCACACAGTTCCATCCGCTTGGGTCTTTGTAGCAACAGAGGTGCTGTGCCCTAAACAATTACTCTGCAAGATGGGAGTTTCAAACAGGCAAATGCTGACAGCTCTTGCTAGTTATAACTGAAATTTAGACAAAAGTGGGAGCACAGATCCTGGTAACAGAATTGTTTTAGGGGAAGTCCCTGAGCCAACAGGAAGTGGCTGGGAGCCCAAAATCTGCTGCTCGTTTTTGGTGCTGCGCCATTCTCTGCCTCTCCCATTTCCTCCTCCCCTTTGCCTATTGAATCAGCAATTATGATTCAGATTTAAGAGGCTTTCGGACAACACTTATAACTGTTTACAGCTGTTCATGCTGGCTGGAGAAATGTTGGGAGTTGTGGTCCATTCAAAGCAACTTTCACAAACTGTGCAATAACTATATATGGTTTTTGGCCTGTCACATCTGTGGGATTTGCAAAGTACTCAGAAATAAAGACCTCAGAGCAGCAACGTTCCACACTCGCAAAGCCACAAAGCAAATGTACTCAAGATTGTGAAATGCTTTCAGGCCTACTAGTACCTCCATTGTACTATCTCCACCACAGTTACTAAAACTTCTCACTTCTATGTACTTTACTGTATTATTACAAGATATTACTTTGCATTTCTCAATGAAGATGATTTAATAAATATAATTTAGTACAATTAATGCTTCTACAATCTTATGACAGCTTTTCCCCCCCAGGGAGGACAGAAGCCAACTGAATGGTCACAAAAGACACTCGATTCTGGGGTCTTTTTACATTACATAGTTATAGGACTATGGTTTCACTTTAACTGCCATTTGTTGTTAACTGCCTTTGCATAGATCTTGACCCATGGTAACCCTATGGATAAGACATCTCCAGGCCTCCCTGTCCTCTACTACTCTATCCAGGTCCTGCAAACTCATATTCATGGCCTCTGATGGTCCATCCATCTAGCATGTGGCCTTCCTCTCTGTCTACTTCCCTCTACCTTTCCTAACATTATTGTCTTTTCCAATGATTCATGCCTTCTCATGATGTGGCCAAAGTATGACAGTCTAAGTCTTGTCATCTTGGCTTTTAGGGATATCTCTGGCTTGATCTGTTCTAGGACCCATTTGTTTGGCCTTTTGGCTGTCCATGGGATCCTCAGCACTCTTCTCCAGCACCACATTATCTCAAATCTCAAATGTGTTGATTTTCCTCCTATCTTCTTTCTTGACTGTCCAGCTTTCACATCCATACATGGTAAAAGGGAATACAATGGCTTGTATGATTCTGACATTTGTGCTGAGTTGTATATCTGCATTTTAGGATCCTTCCTAGTTCTTTCATAGCAGCTCTCCCCATTCTTAATCTTCTCCTGATTTCCTGGCTGCAGTCCCTGTTCTGATCAATGTTTGATCCCAGATATGAGAACTCTTTTACTATTTCTATTTCCTCATTGTCTAGTTTGAATGTGTGTAAGTTCTCTGTGGTCATTATTTTTGTTTTCTTTATGTTCAACATTAAACCTGCCTTTGCACTTTCTTCTTTGACTTCCTTATTAGTTGTGCCTGGTCTGTGAGGTTTTCTGCTAGTATTATGGTGTCGTCAGCATATCACAGATTGTTGACATTTCTTCCTCCTTTTTTCACTCCTCCCTCTTCCATGTCCAAGCCTGCTTTCCTTACAATATGTTCTGCATACAGGTTGAATAGGTAAGGTGATAGGATGCAGCCTTGCCTGGCTCCTTTGCCAATTGGGAACCATTCTGTTTCTTCATGTTCTGTTCTGGCAGTAGTCTCTTGTCCTGAGTACAGATTCCTCATTTGGACTATCAGATGTGTTGGCACTCCCATGTCTTTAAGGGTGTTCCATAGCCTTTCATATGCAGTCAAAGGCTTTGCTATAGTCTATGAAGCACATGCTGATTTTCTTTAGCCATTGTATAATTGCAATGTGATCCCTGGTACTTCTTCCTTTCCTGAACCCTGCTTGGAGCTCTGGGATTTCTTTCTCCATGTGTAGTTGGAGCCTATCTTGCAGAATTTTGAGCATGATTTTGCTTGCATTGGAGATCAGTGCTATGATTCTATAGTTGCTGCACTCTCTTGTGTCTCCTTTTTTGTGGATTGGGATGTATATTGACTGCTTCCAATCTGTTGGCCATCATTTTGTTTTCCATATCTGTTGACATATGTTGGTCTGCACTAGAGTTGACTCTGTCAATGTGGATTGCAACAGTTCTATTGGAATATCATCTGTTCCTGGAGTCTTGTTTTTTGCCATTTCCTGTATTGCAACTTCCACCTCAGTTTTTAGAATTTGGGGTTCATCTTCATATGGCTCTTCGTTCCATGTGTCCTTCATGTTGTCATCTCTTGTTTATTGCATCCATTGTCTTTTTCTTCCTTCCTGGTCTTGAATTATGTTATTTTTATTGTCGTAGAGCATCCAGGTCTTTGGTTTGAACGTTCCCTTGATTTCTTGAATCTTGTGGAATAGATCTCTCATTCTTCCCTTTTTGTTGTTGTCTTCTATTTCTCTACATTTTTCATTGTAGTAATTTTCCTTATCTTTGCGCACTAGCCATTATACTGTTGCATTCATGTTACTTAGTTTATTCCTATCTCCTTTTTGTTTTGTTTCTCTTCTTTTCTTTATTGCTTGTAGTGTTTTATCTGTCATCCATGGTTTCTTCACTTTCCTTTTGTCTGTTGGGAGTGTCTTTATACATTCTTTTTTTATTACGTCCCTGGCTTCAGACCAAAGCTCTTCCAGTTCACAATCTATTATTCTTAGTACTGCAAATCTGTTCCTTATATTGTCAATGAATTCTGTGGAAATATTGTTTCCATCATATTTTAGTATGATGACTGATTTTGTGTTTTACTTTTGAGTTTTACTTTTATTTTTGTAATGAGTAGTTCATGATCTGTGCCACAATCAGCACCCAGTCTAGTCTTGGCCACCAGTATGGAGTTTTGCCATCTTTTACTTCCAATTATATAATCTATTTGGGTTTTGTGTTGGCCATCTGGTGATGGCCATGTCTATAACCTTTTCTCTGGTTGTAAGATAAAAGGTGTTTGCAATGAATAGGTTGTTGGCTTCCCAAAAATCTATCAGACACTCACCTGCTTCATTCCTTTTGCCTAGTCCAAATCTGCCTGTTTTTGATTCTTCTTTACTTCCAACCTTTGCGTTCCAATCTCCAGTGATCAGCTTGACATCCTTTGTTGGTGTGTTGTCAATTTCTTCCTGTACTCTTTCATAAAATCTATCAATTTCTTCTTGTTCTGCCTCAGTGGTTGGTGCATATACTTGAATTATGGTGATATTCATAGATCTCTGTGGAGCCTTATTGAGATGCTAATAACTAAATAATCCTGTAATTTTTAGTTTGGTGAGGCATAGAAACTGGGAATTCCAAACAACCCTGTCAAATCAACAAACTGTAAGCAACTCTGGGAGCCTTTTTTGGCTGAATAGAAGCTTAAAAATACTCTTAACAAGCCCTCCATAAACTACAAATCCCAGGATTCTATAGGAGGCAGCCAAAGCAGTTAAAGTGGAATTGTAATGTTATCATCAGGCACACTTTAAACCTTGGGACAGTGTCACAGGCACCGATAGAAAATGGCTGTATTTCCTATTCACAAAATAGCTCTCATAGATGGTACAACCAGTCACAAAGCACCCAGGAAAAGGAACCTGGGGAAGCTGAAGAACCTGAGTACAGCACTGCAAGTAGACCTCCAGTGTTCTCCAGACCCTTTTGCTTCCCATACTGTCACATGCCATTTTAATTCTCTAAGAATATCTCTGGGTCTACATGTGACCCAGATGTTAAGGCAGATACATCAACTTGCAGATGGCCAAGCTGGAGGAAAACATTTACTTTTACAAAGAGCATGTGGGAGTCCTACTGGCTGTGCTGTCAGCAAGCAGCCCTGTTTGGCCAGGAGAGGGGCAATGCCAGAGCTCCTTACCTTCATCAATTTCTGTAACATGGCACTCTTCTAGGGCCCCTGAAGGGCTGTGCACTTTCGCATCAATCACACCTTTGGCCCCGTTCAAGCTGACGGCAAACGAGGCTGGCTGGTTCACTTTTAACCCTGACTCCTGGAAGCACAGAGCATGTTAGAAAGAAAGAAAAGACCGAGCGGGCAGCGGCATCATCCTTGGACAACCCAATACATCCGCCCTCCCTCCGAAGATGGAAGTTTACTTACCTGAGCCAGAGGGCTTAGAGAAGGAGAGCTGTTCTAGGGAATTTGGGAAGCAGCGCAAGACACAGGCAGGCAAGCGAACAAGGGTGGGGAGGCTTAGATTAGCACCCTGAAAAGAGGGAGTCTGGACAGTCTTTGAGTCTGGCAGCAAGATTGGCAGTGGCATGCCCAGAAAAGCTCTCCATCTTTAAGCCCCTCCTGGTTTGGGATGCAGGACTGTTAGCAGCCTTTAAACGAGACACGAGAAAAACCCCAAGTAGATCCCTGTGTGGCTGGCAGAGCTGGCACCGTGACTGTTCTGAGGCTGGCATATGAGACTTTCTGGTGCTCAGAGACCACAGTGTTTCCTCTCTTGAGAAGGTGCTCGCTCACCAATGCAGACAGTGGCATGTCTTCAACCCAATTTGATACCCACCCTCCAGAATCCAGACCCTATTTGTTCTTTTTCTCTCTCTAGTCAAGGAACGGCCAAGCCCAGGAGAGCAACAGTGCCAACTCAATCCAACCAGCAGGGGAAGCAAATGGGCGGTTTCTCCCAGTGCCTCACCTGAAGACTAGAAACAGTAAGCCGGCGGGCATCATCCGAGGTGGAGGTGGCTGGCACCACATAGGGACTGTCTGGGATGTGCTCATCATTGAACTTTACCGAAACTTCATAGTCACCTGTCAGAAAAGAGACAGACACACAGAAAAGGACAATCAGACAGTCATTCTTGGTTGAGGCCATACATTACTGAAGATGCATTAAAAGTTAATGTCTGGTTTGGCCCTTAGTGTGGTACAGCTAGAGACAATGACTCCAATGGTTCAACAGTGAACAATGATTCTACACTGCACACGACTTTTACCTGTCATAACTACATCCTATGGAATCCTGGGATTTGTAGTTTATTGAGGTACCTGGACTTCTTTGTTACAGAGATCTAGTGCACTCCACTGAACTACAATACTACGAGCTCTCTATTGGAGAATTTTACGTTCCTCACCAAGCTATAGATCCCAGGATTCCCTTAGATGTAGTTATGGCAACTAACAAGGTTGCAAATTAATTGTATTTTATAGTAGATGAGAATCCAATTTTTGGAATTTATTTTTATAGTTTGAGTTCAGCTGCTTTCAATCCTAAGCAACAATGATTGCGGGGGTGGGGGAACCCCAAAGTCACTAAGAAATATTTTAATAAAATATAAGACTGTAGATCCTGTCAAAAAGAGGTTGCTTGAATATTTGGCAATTTTGCACTGAGATCTGCTCCCAGGAATGTTTAGTTGCATGTGCAGATGACTTTCCATATGGAACAATGATCACTGAAGTTACTGTCTGACAGCACTGAACCCACAACAGGCAATAGCATTTAGTATTTAACCATTTGCTTGAGATTATATATTTTGACAAATGAACTAGAGGTGTCCAACTAGTCTTTAAGGCAATTAACCAGATTTCTATACTTGGAAGGCATATTTTAAAAGTTCTGGTAAAGCTTCACATATTCACAGCTCTAGCGGGCTATAACTTATTACATGGATCATAGATCCCTCTCTCCCAACTCAAATCCTACAAAGAGTACAGAAAGATTTTAAGGGCAGAATTTATATATAACAGTTCCCCTTGTAGATACAATCTTTCACTATCCCCACACTTTTATTAAATACTATTCAGGTTCTATCATCCTTGGTTTCTTTCCCCCACCAGAAAACTGCAGAATGACAGATCACCCAGCTTGAGTTCCAGATGGCAGTTCCAAAAGACCTGCCAACCTCCTGAGCAAACAGAAAGCTCTTTACAACTCTGGATCCATTCCAGGTGGGTTGGCAACATGCTGCCATGTCAGATTTCAGAAGCTGGCTGCCACGCAAATTCGCTAAGCAGCTTGCCAGAGTCTCTTCCAAGAGAAGGAGCTAGAATAAGCCTCTGGATCTTCCCCAGTACCCACCCTTGGAACAGGTTCCAGTTTTTTAAAAAGTTACTACAGCTCCACAAATACTAAATATGCAGTTCCTCTCCTGATGTGGGGTAGATCAGAGTCAGCTTGGCCTGTTGAGAATATGAGATATGGGTGTTTGTGGCAGGGAGATGTAGGACTATCCCTCTTTGAGCCCAGTGAACTCAAGACACCAAATCTTCAAAATCTGTTTTTCCCTCCCACCCCTAGCCATACTTTGTGTATGTGTGTACCTTTAAGTCACCTGTCAAATTTCATAGGGTTTTCTTAGGCAAGAAAACCTCAGGGGTGGTTTTACCAGTTTCCTCCTCTGAAATAGAGCCTACAGCCCCTGATATTGCTTGCTAGTCTCCCATCCAAGTATTCACCAGGGCTGACCTTGCTTAGCTTCCAAGATCAGAATGGATCCGGTGCCTTTAGGGTACTAAGACCCTTCTACCTTTGTTAGGCCAACCAAAAGTGCAAAATAGATAATGCTAGCTTTCTAAAGTGATCTTGTAGCACTTTTGAGACTGAGAGAAAGACATTCGTAACATCAGCTTTCATAGCCTCAGACTGCTTAATCATAGGATTTTTTTTATCAGGCAAAGAGGGTAGAATAGCATATAGGGAGAGGAAGAGGGAATTAATAGTGTTGGAGTCACAACATCTGCATTATTTCTTCTATTTGTTATTTTACCATCTTTGGCTAATAAAGAAATCTACGAGCAAGCACTATGCAGTTACATAAGTGTGTGTGCATGCCTTCAAGCCGCCTGTCAACTTACAGTGACCCCATTAACTTAACAGGGATTTATTAGCCAAGGAATTCTCAGAGGTGGTTTTGCCAGTTCCCTCCTCCAAAACACAGCCTATAGCACCTGGTACTCATTGGCGGTCTCCCATCCAAACACTAACCAGGGTTGACCCTGCTCAGCTTCTATGATCAGACAGGATCTGGTGCCATTAGGGTATTTAGGCCTAGCATACTGTAGTGCTCCCCAATAAATATGCCTTTATCAGATACTGCCCCCTTCCCCCGTCGTGACCACTCACCAGGTTCTTGCACAATGTAGGAAACACCACAGGAGCCATCTTTCCGGTCCTCAAAAGCAATCTCTGCCTTACTGGGGCCTTCCACAGCTATGGAGAGGCCGCCAGCCCCTGCCTCCCTTGTCCAGATACTAAATTCAGCTGTGAAATAAAACACACACTGTCAGACACACCTGAAGCTCCATTTCCTCCTGTGCCCAAGTGTGAATTCTCACCTTGGGTGTTACGACAGCCATCTCTGAGTCTGAATTACAAACACTACTTCCTTGGCTAATGGAGGATTCTGTTCCAGTAACTAGTTGGGACAATTTTTTTTCTGAAAGTACTTGGAATCCTGACCACTTGCTTCTGTGAATTTGTAGGTAAGGTCAGAAGAGAGATCCTCTGATATAAATACCCCATTCTCAGCTACTTGATGGCATGACAGCAAGACTCATATATATAACAAGGACACCAATATAGGCATGTCCTTTGAGGAGTCTTGCAAGGCAAACCTGATAGGGGAAAGGATGACAGGAGCTGCTGGGCCTACTCCATGGGGAAGAAAAAACAAATAATCAGCATCTCATTTCAATCAGGTACCTTCTCTCCCCATCAGTAAAATATAATAAGGGCATGGCCTCCTTCAATCTTCTATGTCAGAATGGATAGAATTCAAGCTTGGAGGATTTTTTTTAAAGCTAGAACTCCAAGGTTCACCAGTCAGTGCTAAGGTGCAAAGTAGTGGTGTAAGCACTCAGGCACACACTAAGAATTAAGGAACAAGAGTGCCTTTGAGGACATACCAAGTCCAGGAATTTGTGTTCACTGCTGGAACTATGCTCACAAGTCCTCTTGCATCAAGAGATACTCTTATGTCCACCCACCTGAATCCCTGCCACCTTCGAGGAACCAGGTTTAGGGGTAGGATGGAAAATCTTAGTTACTCCTATTACTCAACAACTTAATGCATGCAGGCCTTCTGCAGGTCAGTCCAGATATACCAGTGTATGCATTGTACCTGCCCCTAATTTATGCTGTGGAAGAACCAGTGTGATGGAGCAGTTAGATCAGTGGTCTCCAATCTTTGGTCCTCCAGGTGTTTTGGACTTCAGCTCCCAGAGTACTTGACAGTGGGCCAGGCTGGCTGGGGCTCCTGGGAACTGGAGTCCAAAACACCCAGAGGACCAAAGTTTGGGGACCACTGGGTTAGATGCTGTCAGCAGTCTAGGGACATCTAAGTTCTAGTCCTCAGAGCTATGGTACTCAATGTATGACCCTGGATCAGTTATTGTCTCAACCTGACTACCTCCCAGAGTTGTTATGACAATTGAGAACAACCCTGAACTTACTGGAGGAAAGGCTGGATATAAATGTAACTAATAAATGAACAAATCAGTATGACATGCACTGCCTAAAAAATGAATGTTGGTTAGGAGTGCCTTGAGTCTCAGGGTAAACAAATTATCAAATCCCAGAATTATGTCAAACACTCTCCTCCAGTGTCCAAGTTAAGTATTCCTACATTGTGCCTCCACCTCCCAGGCATACCTGGCACACCAGCTTCCGCTCTTTCCAAGCCTGGGCCACCTGCCCGGACCTTGTGTGCACCACCTTCACCAAGAGGCCCCACAGTGAACTGGAAGGGGCTCCCAGGCACATGCTGCCCTTTGTATTTGACGCTGACTGAGTGGATGCCTGTCTCAGTGGGTACAAAGCGGATGCAGTAAGTGTTGTTTTCTGCTTCCAAGATCTCTGCATCATGGGACTTTCCAGATGGGCTAGTCACCTGAGCCGTCATGTCTCTGATGTTGATCTCTGAGGAACAAGAAGCAGCAGTTAAGACTAGTATGGAAATACATGCAATCAAGACATGGATAAAGGCTGGAATAGTCCAACTGGTACTTGTGGGATGAAGTATGGGGGCAAAACTTAGGCTGATTCTCCCTTCATTTCCAGAGACTCATATTCATAGCACACTTGGTTTTGAAGTGCAAAATCCTTTTCAAAAACCTTTTCTAGATCTAGATTTTTTTTAGCAACAGGGATGGGTACTAGTGGACTATCAGACATTGTTGCACTGTGGCTCCCAAGAATTTGAGTCAATATAGCCAAGGATGAGGGATCAGGGCAAATAACACCTGGAGAGCCACCTGTTTCCCAACCTCTGCTTAGTGCCTTTAATTTTCAAAAATGCACATTTGTGAGTACCAAATTACTGTTACCGTAAAGCCATTATTGTTTCAAGACAAGTGACAAAAAATCAAGATACTAATACAAGGATGAGCAAAGTGTGGTCCATGGACTATATGTAGGCCTCAGGTCCATTTGTGTGTGCCCCCCCCCCCCGAATCCAAAAAACCTGGGGCATGGGGGAAATTACACCATTATGTTTTAGTCCAGGAGAGACTTTTTTCTAACAAAAATGAAACAGACATTAATGTCTGAATCTCCTCTTCTTGTGATTTTTTTAATTTGGGAGAAGGGGTGTTGTGGTCTTCCAAGTTCTCCTGAAGGAGAGGGGCAATGCAGCTTCTCTGCACTAATACTAGTTATTCCAACAATTAGGGTTGTTTTCTATGACAACCTCATTTGGCCAATCCTGCATGTACCTGGAGTGGTTGGCAATCCAACTCTTCCATGCCAAATGAAATCAAGCTCTATATACTGTAAAGACTTTTTACTATCAGTTACAGAATATACTGGGGATGCTGAAGGAACACGCATCTGATAAAAATCCCTCCCACAGGTACGACTGCAGTGGTCTTTCTACCTTTCTAAAACATGTATGAACAGGACATGTTTGGTCCCAATGTGCTAATATGCAGGCTTTGCAGGACCAGATGCCCACTGTATGCGTTGGGACTACAGAACACTTCAGTCACACTGAAGTTGGGAATTATGGAAGTTGCAGCCCAACATCATTGTGGAGTGGGGGAGAGCACCAAGTTCTGGCAAAGCTGTCTTAAGCTGTAAATGTAACAGAACATGTATTCAAATGGAAGCAGCATTCATATTCCTGCTTACAGCTTTACTCCTGAAGGAAACAATTTACCACAGCCTGATTAAGGTTTGGAGGGACTCCCAAACAGATATTCTTGCCACACACACGCCCCACTGGCAGCTTTTTCCACAAGTCACTAGTACCAAACTGGCTCAGCATCACTAGGAGGGATGCAAGCTGTTCTACTCAGGCAGGTATTTGGCTTTTAATTTATGCTGACAGGGATTTTGGTGGAGATATTTTATCTTTTTTCCTTGTGTTCATTTTTATTATGTATTTTTATATATTCTTTTTATATTCTTTTAATCTTGTTTTTAACTGAACTATGGTATTTTCTGGCGTATAAGACAACTGGGCGTATAAGACGACCCCCAACTTTCCCAGCTAAAATATAGAGTGTGGGATATACTCGCCGTATAAGACGACCCCTCTTCCAACAGGGGAAAATGAGAAAGAATGTGAGGGGAAGGACTGCCAATATACTAGGTGATGCATTCTGGGGTATGTACAATTTGCGGCCAACTAAGTGACCCTGGGCATGTCACACACTCTCAGCCTCAGAGGATGGTAATGGCAACCCCCATTTGAAGAAACATGCTGAGAAAACCCCATGATAAGATTGCCTTAGGGTTGCCATAAGTTGGAAAGGACTTGAAGACACACAAGAACAACAAAAAAGTCTGCAGTTTTTCATAGGTAGTACATGGGAATAGGAACCAGCATGGTGTAGTGGTTTGAGTGTTGGACTACCACTCTGGAGACCTGGGTTTGATTCCCCACTCTGCCATGAAACCCACTGGATGAACTTGAACAAGTCACACACTCTCAGCCTCAGAGGAAGGCAATGGCAAACCTCCTCTGAACCAGTCTTGCCAAGAAAACCCCAGGATAGGGGTTCACCTCTTATTCGCTGCTACTTCCTCCTCCTGCCTCACGCCACACCACGCCACCCCTTCCTCCCCCCCTCCTCCTCCTCCTCTGACCTAGACTTCCTCTCTTCCTCCTCCTCTGCCACCCGGCGTATAAGATGACCCCTGACTTTGGAGATTTTCCTGGGTTAAAAAGTAGTCTTATACGCCAGAAAATACATCATTTAATTTTTGTATGAAAACTGTTTTAACTGTATGCTGTTTTTAAAAATGCTATAGGCTGCCTTGGATCCTGTATGGAGAAAGGCAGGATATAAATCTAATGCATATGTACATACTCCCACACTATTATTCTGTGCATGAAATAACACAGACATGAATGCATTCACTGCTACCATGTTCTGCCTACCTGGGGGAAACATATAACTAAGGGGGGTTGCAGACTGTCAAAAATAGTGTGAATTCAGTTCACTTTTAGGGTTAGGGTTAGTGCTAGGGAATCATGGGAATTGTTATTTTTCTGAGACATTGAACCTTCTTTGTCAGAGAACTCTAGTGCCACAATAAAATTCAGTTCCCATGATTTCCTAACCTTAACCCTAACCCTAAAAGTGGACTGAATTCACACTATTTTTGACAGTCTGCAACCCCCCTATGTATACTGAAACTGACAGTTGAGAGAAATATTAAAATATGATTCCCATTTCTTTAAAAAATTGGATTGTCATGTATGAATACATTAGCATTAAGCCCAATCCTCTGGCTTTCAAAAATCTGCCAGGCACTGAGAAGTTTTCTGCCTTCTGAGCCATAAGGACTCGAGGCTTGCTTGGAAAAAAAAGGAGCAAAGACCAGCATGTGCCCTCCATTCCAGGCTCCATATTCCCCCTTATGCCTTGCATAAGTGCAGGGATCTGGAAATGGCACAAAATTCTGTTGAGTTCCCTTTCACCACATGAGTAGGTAGGTCCACAGAAGATTTTAGGATTCATCCAAAGGTTAGGAGTACTTAATGTTTTAGAGTATGACTTCTAGAACACACCTTCTCCACAGCCAGCTATGCAGTTCTGAATGTTGTTCTACAGATGTATTTTTTCAAGTTCTGTATTCCTCCAATAGTTCCTCACCACAGCAATGACTACTAGCTTAATTTTTCAACTGCTGCTCTCAAGTCTCTCTTCCCGAGCCACTCACCTGGAATTTTCAAACTGAGGTCGCATTCACTGCCAATGTTGGCGACTGAAGGGGCTTTACGGCGCCGTGTGATCATTTGCTTCATTCGGCCCTCACCTGTGACCTTCACAGAAAATGGGCTCCCTACAGTGGAAAGGAAGAGAAGGAAGAAACAGTAGTAAGAGTAGGTTGCCTGCAGAGTCAAAACGTAAATAGTTCAGTAGAGGCCTTGCAGCCAGATGGGCCAAACTTGATGAAGGACTCTCCTGTCATCCCAACTGCCACCCTGGCCTCAAAGGGAGAGAAAAAGAGGGAGGCATGGCTCCATCATGCCTAGGTCCATAAGCAGAAGGAAGGGCCTCCCACTCCATCCCAATGGACACTGCCCTGGCCCTGGAGGAAGAGAAGAAGAGGCAGGCACAGCTCAACCACGCCTAGGCCCAGGAACAGATGAATGACTCTCCAGCCATCCTAACAGCCACTGCCTTGGCCTCAGAGGGAGAGAAGAAGAGGCAGGCATGACTCCATCATGCAGAAGCGGATGAAAGGCCATCCCAACTGCCACTGCCCTGGAATCAGTAGTATCTGCTGGATTTAATCTCCTCCCCCACAGCCATTTCCTTTTCCTTGTATTTCCTGTCTTATTTCAATTGTACGTCTGATGGCAGGGTCAAATTAACAGCTGAAAGACACTCGTGAAAAGCGTCACATACACTGAAGACACTATATAAATAGATGAGGATGATGAGGATGGTGGTGATGATAATTTTATCTAATTCCAAAAAAAGAAGGGTGAGCACTGTGAATCTGTATGAGCAATGTAACCTTCACAGATATTTTGCAACTTCTCTTCTCAAAAGGTTCATCACATTCCAGGACAGCTCCCTGGTCCTGCTTGTACATACACCTTTTTTCTCCCCAACAAGTAACTGCCCTCACCTGGAACATGCTGGTCTGCAAATTTGATGTTGATGATGTAGTTGCCAGGCTCTGTTGGGCAATAGGTGACTTTGCAAGTCCCATCTTCCAGGTCCTCTGTGTTGATGTCAACTTTGCTGGGTCCTTCAATAGATAAACTCAGTCCACCATAACCTAAAGGAGATAGAGGCAGTTTGAGGTTAAGAGGATGTGGTTGCATGTCTCATCATCATCAGAGTTGCATGTGGCAGGCATATGTACTAGGGATGTATGAGAAACACATTCTGTTTCTATTAAAAAAACTGTCAAATTCACAAATTTGACCAAAAAACCCAAAGAAAGCAATGTACCCATTAAGGCATAGAGCAGGGGTAGGCAACCTTTCCCCTTTAAGGGCCGAGGGACTTCAGCTCCCAGAATCCCAGGAGCTATTGGCCAACATGGGACTATTGGCCAACATGGCTGAGGCTTCTGGGAGCTGAAGTCCCTCAGCCTTTAAAGGGGAAAGGTTGCCTACCCCTGGCATAGAGCTTTGATACTTAGCTCTTAAAAAACTTGGCTTTGAAGCCCTGTGTATTCAAATCATCATTGTGGCTTAATTAGGGTTGCCATCTTTTTTTTGGGTGGGAAAAGACTCCCCATCTTCCACTGCTACCTCACAGGCAGGCATATCATGGTCCTCTCCATGGTAAGAATAGCTATACCTACTGAATGTGAATGAGTGTAGAATTCTGTTTACGTTCTGTTTAGAGTTTCAGTAATAACTTGCTAAGATCTACTTTTTCCCATTATTTTGACAAAAAGAATTTGAAATGTTAAAAAACACACAAAAGTTTAAATGTGGAAGAAAGCAAAACTGAGTGGTCACACAACTCTGGTATAAACATGTACACACTCTAGCAGAGAGACTGCAGAATCTAGGTAAATGAAACCTTTTTTGCATAATTTATTTTGCACCAGCTATTTATGAAGAGGGGCTAGGAAATAGGCAGGACTCCATCATCTTAACCCAGGAATTACTGAGATTCTTCTGGCTTCTCAACTTGTGTTACTCCAGATGTTTTGGATGTCAAGTCGCAAAAGTCCCAAACAGCATGGCCAATGATCAAAGATTCTGGGTGTTGAAATTAAAAATATTGGGGATCCAATGTTTGAGATGACAGTGAACTTCCTTTCATCCTTGCCATCATCGTTAGCTTCCTGGGTCAAGTGGGCCACTGCTAAAAGGAGAATGCTAAAATCCAAATTCTCAATGGATTTTAGCTCCTTCTTAATCCTTCCAAATCATGAAAAGTAGGGCTAGTATTACCATTATCACTGAACCCTAAACACCCTAAATGCACCAGATCCTGTCTGATCTTGGAAGCTAAGCAAGGTCAGCCCTGGTTAGTATTTGGATAAGAGACTACCAAAGAATACTTAAGATGCTGTAGTTTAGAGGAAGGAATTGGCAAAACCACATCTGAGTATTTCTTGCCTAAGAAACCCCTACAAAATTCATGGGGTCACCATAAGTTGACAGGTGACAAAGGCACACACACATGTGCATAAACACACACACACAAGCTACCTGACTAAAACGACTTTGGGTTCTTAATATCAGTTTTACAGGATCATAGTTTAAATATTTTCAAGCCCTACTTAAAATCAACATGTGCATACCAGCATCTCTTGTGTCAATGATGAATTCTGCAGGTTCAAAGGTCCGGCCCTCACTGAGGCCTGGACCAGAGACCCTGACACGGCTGGCATCACCAATTTCCGACTGGCTGATCATCACTGTGATGGGGCTGTTAGGGATGTGTAGCCCATTTTTCTTGATGTTCACAATGTGCTCTCCAATCTCTTTGGGCACAAAGGAAATTCCTAGAGAAATAGGTGGGGTAGGAGAGAGGAAGAGAATGTTGGTCAATATACTCCATCTCCTTTTACCAAGTGGCTGGGGAAGGGATGTGGGAGGAGATGGCATGCCAGAAATCAAGGATCATGGACACTCACCCACATGCCCATTGCGCAGCCGTTTGAGCAGGCAGGGTTCCTCACGGCCAGATGGTGGGATCACTGTGGCAGTCAGCTGGCTCAGGTCTGTCTCTGTGATGTTCAAGGGGATGTCAGCAGAAGAGCCCACTTTGAGGTGTGACATTCGCATTGAGTCATCTCCTGAAAGAGAAAAAGAGATCGGTCAGACTTTGGTAGCAAGATAGGTAGCAATCCAGTCACTCCCTTCTTCAGTATAGCCTCAGGTCTCACCAGTAATTTTGGCCGTGAAGGGACTTCCTGGGATATGTTTGTCATTGTATTTCACCAAGATGTTGTAGTCACCCGGTAGGACTGGAAGATAGGACACTGTGCAAGTGCCATCCTGGTTATCAGTGCAACCAATCTCAGCCTTGGAGGGGCCTTCAATGGCCAGGGAGAGGCCACCTGCAACAGATTCAGAAAATGAATCAGGGAAGGCAAGGAGGAGTCCATTACTATGAGTGAACAGTATAACAACTCAAAAGCAGGCCTATGCATACTCTGAAAATCTAAGGCAACATTAAGTCTTCACTGCATTTCAAATTCTGACAACTGTGGTCATCTTGTTTACTTTATTCACTTTATTCTGCTAGTCAAGTCACAGATGTATTTGTTCAACAGAGCGTTGAAGAACCCTTAATTCTTACCACTAGAAACCCTACAGATTCCTTGATACTTCATTCAGCAGCCCATCCATTCAGACTGAGGGAAAGGGAGGGGAGGAAGGTAAATGTAAAAGTCTCATAGTCACACTAAAATTTGTCAAAAGGTATTAATAATTTCTGAAGCAAAAAACAAACAAACAAACAAAAACAAAGAAAAAAACACATGGTTTATTAAAATTTGGAACACATCTTACTGATCTGTTTTATGATTATCTGAAACTAAGATACAAATTGTGACTCTGATTTCTGTGTATCAGTATTTATATTTCCATATCTAGCTATTGAAATGCATTACTCTTAGGGTGCATCTTCACTGTAGAAATACTGCAGCTTCTCATCACTTAAAGTGCTGTAGCTCCAGCCTATGGAATCCTGGGATTTGTAGTTTTGTGATGCACCAGCACTCTTTGGCAGCGAAGGCTAAAGACTTTGTGAAACTACAGTTTCCAGGATTCCTTAGGATGGAGCTACAGCACTTTAAGTGGTGTCGAACTGCAATATTTCTACAGCATAGATGCACCCTTAATCAACACAAGAAATATTTCCATTCAAACCAGAACTGCAGCCTTCCCAAGTTGGCTAGCTCTGCTGGACTTTGTCCCTCCCCAGCTTTCATCCTACAACCATTAGTCCAGGCTTTGGAACCTCCTAACGTTCTTTGTTTTCTCTGCATTTCCTGTTCTTTCCCCTCACCTCTTATGTTTTTAACATGTGGGCTTGGCTAGGCTTCTCTGTATTGATGCTAAGCCACTTGGGAGGCTTTCCAGCTATAGAACTGGTTATCAAATGCTTTGTTTGTTGATGTGTGCTTTCAATTTGTTTGGGGAACCTATCAAGTGGTTTTAGCAAGATTTGTTCAGAGGGGTTTGCCCTTGTCTTAATCAGAGGCAGAGAGTGTGTGACTTCCTCAAGGCCACACAGTGGGTTTCCATGGCTGAGTGGAGATTCAAACCCTGGTCTCCACAGCAATAGTCCAACATACAAACCACTACATTATGCTGGCTCCCTTATAAAATGCTGCAAATGAAATATGTCTCTAGGCCCCATTTTCACAATGTTAAGCCCATTCTTACAATGATGATTTCCCTCCATCAATGAATCAAGACATCAGGCAGCTGTTTTCTGCACTTACATGGAGCTGAGAGTACCTGCAGCCCTAAGTATTCGAAAGGGTGTCACATTGTCAGAAATGCATTAGCTTAATGTGTTCCTGCCAGAATATGCTTTGATGGAATTTTATTAAGAGATGAGATTGTTAAGATATGGTTAACTGTGAGGGTTGGAGCAGTGAGGTTGTGCCGTAAGGGTTAATGAGTTGCAAAGGGGAAACAAGCTAGTTGAGAACTGCAAGGCCTTTTTGGAATGTGTGGGATGCTCCTGCCTTGGCTGAGGCTAGAGGCTTGAGTTTAAAAAACATGTTTAAATATATAAGGAGTGGAGTTATAAAGTGATTCATGCATAGGTAGATGGCTTGATAGTTTAATAAGTAATGGGTTTAGGATTTCATATGTTATGCTGGTAAATGGATTGAATACATGTGGGTGATGGAATTGATTTCTATGTGTTTCTGGCCCCAGGCGATACATCACACAAACAGAGTGCACAAACGGAATGCAGGTGTTGCTTCAAGGTTGTTTTGTCTAATGTTGGTGGGAAGCTGTGAATTCACATGCACTTGGTCTTTTGTTGGATTTTCCGGACAGTAGGACATTACATCATGTGAATGGCCGAAGCGCGGGAATGTATGACCAATCACTGAGTGACACCAGACTATGGGGAGGGACAACTGCTATGTTTTATAAAAGTGTTTCAATGTGCCTTGACTTCAGACTTGTCAAAGAAGTCATGGACCTGTCTACTATGTTTTCTTTTCTGCAATAAAGCTGTCCTTTTGACTTTAAGTCTGGGATCTGTCTTTTTGATCTGAAAGAAGACTTTGTGGGCATGCTATACCTGACACACATTGATGACAGAGCAAGCTTGTTTTCTGCTCCTCCAGAGACTAGAACACAGAACAATGGATGCAAGTTACAGGAAAAGAGATTCCACCTCAACATTAGGAGGAACTTCCTGACAGCAATTGCTGTTTGACAGTGGAACACACTCCCTTGGAGAGTGGTGGAGTCTCCTTTTTTGGAGGTTTTTAAACAAAGGCTGGATGGCCATCTGCCAGGGGTGCTTTGATTGTGAGTTCTTGCATAGCATGGGGGCTGGACTGGATGGCCCTTGTGGCCTCTTCCAGCTCTTACGATTCTATGATTTGTAGCAGAAAGATCAGAGAGCTAACTATCAATGAAGTGGATCATATCCGAAGGTACGCGAGCTTAAACAGGGCAAAGAATCAAGTTATCATGAGAACTTGTCTGACTCACCTTCTCCTGCATCTTTTGTATTGACAGTGAAGACTGCTGGCTTATTGACCACCCCATGGATAAGTCCTGGCCCATAGGCAGTCACATGACCACTGTTGACATAGTCGACATAGAACTGAAGGGGGCTGCCTGTTGAAAGGGAGGGAAGTATGGTGTTATTGGGTTACTGTTCTCCCTCCCCATAAACATACCACTCAAAACAAGTCAAGGCAATATCACAGCCCTAATCTCTCTGGCACAGCAGTTACCTGGGATGTGCATATTGTCATAACGGATGTCCATCTCATGCAAGCCAGCCTCTGTGGGGGCATAGCGCACGGTCACTGTGCCATCCTTGTTGTCTGTGATGTCTGGCTTTGCTACCTTGCCAGATGGCATGCGCACCTCACCTTCAAGGAAAAGAGAAAAAAGACAAAACACTCAGCTTTAGACAGAGCAGGAAGCCAAGGAGCCAGGATTCAACACTGAAACATTTATTACAATTTAGATTTGCAGCTTTGAGTGTATTCAAGATTCCCTTAATATTAGATACATTAATTGAGGCTAACCAAGTATCCAACAATGTGTGTGTGTGTGTGTGTGTGTACACACACACACAAAAAAACTTCTGTTTTCTATAAATAAATATGAGGTTTACAGGAAGAATGGAATAGAGAATTGGAATATCCAATGCTGACTAATCAAGGGTCATTGGTTTTAACACTATTATTAGTACAGCTACAGACTACATCTTATACAGCAGAAATGGCTCTTTGGGGTATACTGGCTGCCACATTAACAAATGGAAGTGGATTTTTTGCGCCGTTTTGACTACTAAAAAAAGATTAATACTTTGTTACTGGAAATACAGATTTTCTCCACCTAGATCCAATGGATAAAACATCTAACAAAGCTTTCAATGTTTGAAAGATGTATAGACGAAATTTACAAATGGACTTATATATGGACCTTTGGTCAGCTTTTATAGAAATTTAGAACTAATGTGGTTAAATTTAAAATAAATTTTATTTTTATTTTTAAAAAGGTTGGAATCCCTTAGAACCCTTGCAAAGCATGGACATGTTGAAGCAGATTACAATGTTAAGAACGTAAAACTGTAACACAAAGGTGAGAAAACATGTGGCCCTCCAGATGTTTTTGGGACTGCAAACTTCCTTGATTCCTTACCATTGGCTCTGCTAACTAGGGCTGATGGAAGCTGCTGTGTAAAAACATGTAGAGCATGTCTTTTATTCCAGAACCAGAATAAATCTAGATCTTTTTCTATTATTGCTAATCATGGGGAGATATCAAAAGTTGAAATC
Source organism: Phrynosoma blainvillii (assembly GCA_026167975.1). NCBI lineage: Eukaryota > Metazoa > Chordata > Lepidosauria > Squamata > Phrynosomatidae > Phrynosoma > Phrynosoma blainvillii. The sequence continues at coordinate 179,159,515 of JANUYF010000002.1, read as the reverse complement.
ACTGTCTGAACCACCAGAAATATTATCCCACCAGGATACTGTCTGCCTACTTCTCAGCTTTTGTTTCATAGCCCAAAGGGCCAGGTGTTGTTTTTTCTAAAAGCAAAAATCCAGTAGTCAAGTTCTGATCCCATACATCCTGTGTGCCTGAGATATTACTGCACACAACCCCAATGGTGCTTTATAACCTAAGAAACTTATATAGGCCTTAGATTTTTAACTTTATAACATATAAATTATATAAAAGTTATATCACTTTATAACTTATATAGGTCTTAGATTTAATTCCAAGTGGGGCCAAGGAAAGTCTTCTATCAGGGGCCAAGGGCAATCTTTCTGGCCACACAGCATCCAGTATTACCTGTGATTTCTCCTTTCTTGATGGTAAAAGGGATAACCAAGTCGAAAGGCCGGAGTCCTGCATCTAGCCCATTGACAGGACGGTCTGTTGCCTGGAAGATAGAGGCACCCCACCAACCCAACAGAAGAGTGAGAAACAGGTCGTTGAGAGCCATGGGAGACAAGAAGATGGTAGGAAGGAATGACGAAAAGTCCATAAACACAGCGATGGAACACAGAGCTGACAAAGACAGATCCCCAAAAGGTTACTTGGTGATTTTTCTTCTTATAGTTCCTAAGTGCTAGTTGACCACTGCTGAATTAAATGGTTTAGGAATCCTTCCTCCCACTTTCTTTCAATACTTCAGTTTCAGGTTTGGATTTCATGATTATAAAACATGAAGGTGTCTGAAACCAGGATTTGTAATTAAGCAAAATGGCAGGTTATGAAACAGAGTTTAGTGGTTGCTCTAAGCTGTGTTCAAGAATTTGGACACCATGAGATCCCTGGAGTGGTTAACTGAGAGTTCCAAGACATGACCCCTGTTTCCAGAGCTTGCAAAAGTTGCCCCTCTCCAACAATAATTTTCAGAATCCAACAGCCAGCAATCTGGGAGTTGTATCCCCAAACCCAACTTTCCCAAGCTCTACCCATTCCAAGTGGACATATTTTAGAACTCTCAATTAAGAAGCTAACTTTAGCTTGGTTCCCAATCCCAGAAGCCATTCAGGCAGATGGCATATCTCCCTTTTTCATTTGAGGGGCTTTTGGATCAAACAATATCATACCTATTTGGTTGGTGCTTCGTGTAGTATTAAAAGCTGCTCTCCAGGGAACTGGGGCACTACTGCTAGGAAGTATCACACTTTCTGTGCAGTTTGCTTTGTGTGACGCTAATGTAGAAGGCACAATGGCAGTAGGAGCAGAACCTAGAGAGTTACATTTCAGAAAGACAGTTCCCAGGATCCCACAGACATTTGAGTGGTAGCCCCCAAAATTGACTTTTCCCCAGGTTTTGGATAAGACCTAGCTGCTCAGCTTCCCTTTCTTTATTTCTATGCTGCATTGCCCCTTTCACCTGGGCACTAGTTACCCCACTTTGGCTGCATTCAGCTAGAATATCAAGTGGTAGAATTCCACGGATGTGCAGGTGGGTTTCATGTTTAGCTTCAGCGACAGGGACCCTTTAGTCCTCCAGACACTTAAGATTTCAATTCCCAGAATATCCATCCAGCACTGGCAAGGAGACTATGAGAGCTGTAGTCAAGCCTTCTATACAGCTGAAAAACCTCCCTACCCATCTCAACTATAATTGTATAGGGCAACAATTAACATGCTAAGTAGGATTCCAGTTGTGGTTGTCTTTGAATAGTTGTTACTTAAGTCTCCATAAAAGCCAAGAATGGGAGGAATACTGCAGTCTACCTATTGCATTCCCTCATATCCTGGAAAAGTGGACTTAGCACAGCCTGAGTGAGATAGGACTTGACAGTCCCTAGAAGCAGAGGCATCGACAAGGACGACACACAAAGCACAGATGGCCCCCCTGCCCAGCATCAAGGAATGGAGGGATATGACCTCAGACAAAGACAACTGGGGGAAAAGCCCAAATCCTGTCACATTCTGGGAGGATCTCTCCCCCCTTTCGGAATTCAGGTGCAGGGAAGCCAAAAGCAAGGGAAAAGAGGGGGAGCCTGAGGTTACTTCTGAGAACAGACTGTTTACAGCAGCATTCAAGCAGGTGTGCACATTTGGGATGGGAGGAGTGGAGGAAAGGTGGCTGCAAGGGGCATTTCTAGACCACACTAACCCAGCAAAGCCCATCAGTTGGGTTCTTTTGAGGTACCTACATAAGCAGATAAGCATCAGCATTGTTTTTTCCCCTGTAACGTTAAAAGCAAGTGCATATGGTTTTATTTGCATCAGGAATTGGTGAGGGAAGGGCGCATTACATCTGAGGAGGCATCCTTTCCGCCACATCAGGACTGAAGCAAAGGGAGCTGAATTCCATCTCCTTAACTGCAGAAGGATAATGGGATTTACACCTGGAGAATACCAGGCCCCCAACCCCATCATCAGCTTGCAGAAGCAGGGTTCCTCTACTCCAGCTAACTCAGTCTGTGACAGAGTCATAATGGGAAGTGAGTTAGAGGCTGTGACCTCAAAAGCAGCAACCCAGCCTTCCTCCACCCCCCTTCAGCCGCCAAGCAGTGCCAGACAGTGCAAAGCAGGCTACTGAATTCCATAGGGTGGCTGCCCCAAACTCAGAATGTGCTGGGCTAGCTTCTCCACCAAGAAACTGAACTGTTACTGCTGGTCCCCAGGGCTGCTGTGCACCAGGCGGATATGCGTAGGATGGGGCACGCATCGGCTGGGCCATCTGCTGGGGGGTCGGGCGCTCACCATCCAGGGCCTGTGGCAGGAACGGGGGGGGGGGGGGGGCAAGAATGTTAGAACGGACCACTCAATGAAGAAACCAGCTCAGGGCCAGGGTCTTCATTATAACCTGGGGTGCGGAAAAACTGCAGCCTTCCAGGTGTTGAGGACTGTGTCTCCCACTGTAGCCTATATCACTGGCCAGGCCACATAAGACTGATGGGAACTGGAGTCTAATAACACCTGGAAAGCCCCCCCTCCCCAGCCCTACATAAAGAAGTGCCTCTTCCCATTTCAGAACTTTGTACAGGTTAACAGACCTCGATGGCAAGTAGTTATCTTAAAAGCCATCTCAGTGGATCTACAGTAGGCACTGTCTCTCTGACATAAACCCAGCCCTTTCCCAAAAGGAAAGACAACTTCAATGCCTACTCACCATTACACAGAAGAATCTGTGTCTCCCCTCAGTCCATGCCATCCCCTGGTGGGAAGGGAAGCATCCCATATAGGCTGTGCACAGCAACAGCCCCATTGCAGGGCTCCTTACGTGCCAAAAACCAGAACTTGTGCAAGGCAAAAGTAACTTTTCCAAGATCTCAGTGGCAGCTGGTGGCTCTCATTTCAGTGGGGTGATAGAACCACTCTAGGTTTCAGTCTGAACTGTCTGGCCAAGATGCCGAATATAATTCGGGAGCAGCATTCAGCAACTTGAACATTTGAATGTTCAGAATAAAACCCAAAACAGATTCACACCCCACAGACAAGAGAATCACTAACTTTTACTATGAGTTGGGTCTATAAAAATTACAATTCTTTTGTTCTTTGAGAAAGGACTCCAGTTTATTATTTTATTTTACCTATTGTTTTGTATTTTTAGATTGTACGCCTTTGGCAGGTTTTTATTTCTATTTTATGCTTTGATTATATCTTTGTACAGCGCTGTGTACATTGACAGCACTTTAGAAATAAACTTTAATAATAATAATAATAATAATAATAATAATAATAAATTTTGAATTTGGCATGGTTACTAAATTTCCACAGCTATCAGAAGTCATGACAGTTAGAAGCTTATTTGTAAAGGAAATTGGGATTTAGATCCCAGTTCCTGAGAGCTAGGCAGCTGCATTTAAGGAAATGGAGTAATTAGTTCAGAAGATGAAGATCATTCGAGCAGCCCTGATGCACTAGAAAAAGATCATTAGGCGCAGTTGGCACCCTGTGTCCCTATGCAAAATACTTTTTGCAGTTCCACAACACAGTCTAAGTGTTAAGAGGCTGTATGTAGCGAGAGTGCTGTAAGATCATGGACAAGAAAGCCTGCATTGTTTACCAACCCAAAATAATGATCTCATTGCAGCATGTTCATTTTGTACTGCGGTATGCCAAATTATATCTGGGGCAGAGGCAGCCTAGGAATGTACTATGTAGGTTCAGAATGGGATTTTTTAAAAATTCCTTTTCATACATGAAGCCCAAAACACTGCAGGGCTAAAAAAAACCTGCAGGGTCTGACTCTTTTTAGAGCGTCTCTCCCTATATTAGAGCTTTATGAAAAGAGGAATGTTTTCACAATCGCTGTAGCTTCCTAGCCAAAAAAAAAGTCCCATTTTAATGAGCCAGCAACAGCAGAGAGCATATAGTGGATAAGATCTATACCTGTTCTGTTAGCGACATGGCACTAGAAGTCCATTTTAGGGTTAATGTGGATCATGAAAGAACAGAGGAAGAGCCTACTAGATCAGACCAAAGGCCTATCTAGTCCAATGGGACCAAGCAGACCATGAGAGCAACTCCACATCCTGCTCTTGGTCCCTTAAGACACTGGGATTCAGAGGTATACATAGCCCTCCCTGACCAGTAGCCACAGGTAGCCTCATCCTCCAAGAACTTTACTTCAGGCTGTATCTTGCATAGAATTTTATGCAAGTAATCCCCACTGAATGCGGTTCGGGGACTGCCTTCGGAATAAACCTGCCTGGGATTGGCACTATGAATGTCATCTAGAAATAGAAATGAGGAGGAGGAGGAGCTGGCAATGAGGCTAGGACTACATGAAAAAAGGAGAGGTTTATAAAATGGCTTTGAAAGATTCTTTGCTCCCCTGGGGAGATTTTAGTTTTCTCATTGGGGTTTGGGGGAGGAGAGAGAAGAATCAGGTTATTGCTTTCCAGTGAGTCAAAACTTCCCTGGCTGAAGGATGTTATGCTTGTTGCTCTCTAAACACACAAAACAATAGCTAGAAAGGGATGGGGGGAGGGACACTGTCTTCCAGCACATCCCCAACATCTCAGTGATGAGCCAGAGGTCTCCTTTGTGTTGGAACCTGGAAAGTGTGACTAACATTTGAACAGGAAGGCTTCTTTCATAAAAGCCAAGCAATGAGTCACAAATTCTAGGAAGACAAGGTGTGTGTCTAAAACATTCATGGGTTGCTAGCTTGCCCTTGGTTGTCAGATGGCATTTAACATAAATGCCATTGAAGGAGTACTCTTTCTTACTCTCTCTTTCTCTCTCTCTCTCTTTCTCTCCTGAATCTGTTTCATCTGTAAGACTAATGCTGACCCGCAGTTTTACAAATTACGCACAATGGAAATGAAGAATTCAGAGCTTCAGAGAGAGAGAGAGAGAGAGAAAGCAAAGTATTTTTTAAAAAGTTCTTTTATATTGAAACTGTACATGCTACTTTTGCTGCACACGGGGTGTTTACAGAGAAGCATTCAGAAATGCAAATCTCCACCTGAAGAGATTAACTTAGACTGGAACAGTCTTCTGGCTACTTACAAGTCAAGGAATACTTGCAAGTCCTGCTCTCAAAGCTTTCAAACAAGCATAGGAGACCAAAGAAGTGGACATCCTGAAGGACAGCTGATTCTAGCCCTCAAAATCACAAAGCAGTAAAATCTGAGATCAGGAGGGAATTTGAGCAAGCCTTCCAAAGGCACCCATGGGTATTCTTTAGGCCCCCCAAATTCTTGTTCATCTCTTCCTTTGTACAAAATGCAATGTATATTTCAAAACTGATCTTCAATTTTGTTTTGTTTTTAAAGCTGATTTGGGACTGATCTTGCTGCAGAAATCTGGATTTTTGGCACAAAGAATTTATAACCCTGTATGAAAAACACAAATTGAGAGCTAGAGGAACCATCAGGTTCAAATTTTCCCCAAGTAAAGAGAAAATTGCACGGCCCAGATCAGAGGGACACTCTGGCTTTATGAAGGGCAGATCACCTGCCTCCCAAGGCAAGAAGCTGGATTTCAAGCCAGATGTTAAACCAGGTCACACACATTTCAGATCAGATCAAGGAAAGTTCAGCCAATTTGGCTCATAACCCAGAATCAGTCCAGGTATCCCATATTGGGGGGGGGGGGGGAAAGGGAGCCTGACCTTCCAAAGGTTTTGGACTTCAGTTTGGATTATGGGAAATGTAAGTTCAAAGGTTCCCCACCCTGGTATATCGTGACAGACTCTGGGTTGCAGGTGACAAACACACAGAGGCTTACATTTCTCTTTAACACTTAGCACTGCTGTGTCCCCACATTTTGAAGGGAAGCATCTCAAGTCTCTCCCTCGCCTCCCCACTGTAAACTATGTAAGTGGCTTCACCTCCTGGGTTGAGTCCTCTTATCCACATCTACCCAATAAGCTTGTTTCCCTCAACCTGGTCCCTCCAGATGTGTTGAGCTACAGCTTTCACCATCCACAATGGCTGTGGTGGCTGGAGGTAACTGAAGCCACAGCTCCACCCATCTAGACAGCACTAAGTTGCCATGGCCATCAAGCAGTAATCTAGCCATTTACCACCTGAGTGAAAAGACAGGGATTCTAGAATGGCTTAAGCCCCAGAGCTTCTTAGTGAGAACAGATAAAACTCTTCCAAATGTGACCCCACCTTACTGGCTCATCTCTGTAACAGAGGAGCCTTCCAACAGCACAGGGATAGGGAGCATGCCTTCCAGATGTTGGTAGACTGCAACTGCCATCAGCCCAAGCCAACACAGGCTTGGTGTGGGATGATGGGCATTACAATCCAAAAGATGTGGAAGCCTACCTAGTTACCATTCCTACAACAGAAACACACTGCTACCCACAGTTGTCACATTGGCAAAAGCCTGGGCAGTAAAGCCACTGCTGTACTGTCCCTTCTACAGAATGCTCAAGGCACACATACATTTTCCCCCCAGCCACACCCAAGACTCACCGTGACCTGGAAAGGACTGTTGGGGATATGTTCTCCTCCAAAGCGCACACAGATTACATATTTGCCTGGTTGGGGTGCTGTGTAGAAGATGTCAAAGGTGCCATCCTCATTTTCCACCACATCAACGTCCACCTCAGTGCCATCAGGAGTACAAACAGTGCAAGTCACCTTGCCTTTCCCGGCAGCTTTGGCATCCACAGTGATCACTGTCTCCTCACCAATCTGGATGGTGGGGCCAATGCCAGCTCCTGGTAGAAGGGAGACCCATGAGAAATGGAGAACTTGATACCAACCACAATCCCTCTCCCTTGTCATGCACAGGAGGTCTCAGCCTAAGCTCTCAGCCTCCAACCCTAGCCAAAGAGATTGGCATTACCACCCAGCTCTCCCCATGTTCAGCCAGGGAAATTTGAGACAAAAAGGGTCAGCTTTCCAAAGGGTTAAAGATTCTTAAGTCAGCCAATTATGGCATGGGATAAATGGGTCACTGTGGTTAAGACACAGCCCCTTAAAATGCAAAGCCCTCAAATGGATCCTCAACATGTTCAGCCCCTGAGTCATGCTGGAAATCTGATGTAAGGTATTTCACAGACAACAGTATCTGTATTTATCTACTCCCACAAGGATGAGTATGTCTAAATTCAAATATCTGAGTTTGTGTTTTAATTGCATTTTGCTCCCTGTTATTATGAGAAGCCCCAACTCCAACTTTGGGGAGAAAGGCAGGATATAAAATCCAGTAAATAAATACTTATAGCCCCTGCAATCTGCACAACCATGGCTGCTCCTGAAGATACTTTCAGGTGTGCCACCATAACACCTGAAGCCCTGTTCAGCAGCATTCAGATTATTCTGTTCCATTCTAAACTGGGGCTCTTGTAAGAATATGTCCCTCAAAGCATTTTCAAGTGAGACAAGGGCTTCAATTCCATTTACCTTTGCACTCATGCAAGGGGCACAGAGGTTGAAATGTGAGAGAAGAGCTGCCCAGCCTCCACTGCTGTTGCACTAGGATAGGCAAGAGGGAAGGAGGGCTTCAAAATCTTGCTGGCTGGTATAGGAGGCTGGGAACTAGGTCAGACCCCCCCCCCCAGGTTTCCATACAAATTCCAAGGAGCTGGCAAGACAGCATCACACTGAAGGACTAAAGCAAGACTAGAGTTAGAACAACCCAAAGCTATGATTGGACTTCAGCAGAAGCAGAACTAGTGGGAGAGGAAGCAAGAGTTGTTACAGCTTAGGACAAGTGGGAGCATGCCAGTGCTAAAGTCCATTAGAAGAGGCTGTTTCTCACTGGAAAAGAATCCAAGGCCTCAGTATTGTAAATTGCTTTAGGATCCATATTGGGAAGAGGGCAAGATATTAATCAAATGAATAAATACATATTAAAGTAAAATAAGAGCTTTGGGTTGTATACATACAAGCCCTCAGATGCCACTTGAGTTTGGTTCTAACTGGTCTATCCCACTTAATGAGAATTAACTTCAGGGAATAATGGTTCTGGAAGGTCTCAATGAATACCTAAAAATCTATCCTTCTAGAATACCAGTTACCAATGTAACTGACAGAGAAAACTGTCATGGACATGCTTGTCTTTGAGTTTGCTTCTTTGGGGTAATATGCAGAAGATGTATCCTTCACTCACATCAACAAGCTAAATCAATTGTGCCCAATTTAGGAAGGGGATCCTATGGTCCATACTAGACACAATGTAGCCCAATCTGGGTCTTTTATTCTCACTGTGACACTGTTCTGGAGGGCTTGCATGCTGAGAAGCCCTGCCAATTTCATTCACAAGCTCCTTAGTACAGTAGCCAAGGGCAAGGAATGGATGGGTCTTCAGAATGTTTGGTGACCACATGAAACATGAAAAGTCCCACTGAAGTGGCAAATGGATATGTGCTTTAACACCAGGTAGACTGGGCCCATGGTAAAGAGCCACGACCCACCAGCTTGCAGATCTCTCTTTCAGCCAATTTTAAGACAAATGGGTGGTATATCTATTCCCCCATAGTGTGTGTCAGCTGCCTTGAAGATAAGCAATAGTGATCTGTTGAAGAACTTAGCAAGGACCCTGCTGTACTGGACCAAAGGTCTGTCTAGTTCAGCATTCACTCACTCCCCACAGTGGCCAATTGGCTCTGAAAGTTCACTGCATCTTGTGGAAGCAAACAGCATACTTTTGCTGTGAACTGTTTTTAACTGACTTGGATCTCCCATCATTTAATTTCACTCTATGACACCAGAATGAAGTTATTATGGGAAAAGGAGAACAAATTTGTCTGCTCAGAAGTAGTAGTTCACTATATTAAAACATGCAATCTCATGTGGCTCCAGGCTCCATTGGCCATTCTAAAATGTAGTCTTGAATGGAGGAACTTGCACACCTTGGAAAAAGCCAAGGCCAGAGGTCTCACCAGTTCAGGTGTACCCCCAAGCTGCTACAGTGCTTGCAACATGCCTCTCCACAGAGTACAGCCTCTGCCCAAAGGTTGGAAAACATGCACTGCCCAGACTCCACCTCCCCCACCATACAATCTCATACGCCTTGTTGTGCATGCTCAGCCAACCAGAGAGATAAGACTTTGGGAAAGGGGTACAGACTGAGGGCAGGAGAGGACAACCATGGAAGTGTGGGACAGGACCAGGGAATTCCAGGACTGCCATACCCCATCTCCACTCCATGCTCTTAGATCTGCCCTCAGGATTCAAAGCCAGCAATAAATGCTGGGCAGTAAGGATGAGACACTTCTGAAAAATGACTGGCTGCCAGAAGTAGAGTCTGGAGAGTAGCAAGTAATCCTACTCTACTGGCAGAAACCCGGATGATAAACTAAAATACACATTCCAAGCACAGTGAAGATACATTCCCTTCCCCAACTTAAATTGTAAAAGAGATGCCAGGACTAAAAGAATGTAACCCCCACACACACACCTTGAAAGGTAAAGAGAGGAACACCTTAAATTAGATGTGCTAGCAGGTGTCACAGAACAAGTTTTCCCAACTATTGTCTTCCAGCTGTATGGACTACGTAACTCCCATAGTCCCCAATCATATGATGGGAAGATTATGGAGTTGGAGTCCACACATCCGGAAGGATGATCCCAAGCTTGAGGAAAGCTGCAAATAATGCCATATCAGAAGGGCATCTCCTCTGTCCACCTTCACACAAATTACATTATCTTACTCAACGGAAGCTATACTGTACCAATTCATCTTCTATCTCATTGGACTGAACAGCAGCAGGATCTAAATCAAGGATCTAAATGGGGCTGCTTATAACCAGAGACTTTCTCTAGGATTGCAACCTTTGATACAATTGATTAACTGAGTGGAGCCTCAGGTTAATAACATGCTTTGCTGTTTGAACTTAGTTTTATCGTAGTATGTTTAATGTAGTAGGAAATACAGATGTCTTTTTATAAGCTAAGCTAAACATCAAACAGGTTTGTGTTTACTCTCCACAAAGTTTTCGCAATATGCATATTCATGTTTAAAGAAAAGACAACTTAAACTGGGCAGCCCTAGTTTTAGTGTAGCCTCTTTCCCACTATAACAGTGGTTCCCAACTTTCAGTCCCAAACGTGTTTTTGGATTTTAATTCTCAGAAATCCCAGCTGCCACTGTCAATGGTAAAGGGGTTGGGAGTTGTACCCCAATGACATCTGGAAACTTGCATACTGGGAAACACCAAATTAGAATAAGCCATCCAACCCAAGTGGAATGGAAACCCTAATACCTTCTTTCCAATTGTGAGCAGAGGTGGAGCCTAAGGCAGTTATGGGAACCATGCTAGGGAAAGTCTACAGGGGGGAGCAGGCAGGCAGGATTATTGGGAGTGGGGTGGGGGGAGTGGGGAAGCCATTAGCAAGCTGCTTACCTAGCCCATGACCTCCAATCGACACTGAGGTGAAAGGGCAAAGAGCAAGAGTAATCAGAGTGAGACAACAATCACACAGAACAGTGCACAATTAAAAAAAAAACTACAAGAAAATCCAGACACAACATGACATTTCCCTTCCCCACAGTGGGTAAGCAGTGTGGCCGGATGTGCCCGGCAAAAAGCAGTCAGTGTGGTGGGCGGGCGTGGCGTTTTTTCAGCGTGGCTCACCCCTTCCTCCCACCCATATGCCAGTGATCCCTTTGCTTGGAGGAGCTCTTACCTGTGACCGTACACTTGCTGGCATCGCCAGTGGGGAGAGCACGGATACGGTATGGCGAGTAGGGAATTTCATCCCCACCATACTTGATGAGGATGGTGTAGCGGCCTGTCATGTCAGGCACATAGGACACAGTGTAGGTGCCGTCTTGGTTGTCTCGAATGGTGGCTTTTTTGGGTTTGCCTTCAGGATCCTAATTGGGGTACACCCGGGAAAGAAAGGCAGAAGGCGGATAAGAATTTGAATTAGGGCTAATAGAAGAACAGCAAGAAATCAGTTGCTAGCCCAAAGCTACTATTATTGACACTTTCATTTAAATACTAATACAAACTATTCAATTAATTATATCATTTGAGATGAAGTTTTTAAAAAACGTGTTTTATAGGACAACAATAATGTGACCAATGTTTGAGGCATGAAAAAAAATTGAGGGAAGGAATCTTGTATCAACTACTTGTTAAGTATACTTAACTTCTGATATAATCATGGCAAGCAACAGTGTCAAAATTGTGATTACAAAATAATTATGAGTAAATCTAGGTTACTGTTCTTGCTACTTAGTCATGATTGTGATACAATTGCCATGGTCATAACTCCCGCCCCCAACTACTTTACTGGACTTCAGCTGCATGGAGAGGAGATCCATTCTGCCATATTGGAGCATGAGTGAATGACATTTCTGTCAGGCTTGAGTTGGGACTGGGCCAGGAAAGGTTTCTTAGTTAAGTATCCTTAGTTAAGTACCAGACACAAGATTATGGCCATCATCTCTAATGGGGACGTTCCAATGTCAGTCATATTATGGCAGGGGTAAAAAAATCATGCAGCCTTCCAAATGATGTCGGACTTTGCTATTGTTGTGTGCTCCAAAGCCCAAACCAGCACAGCTGTAGTCCAATAGCACTTGCAGGGCTACATAGCTTAGAATGGGGGTGAGGGGAGCTATGTCAAATTCAGGAGGCCACATATAATCACTAGAATAGAATAGTGATTACTAGGCCAATGATGCAAAAGTAGGTAAGTAAGTATTTTCTGTTTTTTTAACAGCATCCTCACCAGAAATTAGAAACTACTTGAAGGCACATAATAATAACAAACAACAACAAACAAAAATTTGTAAAGCTATATCTTGCTTAGGTTGTGTAAATCCAGCACTAGAGTTCACATATCTCCAATTCCATAAAGCTTAACCAACTTCCCTTTCCATTTTTTCCTGTCAAATGCTTTGGCTACCTACCTTGGAGCTGACTCACTGGCACTAAATTCTGACCCCTCTCCCGCATAGATATCCAAGGCAAGAGCCCTCAACTTAGTCCAATTCCACTTACCGTGATTTGGACAGCCAACAAGCCCTCTCCAGCATCCTTGGCATCAATTGTAAACTCCACTGGCAGACTGGCTGGCACACCTGTTGTGTTCAGCCCTGGGCCACTTGCCTTCACTTTGCTGGCATCATGTGTGGGTAGGACCTTGACCTTGAATGGGCTGAAGGAATACAACAAATGATAAAGAAGTCTTAACACCATCCTAATGTGATTTAACAGAATGCTCTGAGGCTTAGTCTGCAGATGAAAGAATGAAGACACATCCTGCAGCTTCACTCCAGAGGCCAATCTTGTGTCCCTGTGTCACTGAAAAAATGCAGGTTGTAGGCCCACCCTGTTTGAAGCCACTGCAACATGACTGGCACACAGGACTCAACATTATGAGGGGTCCTTTTTAACTGAAGCTGATAAAACAGCTGCAAGGGGTAGGTGGTCTGTTTGCCTTGATATTCCATGTAACAGTTCAAGATCTGAATTCTTTTCTGTCCCAGCATCTCTGTCTGTATCTGATTCAGACATGAAGCTTAGGAAATGGCCTTAAAAGATCAGTCCTCCCCAGCCTTCACTAAAAAAATTCTTCTTGCTTTATAAACTTTCAAACTGTTCTTCCCACATTTGAGGAGTGGAGGGAGGTGTTATGAGGATAAGAACCTTGCTAATGCATGGCAAGCTTCAATATGCCAAGAATCTGTCTCACAGAGGCTCCTGAAAGTAGTGTCTGGCTTCTGGCCCACACCAGTCAATTCACAGCCCATACCTGCGTGGCACTTCCTCATCTCCATAGAGTACAGCAATACTGTATGGGCCCTCTCGGCTTGGCACATAACTTGCAGTCTGGGTCCCGTCAGCATTATCCACCACATCTACTGGCTCAACCACCCCTGCAGAAAAGTTGCAACATGTGAGGGAAGAGGCAATCCCCCAAAACAGCACAACTAATCATGGCAGTTAGGGATTTCTGCTTACCTTTGGGACCTTGGACTTTGACCTGGAGGGGTGCTACACCTGCTTTGCTGGTGTCTATAGTGAAAGACTGTGGGACGTTGGCTCTGACGACACCTGGAGTCAGGCCAGGGCCTGAACATTTAACCTTTGATGAATCCACCACATCATGCACTGGCACTTTGAAAGGGCTCCCTATGGTGAAGATGGAGGGTTATAAACCAAGAAGCCACACCTTATGCTAATCAGATGCTCCCTGTATCTGTTATTTTTTAGAGAAGGCCTCTCAGCCTGATGTTCTTCCCATTTCCTGCCCACTTTAGCTAGTGCCATCCATACCAGCATAGCCCACCTGTAATGCAACTGTCTGCTTCTTTGGTATTTAAGTGAGATTTAAGAAATGCAGATTTTGGCAACTGTAAGTATCACAGATTCAATGTACATCCAGCCCTTTCCATCTAGGTAGTATTTAATAATAATAATAATAATAATAATAATAATAATAATAATAATAATAATAATAATACCTGAGCTACAATAACTGTAGCCTTGATAACTGGGGATATAGTTGCAAATCATGCTAGCAGCTATATGTCACTTTGAGAAACAAGAACACAAATCTTATTTTTATTTGTTAGTTCCATTTATGGGTGTCCCCCCCTTAAAATACCTCAGCATACATGGCTTTCCTCTTTTATATGTTATCTTCACAATAACCCTGTGGTGTTTGCTGGAAGATTTTTTTGCATTCTTTCTTCTCCTCCTTAGATAGATAGATAGACAGACAGATTTTCCTGCGTGCGAATCCTGCTGTCTCTTCTCTCTTACAAACATCCCATTGACTCCTACTTAATCACAGGGTAATTAGCTTTGTAAGGTGGTAAGCAACCCATGTGATTCAGGCTACTCTCCGTTTTGGGAAGCACTCTCACACAAAGATTTTCTCATGAACTTTTGGGTTTTTCCATCTTCTGCCTCTCTCACCTTTCTTTGGAAAGATGGTGAGATAAAGATTTCTTCTTTACCTGAACTATTCCTTAGCTAGATTAGGATATAGCTTCTATGTATATGTAGATTAAAGCCATCAGTAATTTTTTTGTTTAAACTGCAAGCTACTTGTGTTACTTTTTGAGTCAGTCTCAGTTCTTAGAGAAGCACAGTTAGATAAGGGCACATTTCTGCTACTGTGCTGATTTAAATCAAGACCCTAACAGGCTTGGCTTTGATATTTTTGATATTTAAATATTTTTGTTTCCTTAAAAAAGGCTGAAGCCTTAGAAAACTTGAATTGCCCTGTGATTGTAGTAGACAATGACTGGTCGAAACACCTTCAAGTGAGCATCATGGTTTTGTGAGAACTTGGAAGTTGTATCCTGTAAATCATAATCCTGCATTCCAACACCACTATACCACCCTGGTTCTCAAATACAGTTGATCAACACATTTTGCAGAGACAATTAGGCTGAAGATTCCTGAACAGCCAAGCTTTTGCTTCTAGCATTTCAAACATGGAGACAATCCCATGAAGACTCATCTCTATAATACAATACCAAACTTCACTTATTAGTTATCTAACTTTTGCTGACTAAGGCCCTGATCACAGTCTGGACAATTGCTGTCAAAAGAAGTGAAAAGTCAAGAGCAGCAGACACTGATTAATTCAGGTAGCCAAGTCTCTTCTTCTCTTGTAAAATGAAATATGCTATAAGAGACACCTGGTTTTCACAGAGCACTAGCATCCCATTGCTATCACAGGGGCATTTGGTGAGGATATAGAAGAGAGCTTTTTTAGTGGCAATTGTCAGGATATGGAGGCTAGGACGGCTATGTCTCAGCCTGTGATATAGTAACCGTAGGGGCACCATAAGCCAGGAATTACTTGAAAGCACACAATAACAAAGGATATCAATAAAAACTAAACAATCAAAAACCAAACCAGATCAGCTACGTGAGAAGTGGGGAAATTTGGCCCTCGAGATATTCTGGACTACAACCCACAGTTTCTATGCTGGTTGGGGCTTCTGGAAGTCAAAGTGCAAAACATCTGAAGGGCTAAAATTCCCTCACCCTGAGTTATGAACTCTGAACCCACCCCATTCCTAAGGTGTACCTGGCACTTGGTGGCCACCGTAAGTGACATTGAGGTTGTAGGTGCCTGGTTCGTAGGGGATGTATTCCACAGAGCAGCTGCCATCTTTGTTGTCAGTGCAGGACATCTTGGCTTCAGAAGGACCTTCAACAGCTAGACCCAGCCCACCAGTACCAGCACCCCTGGAATGGAAAGAAACAGGTTTGGACCCTGCGTTTTGAGCAGCCCCTTGACCTTTTGAATCCAACCCTGAGCAATGGGTAATCATTGCGTTTTCACAGTCCCTTGCCTCAAACAAAAGTTAAGTAGGAGATTCCTTTGCAGATAGCCTCAAACGGGGCAGGGGACATTATTGTAATAGGACCAGCACAAGGATTTAGCAACTTCAGTCTTGTGTGGTCTACTTTTTCATTAATTGGAATCTTCATGGATCAACACTTTTCATGGAGTAATAAAATCATTCACAACCTTTGAAGGCACGATTGATCAAATTTTAACTGCTGAGCAATTCCAGAAGTGTGTACTTTACTTACAGAATAAGTCTGGTAGGGAGGGAGCCTTATCCCTTCAGATGTTTTGGACTGCAGTACAATCAATGGAAAAGCACTGTGAGAGTTGCAGTCCAAAACAACAGGAGAACCAAAGGTTCTCCATTCCTGGATTGAAGTTAGCTGCCATGATCAGACCTGAGTCTGCACTGTCTTTTCTGAGCCTAATGTCCTTTTTTTTTTTTTAAAACAATCTCCTTTTGAATTATCTTCTTGGGGTCATTCAGATGTCCTTTTTTTAGCACGATGATGCAATCATCTCACTTATGCATTCTGAGTGTGTTATTTGCACTATGAAACCTCATCAATATGCATCTCTGCAAATTTGGTTGCTCACAGATACAAGCATTCTAATAAAGATTGAGTCGAGACGCAAATGCATTCAGAACATGTTCAAGGCATGCAGGGTTTTATCCCAGGTCTATTCAGATTGGTTATTCACACTACCGACGATGCACATCTTTTTTAAAAATGGGGGGAAACCCGGTATCGATTATCCTGGATTTAGTGAGGGTTTTTTTTTGCAGCTTCTCCCATCTTAATTGAGTGCATTTGGGATGTGTGTGAACAACAGGGATTCAACCTGGATTATTTTCACAGTGCGAGTAACCCTTTGGTGACTATGCACTGCTTCATGGGCTTAGTGAATCCACATAAGCTAATACTACTCCAGCATCTGTTGTGATAATCCCAGCAGGTACTCAAATTAGCCCAACAGTGAATAGTATATAATCAATTTTCTGCCCATTCCTTTGAGCACTACAACCTTTTGAGGACAAGGTTGCATTTTTCAAATCCGTAAAGAGCAGCCTGCCCAAGATTCAATTGCCTCTCTCAGTCTCTGTAACATTCCTGCCTATTGTTCTTCCTTCAGTTTTACCTGGTCTCCACAGTGAATTTATTTGGCTTGTTAGTAGTCCCACTCTGGATGCCAGGGCCATGCACTCTAACCCTCGTAGGGTCACATCCTTCTGTTACTGGCACACGGAAGGGGCTGCTGGGCACAGGGCTGCCATCATAGGTCACATCAATGGAGTGGACACCTGAAAGGGAAAAACACCACCTGTTAGGAAGCAGGAGTCCCATCCTTGCCACTTACTGCCAAAGCCTACAACAGATGTGGTTCGTACAAGAAATCACATCAACCCTAGCCAGCACAGACAATAATGTTTGATGGGAACTGCAGTCCAGTAACATCTGGAAAGCTGCATGATTCCCATCTCTATCCCAGAGACATAAGCAACAATTATGCTCATGCCCCAGCTAAGCAGTTAGGTGCAAACATTCAATGGCTGAAAGACTATTCCTTGTGAACAGCCTCCATTGCTCTGCCTCTCTCTCTCTCACAGGTGTGTGCTAACCAGCAACACCTCTTCACTACTTTGACTTCACTGAATGGGCACATTTAAAGCATGGCTCAGGCTGCCCAAAATCCTTTGATATTTTAGGCAAGAGGTTTAAGACAAAGCATACTGTCTAGGGGAAAAAACAGGTCAGAAAACATGATTATTTTTTTCTAGACTACAACTCCCAGAACCCCACACCCACATAGCCATTGGCAGGAGATTCTAGGAGTTAATAGTTCAAAAAAGCAACTTTCCTAGCTCGGAGGGCGGGGGGAGGGGGGGAAGCCAGAAACAAAGCACGTGGACACATATATATGCACCACTCCATTTTAAAATGCTAACATTGCCATCCAAAGCAGGTCTCCTGCCCCAGAGTAAGGGCAACACTAGGCTCCAGCCAGTCTTAACCACCCAACATTTCTATTATCAGTTAAGAACTCAGCTACATTTCCCAGATTGAAACCCACACAAATTTTCACATCTCAAGGAAAACAAAACAAGACCTACAGCAAAAAGTTCTTCCTTCATGGTACTTGTCCCTTTCTACTAGTTTCTGTCCCACCTGCCCTCAGATTCCAAGTGGGTTCTCCACTTTGAAGAACTGCTCCCCCTGCCAACTCTCACCATCTTCATAAGGAGTGTATTCCACATGGTAGGTGCCATCTCCATTATCACGCACATAACTCTCTGTCAGGTTTCCGGAGGGATTTGCCACTCTCGTCTTGATATGAGGGCCACCAGCCTTAGTCAGGGCTCGTGCGTCCACATTGAACTCAGTGGTGGCTTCACGGAATACTCCTGGGGAGTAATAAATTGTTGTTGTTGTTGTTGTATTTACTTATATCCTACTTTTCTCCCAGTATAGGGACTCAAGGGTCCAAAACACACTGCAGAAATAAGCCAGTTTGAGACTGCTTTAACTTCCCTGGCTCAATACTAGGGAATCCTGGAAATTGTAGTTTGTTGTGGGCTACAGCTCTCTGACAGAGAAGGCTAAAGGTCTCACAAAACTACAATTCTCAGAATTTCCTACCATTGAGCCAGGACAGTTAAAGCAATCTCAAACTGCATTATTGCTGCAGTGTGTTTTGGACCGAGCTGCAAGAGATGCATGAAGCACACCACACAAAAGCACACTTCAGAAGAGGACATCTGAACTCAGCTCCCATCCCCAAAAAAACACACACCTCACTTGAATCGTAGCTTACAGCCAATACCACTTGCTGAAGAATTTCAGACCATGCTTTCGGGCTCGAGTCAAAGACTCAGAATGAGCACCTCTTCCTAGCCCTTTCTGTTCATTATTTATCTTTCCCCAAAGGATTTAAGCTTATGTACAACAGTCAAGCCGCTTATTCACTCAAAGGGCCTCAGCCCTCATATGTTCACTACTCTTGTATCCCAGCCTGTCATCTTCAAGTCCTCTTATTGCGAGGTGCCAGGTTCATGCCAGGTTCTTGTAAGCTACCCTATGGTTTGGAATTTCTAGTCCTTATAGTTGTAAAGACAATTTGAATGTATAAAGGCAACACCTGATTTCAAAAAATCTTAAAATGTCAAAGGATTAAGATCTTCGTGCTCCTTTCCGATGTCTGGCAGAATCAGAATTATTCCCAATGAGTTTCACACAGTTGGAAGGCATCTCAAAGGCAATCTAATCTAACTCCTTTCCAGAAAGTTGATCATCCAATCTCCCTGAAAATATGTTTCAACAGAGGTTGGATGGTTATCTGGCAGAAATAGTGTTGCCAGGCTTTCAATATAGCCATAAGGGAAAGTCAAAATTCTTGTCAGGGTTGACAGTCAGGTGATGGCTATGAACAAGTTTGTGTTCTGCTTAAATACCAACTGGAAGTATTAATTTCAATTCTTAGCCATGTGTTTCTCTGCAAAACGCATTCATACATTACATGATGAACTCATTTCTTATCTTAATGCAGGACCCACATTCAAAAATATGGGATTTTTTGGCATCTTGTTCAGTGTATATAAAAGGAAAGCTTTCTAACCCTCAAACAGGGGACATCCTTTACAAAATGGCACACCTGCCAGCCCTAAAAGGGACAAACTTTCTAACCCTCAAACAAGAGCCACCTCTTATAATAAGGGATACTTGGCAACCTTATTCAGGAATGAGTGAAAGGACGGCTCATCATACCCATGTTATTCTACATCCTCACCTTTGCCTTCCACTCCAGGTCCATAGACTTTAACACCAGAGGTGTCCACAGCTGGTTCCACATTGAGCTTGCTGGGAAAGTTTGGTACAGGCTGACCACCGTATTTGATTGTGATGGTGTAGACACCCGGACAGAGAGGGATATACGTGATGGTGTATGTGCCATCCCCATTGTCCCGCACATGGACCTCAGCTTGTGTGCCGCTTTCTGAGATGATCTCAATGGTGAGCTCAGCACTACCAGCACTGGAGCAATCCACACTGAATTCTCCAGCCTGCCCCACTGTGGCGTGTTCCAGGCCAGGGCCAGAACATTTCACTTTAGATGGGTCAAAGCCAGGCACCACCTGGGCCTTGAAAGGAGAGCCTGGCACATGGGTGTCGGCAAAGAGGATGTTGATGCTATACTCGCCAGGTTCCGTGGGTAAATAAGAGACTGAGCAAGTGCCATCTCCATTGTCCAGGCATTCGATCTTGGCTTCACAGGGGCCCTCCACAGTCAGGCCAAGGCCACCATTTCCAGCTCCTTTAGTATCTATGGTAAAGGGAGCAGGAGCACCAGCCAAGCCACCCTTCAGGCCTGGACCATACGCCTTCACCTAAAGATGGGGGGAAGAGAGGGGAGAACAGAAGAGAAGCAAAAATAATCTCAGACATCCATGATAATAATGGCCCATTAACTTCTTTAAAACACGTATGTTCTCCTGAGGGCAAAGTTTCACCAAATCAAGATTTGTTGTTTACTGCCCTCGAGTCGATCTCGACTCATGGTGACCCTATGGATGAGAAATCTCCAAGACCCTCTGTCCTCTACTGCTCTGCTTAACTCCTGCAGCCCCTTAATACCCATGACCTCCTTAATGGAGTCCATCCATCTAGCATCTGGCCTTCCTCTCTTCCTACTTCCCTCCACCTTTCCCAGCATTATTGTCTTTTCTAATGGCTCTTCTCTTCTCATGATGTGTCCAAAGTACGACAGACTCAAGTTTGGTCATCTTGGCTTCCAGGGAGGTTTCCGGCTTGATCTGCTCTAGGACCCATTTGTTTGTCTTTTTGGGGTTCATCTTCATATGGCTCTTCATTTTGTCATCTCTTTTGTGTAATTCTTCTGTGTATTGCATCCAGTGCCTTTTTATTCCTTCCTGGTCTTGAATTATGTTATTTTTATTGTCATAGATTGTCCCAATCCTTGAATTTTCCTTTGAGTTTCCACGTCTTGTGAAATAGACCTCTTGTTCTCCCCTTTTTGTTGTTGTCTTCTATTTCTCTGCATTGGTTGTTGTAGTAATTTTCTTTATCTTTCCGCACAAGCCATTGCACTGTTGCATTCATAATTCTTAGTTTGTTCCTATTTCCCTTTTGTTTTTCTTCTCTTCTTTTCTTTATTGCTTACAAGTGTTTTTTCTGTCATCCATGTATTTTTTTTTGTTTGCTTTTGTTTATTGAAAATGTCTGTTTGCATTCTTCTTTTATTATGTCCCTGGCTTCGGTCCATAGTTCATCTGGTTCTCCATCTATTATGCTTAGTAAGGCGGATCCGTTTCTTATGTTGTCAGTAAATTCTGTTGAGATATTACTATATTTAGATCATATTTTGGTATAATCGCTGGTTTTGTTTTCTTCTTGAGTCTTACTCTTATAATAAGGGATATTCATATTTGATATGAATAGTCATGATCTGTGCCACAGTTCGTCTAGTTGGCCACCAGTATAGAGTTTCGCCATCTTTTGCTTCCAGTTATATAGTCTATTTGATTTTTGTGTTGACCATCTGGTGATGTCCATGTGTATAGGGTGATTTTTGTGTTGACCATCTGGTAATGTCCATGTGTATAGCCTTCTTTCTGGTTGTATGAAGAATGTGTTTGCAATGAATAGGTTATTGGCTTCACAAAAATCTATCAGACATTCACTTGCTTCGTTTCTTTTGCTTGATCCAAATCTGCCTACTGTTTTTGATTCTTCTTTGCTTCCAACTTTTGCATTCCTATCTCCAATGATCAGCTTGCCATCCTGTGTTGGTGTGCTGTCAATTTCTTCCTGCACTCCTTCATAGAATCTATCAATTTCTTCCTGTTCTGCCTCAGTGGTTGGTGCATATACTTGAATTATGGTGCTATTCATAGATTTCCCATGGAGCCTTACTGAAATGATTCGGTCTAATTTTGCATTGTATCCACTGACTGCTTTTGCCACATCTTATATTTGTATGAAAGCCACCCCATTTCTTCTTGTCTTTTCAAACCAAACCAAGATAGAGAAATCCTTTGTGAATGGTTAACTTGCTCTCATAAAATTGAAGTAAGATTATTGCTAAGGAAGACTGAGAATTCATTGAGGTTTGCAGATTTTCACCCATTTCCTAAACCTTCCACTATGGCAGCCACCACTCCCCAACCTCCATAGACCAAAAACTCGTAAGAATGAGGAAGTTGTTCAGTAATCTTTTCCAACCAGATATCCTCCAGATGTACTGCCCAACTGCCACCATCCCCAGCCATAATGTTTTAGAGAACCCCTCCTCCCTCCCCAGCCATAAAAAGCTGAGGATGGAGGGACTTATTCTCCAAAACACATAGAGGATATCTAGTTGGTAAATGGACAAGCATGCAGACCCCGATGATGCCACAAGTTCACTCTGTCAAACTAGCAGTTCTCTTCAAGAAAGAAGGGAGGGGGAAGGTATGCAAGCTTTGGGGAGGCTCAAGCAGTGCTCTGTCCAGGAAAGGTTATCTATGCACATCATGGTGCACCTAGATACTGTAGAAAGACCATACAGGCTCACTCACTCCACATAGTGCAAGCAAAATTCCAAGTCAGATTATTCAAAAATATAAGACTCTGCTTTCCTCAAACTGTTTCCTGCCTACTTCTCCTGTATGTCACATAACAGGAAGGCACCACCGATGCATATGTAGAGTTTGGCTAGGGAACTCTGAAGCTGAGGCTCATACATCTCCTCAGGGAAAGAATATTATCACTGTACTGAACCCAGGCCATGTAGGTGCATATGCAAGCTTGAATAGCCAAGCATGGAGTGCAGCAGCCAGAGTGTCTTTTTGAATGGTGCTACAGCTGAGGTTTCAGTGGTTCAACCTTCAAGCTTGCACATTCATCTGCCACCTCCACATTAGCCACATGTATGTGACTGTTAGAAATTCAGTGGTCTCTGCCTAATAAAGGGGCCTGTAGCTTCACAAAGGATGGAGGCAACTTGGAACTGAAAGAGACCTATCTTTCTGTGTTGCTAATGAAATTTAATTAATTATATAGATTCATAGAGTTGGAAGAGCCCCCAAGGATCATTTTATTTCCTGGAGTAACCACCTGGTCACAAAGAGGAGGGCCCTGCCTGCATGAATTTCCCTCCAGTACCACCTGAACTGAAAACAGCTACACCATCTTGACAAAATGCAGGCCTGTGACCAGTACTATTATAATTTTTCTCCTGTATGATTTTTAACACCTTTGCCTGATAAGCCAGTGGGGCTTTGAAAGGTTGCATGAAGTATGTTGCGCATTTTTTTGGCTTCATAAAGAGGAAGGTGCATGCTCCAAGACAATGCCTGGGGTTCTAGACCTTTGGAGGTAGGCAGGAGGTGGCTACTTCAGTTAAAAGTTTTGTACAGCCAGCCCTCCATAGCCATGGTTTGTTTATCCACAGATTCTCCATCCACAGCTTGAAAATATTCAAAAATATATAAATTCCAAAAAGAAAACCTTGATTTTGCCATTTTATATGAGGTACACCATTTTAGCATCCATTGTATTTCAAGGGACTTGAACATTCATTTTGGTATCAAAGGGAGGTCCTGGAACCAAACCTCAGCAGATACCGAGGGCCCACTGTACATTCAAAGCTTCCCCACAATCAGGCTATAAGTGAACGAGAAATCACAACCCACTAATACTCCGACTGGGAACTCTCACCTTGGATGGGTTGGTGGGAGGCACAGCTTCTACAGGAAAGGGGCTGCCTGGAACGGGTACTCCATCATAGGTCACATCTACCTCATAGGGTCCTTCCTCCCGGGGGATGAACTTCACCACACTGTTGTCCGAGCTAAGGCCTGGTTCCACTTTACAGGGCACAGGCTTTTTAGAAGGGCCAGTGATCTTGGTAGCCACTTTGCCTTGGCCTCCAGCCCCCTTGGACTTGACTGTGAATTCTTGGTCTTTGCCCACTTCCACTTCTGCAAAAATGGGTTGCACATCAGCTCTCTCTCTGTACAGCTTTGTTCATGCCATAAACACCTCATTCTCCCCACATGGCCCACAGATCCCCACACCACCAAATCCCCTTTCCTAAACTGAGTACATTAAGAACTACCACAAATTCTCCAAAGCTGAAGTAAACACTCTTATTCCTACTTGGTCAGGGAGGGGAAACTTTTGGGCTTCATCTCCCAGAAGCTCCAGCCAGCATGACAAATGAGACTGGGGGGAGGGAGTTGTAGTCCAAAATTATCTGGAAGAAGCAAAGTTTTCCCACTGCAGTTCTAAATAGTGGTTTTCAGATTTGTGCCACCATATCCCAGGACCTGAAAAAGGTGATAATAGTTGGGATTAAGCCAAAGGGAGGGAGAAATTTTACTTATGTTTCCGGAAAAACAAAAAAGCCTCTGGAGCACTTCCAGTTTTCTAGCTCTGGCAACCATCCAGGAAGGAAAGTGTTCTATTTGAGCAGCCACTAAGGAGGCCTCTAAAGACTTGCCTCTCCTACAAGTGTTTTTCATCCCAATTTTATCCTATGGAATTCACAAACTATAGCTGGGGGGGGGGGGAACAGAACACAGTTGGTCCTCTACTTTTGTAGCTTTGACTTTTGTGGATGTGATTATTCAGATTCTATTAATATGTTCTCTCTAGGAATCTCTAGATTCTCCAGCATGGCTCCAATGGAAGTTGACCACAGAGTCATTCTGGAGGACTTAAGAGATGCCTAGAGGTCCTTTAGCACAATTATAAGGTCAATGTCCACTGCATGTTTACCACAGAGTTGCACTGGAGGACCTAAAGAGTCTTAAAGAGGTGTTCTCTCAGATAAAAAAATATAGTGGCTTATTATTTGTGGTTTTCCCACTTCAATGAAATTCCTGCACCTCTAACCTCAACCAATGTTGAGGGCCTACTATGGGCCTTTACAGACTGCCATAAATAATGCAGCTTGAGGCCACTTTAACTGCCCTGACTCAGTGCCAGGGAATCATGGGAACTGTAGTTTATTGTGGCACCAGAGCTCTCTGACACAGAAGGCTCCATGCCTCAGAAAAAAACTACAAATCCCATGATTCCCTAGCATTGGGCAAGGGCAATTAAAGTGGTCTCAAGCTGCATTATTTCTGGCAGTCTATAAAGGCCCTATATTTCTTCTAACAGTAGTTTGTGAAATTGGTGAAATCTTCAATGTTCATATCAGGGTATGAGCCATAACAATTTAAACCAATACAGATGGACCCGCAAGAATTTGTGTTGCATGGGAACTGTGCTGCTTATTATGGTCAAGTAGCTGCAAGGAAATGTTGTGGCTCTAATCTGACAGGGGGTGGGAGAGGAGGATAAACTGATATTGGGCAAGACTTCAGTTATCATCATGAGGTTGTAAGATGTTGAGCACGTAGCTGCCAGCTATAACTGGCTCCTTCTTCACAACTCATAAGGTGCTTGTGGACTCTGTCACAGCAGCACTTCCCTTCATTATTGAAAAGGAGGGGAGCTGGGGCAGCAAAAAGGCAACTCATCCCTACCAACACCATCATGACCCAGAACAAGTTCTAGAACTGCATTCTCAATTTCCTTCCCACAATTAAAAAAAGCAGAAATAAGCATCACTATGCCCACTACATACTGTCTCCAAGCCCAGAGATTTTGATTTTGCTGAGATCCAGGGTGGGCGCCACTCCAACGTTGAATGGGCTTTTGGGGATGTGGTCTCCTCCATATGTTACGTTCACACCAATGTTACCCTGTTAAGACAAGACCCAATGGTGTATCAGCGATCTTCCACAGTAGGCACCTTTTCTACCTAGGGTCTTTGCCAGCACCCCCCCCAAAAAAACACCCCTGTTCTACTGTTCAGGACCCTTCACAGGAGCAAGTGGAGTGCGGAGAAGGGGCTGTGGGAACACAACCCATCTCCTCAGCACAGATGCCTCTGCTTTCCCCTCGGCCTTCACCACCTTAACAGCAAGGAGAGGTTTAGTTTATTTTTTCCCCATAAGCCTAATGATGGCACTGCTCTCTTCTCCTTCTATTAAACTTTTCCCTGAGATTAACAGGGGTATAAAAGGAAAATGGCCATCACAGCAGGGGTGCAACACACCAGGGGTTCCTCAACACTTCTGATAGAAGTGGCAAGGGACACTGAGGAGGCAGAAAAGAGACCTTCCCACCATAGTTTTGGTTCCATCTACCACCAACCTTGCTGGTATGAAACCACCTGCCACTTTCATGTGGTCCTGGATTTCAAAAGTTTCCTCATCTCTCACCTAGAGGGCAGAGTTTTCAGTGACAAACTGTGTAATTCACAACCTCCCCCTTTTCCTAAGTGTAAGCCTAGTTTTGCTAAAAGTGGTAATGGGACTGCATTGCCTTTCCCTCTGACAGACTCTTCTTGTGATGAACTTACATTTTATATTTAGATTAGGATCTTCAACAAATGCAGATTGTGTTCAGGCAATGACATGGACTTATGTTTATTTTTTGTCATTATTTATTTTGTGACAATGTTTTGAAAAAGAATAATTTCAAAACACCTCTAGACCTGGAGCAAGCAGTCACAAAAACACTGCTTTACAGGGTTAAAAAATCTCTCTTCCAAAGTACTCTTGGAGATAATGAAAAGATACAAGACCAAGCTTATATGAAGGTGATGTACCACCCAATTCCCCTAAAGCTGCCAAAAGAACCCTGGGATCCCCTTTCCTATTCAAGGGAGGGGGGGGGAGTCTAAAATCTAGTCTCCATTGCCTATCCCAGGCTTAAGACCACTGCTGTCCACATTATGCTTCATGTATGGCCAGACTTTTAAAGCCACCTGTTTTCCCCACCTACTTACCTGCTGCACAGGAGTGTATTTGACAGTGTAAGTGTTATCATGGTGATCAATTATTTCCGAATCTCTAACAGCCTCTCCCTTGGCCGGGCCAGTGAACTGGACATCCAGCTTGGCCTTGCCAGCTGCTTTGGTGTTGACTGTGAAATAGGTTGGCTTACCAATCTCTACACCTGGGGAAGAAAGAGAAAAATGATCAAAATGTCTGCTGCAACCCACAGACAGGGCTGGGGAACATGATGTTCCTGGACCACAATTACCATCATCCCCCACCATAGGACTTTCCCAGCTGGGGGGTGGCGGCAAGTGCACTCCAGCAATGTTTGGAGTTCTACATGTTCCTCAATCCTGCCCCATAAGAAGAGGTACCTTAACGTGTTTATTAACACACTGCTTGTGGTTCAACAGAAGTTTTTCTAAAGTCTCTTTCTTCTATATTGCTTTTATCATTTTGCAAAGGTTTAAGTTTTAACTGCTTTTTAAAAATAAATGAAGAAGTCAATTACTCATTTTAGGTGGCTTGTATTCCCCACCCCTTTCTTTTATCTTGAACTACAGGAATGGTTTAGCTTTTTACTTTCAATGGATGGGTGAAGAATTAGAATAAAACTGGAGGTAGAGATAAAACTAATTCAGGTTATGGAAGGTAAATTACAGCAGATATTAAGATTAGAGACAAGACTACAGCAGCCATGGAATTCCCTAGGGAGACCTCTAATTCTGACCTTGGGTGAGAGGAACTGTGAGGATCATAGGGGCAAAAAACCTTCTGTAGTTTCCTCCCCACTTGATGGCATCCCGGGGAAGTCCCGGAGTATTATTTGTTGCCTATGAAACCCATCTATGGGGAGGGAGATGCAGAGTTCTTCAGAAACACTAAGACAATGGGGGGATGGAAATGCTTGTTAGTAGAAAATAGTCCTCAGCACTAATAGCTTTCCACAAACTGGGTTTCAAATCTAATCTTGGGCCTTCTTTGCATTCCCTGCATGTAGAAAGTGAGGAGGCATTTCAAGACATCCAGGCATTTCAAGAGCCATCCAGGTCCAACCTTGAGGCTCAGCCATGTATCGACACACCACCTGAATGTGCCTGGCTTGGCTCCCCATCTGCCTGTGTTTCTGAAGGAAAAGGGGGAGCAAACTCAACACTTGGAGCTGAAGCACTAGCTGGTTTTTTGACCAGGGAAGCAGCAACATTAGGGAGCCAGGCAACACCTTTGATATCATACTGCGTGCAGGGGATCACTGGAATGGGAACCAAGTCTGCCACTCCAGACTGGTTCCCCAACATGTTCTAAAAACACTAAGTAAAGGGGCTACCCCCTCTGTAATTCAATCACCCTGAATATCAAGCTATTCAGAGGCAGATTGGAATTGCTTGTATCAAACCCTACCTTTCAAGATGGTAAACATCTTATTAATGCACACACTTGAACTTCCTCTTCTGCACAGATTTCAAGGAGCCATTCTCTACCCTTGACCTTGCTCCAACTTACCAGCCACACATCCACTTCCTAAGTCACACTGGTTTACCATGTGTCCCAACTCACCACTCCTGTTGAGTCCAGGTCCCTCGGCCTTGACCTTGCTAGCATCATGTGAGGGATCCACTTTGATTCTGATGGGACTGGTGGGGGTGGCCTAGAGATTAAGAGGAAAAAGAAAAAGTGAGCACAACTACATCTACATCTCACAGACATACACAAAATTTGGCAGCAGCCATCTTGGAAAGAGGACTTACCTGGTCAGCAAAAAGCACCATGATGGTATAGCTGCCAGCACCACGGGGTGTGTACTTGACTGTGAAAGTGTCGTTGTCATTCCGAATGATGTCAAAGTCAATATCTGCCTCAGCTGGTCCCACAACACCTGGAGCACACTTGATCCCAATGCTCACATCACCTTTAAGAAAGGACAATGCTCAATAGTAGGAGGGAGGAGGATGGCTACTGCTTTAAGAGTATCAACAGGATAGTTTACCACAGCCCACCTTCAAAGTATGCTGTGAATCCCCAGTCTTTTTAAGGGAGTTAACTCTCGGTGTACTGCAGCTTCTGCTACAGGTTCTGTCTTTTCCCCAGAGGGAAAGCACTTGTCTGCCTTCTTACACACAGGCATTTGCACATATATTCTGCCTCTATATATATATAGAGAGAGTATCTTATCTAATAGCTTGGACAAGACATTTTTAAATTTTAGCTTCCAGACATTTCCCAACAGCATGGATAGTCCAAAAAAAGAGAGGAGGGTTTGGTAATGTAAGGAAGTCACCAAGGATGGAGGGGGGGTTTGCCTCCAGATGTTGTTGCCACCAGCTCCACTCAATACAATGACAAGGGGGCTGATGGGAGTTGCAGTACAGTCAGTCCTCTGTATGCACAGATTCAACCACCCAAGCTTGAAAATATTCATTGTATTTAATGGAACTTGAGCATGTATGGATTTTGGTATTCACGGGAGGTCCAGGAACCAAACCCCAGCAGATACAAAGGGCCCACTGTACAAGAACATCTGGAGGGGCACACAATCCCCACTTCTGCTATAAACAGTCTACAGCTCTGTATCTATACTGGAGCACTTGAAGAAATTTCTCAGTGTTGATACTATAGTTTTGGTCAGTGACCACGTCTCCCACTTGCCATGAAGTTTCACTTCCCTTTGGTAAAAGTGTGACAAGTGAATCCCCAGCCCCACACTCCAGCTTCAAGGTAGAGGGACAGGATCGCTCTCTCAAGTTGTCTTGGCTTTGGAGGGCTTTAAGTATACATGTATCTATATAACTTATCTACAAGATAGAGAAGGAGGCCAGGTGTTTCAGCAGAGGTCTTCACCTGGGAAGTGGAACTGTAAGACCCTCTTCTTCTTGATCTGTTATTTGGAATGGATATTTGTACTGATAAAACCAGAGTTTTGGCTACTAATCAACACCCATAAGTGTTAAGTGGACAGGCACCTGGTCTACTTTCATGTGCAGAAGCATAAAGCCACAGAGATTCTCTAGATGTTGTGAGAAGACAATTTCCATCATCCTCAACAACTAGCCAGGCTGACAGGAGTTGAGAGAACATTTAGACATAGCTAGACATTTCCTGTCCTTACCCATTGGTTGGGGGTGGTCTGAGTTCAAGTGAGTGGTGCGTGTACACACAGTTCTCACTCTGCTAGTTGTATTCTTCCTTATCTCCCTCACCCTGCACTGTGAGACATGCAGCCCTGGAAGGCTGTAGGAGCTCTGGAGGGAAAATCTTCTGAATACAAGCTAGCCCATTAGGATACAAAAGGCTTTTACCAAATTGACCAACACTGAAGGAGTGTGGAACTCCTCTAAGTAGTAGAACCAGAAAGAGCCTCATCTATTATTTTGTGTATAATAAATAAGTGGTCTACTTCTGCCCTGACCTTCAATCTAAGTATTTTCAGGGCAGTCTCCTTCAGCTCCCAATTCAAGACAGCTTCCTGCCCAGTTGCTACTGCTGCTAGAGCAGAGACCAAGGTCTGTGTATCCCAGCATGCTAATATCAAAACATGCCAACGTGTATTAAGACACACATTCTTTCCTCCACCCCATGCTGCCCTTTATGGGGGCTGAAACATAATGTCTTTGAACACCACAGGATTCATATTAGATTTTATGTTTAAAAATGTTGGTAGACAATATAGAACCATTCGCAAAGATAAAAGCTATAATAATAAAGCAAGGATCAGAAACCACATAATTATCTATCAGAAGTGAGAAGACTTTGTCCTTCTAGATGTATTGGCCTAGACTTCTCACCATCCCCAACCTATATGGTCAAGGGTAAAGGACAGTGGGAATTGTAGGCCTAAAATCTGTATTGCCCAAGTGGCCTTACCTAAATGTATGTTGCCTCCCAGTTAGTGCAGTGGATCAGAGCCCCCTGCCACTTCCAGCATCTTTCTTCATATCAGGCACTCCCAATAAATTAACCTGACTTCCTTCAGCTACTGTTTACAACTTGACAGTAGCAGAAGAGCCAAGCAACAGCAACAAGCCTATCTGAGCTTATTTATTTCATTTGGATGCTGCCTTTTCCTCAGAGTGGGACTCTGTGTGGCTCCCAAAGAGAATATTAAAAAAAATGCAGTAATATTTTAAAAACAATAAAAAAATCACCACAATAAAGGGTATAAAATCATTCAAAAGACATATCATTTTTTAAAAAAAAAATAAACACACATTCCAATAACTAGCCTCCCTGCTTACACGTTAAAAGCCTGCTTAAACAAATAGGTCTTTGCCTGCTTGCAAAATGAGAGCAGGGAGGGAGCCAGTCTAGCCTCCCACAGAAGCAAATTCCAGAGGGTGGGAGCAGCCACTGAGAAGGGCTCACTAAGCAGGCCTGTGATGGTGGCAGGACTGAGAGAAAGCCCTCCCCTGTAGATCTTAAAACTTTGCAATTTCTCTCCCTCAATGCTGAACCAACAATGCACTTGGGTTGGTTACGGGGGAGTGGGAGAGGCAAGGGAACTGGAATGCCTTGTAGACCTCCACTGCAGCAATGCCAGATGCAGCATTCCAAGAGAAAGACACCCATGAAAATCCTCTAGGCTCACCTTGCCCAGCTTCTGTGCAGTCGACTGTGAAGTAGGTTGGCTCATGAGCCTTCAGGCCAGTCTTGGCCACACCAGGACCGTAAACTTTCACTTTGTTGGGGTGACTGCCAGCGCCAACATTCACCTAAGAGGCATGCACAGACAGGGTCATTGTTGTTTCTTATGTTGATTGGAGGAATGGGAGAAGAGGGCCATGGAGTAGGGTGGACAGGCTCCACAACTGAAACACATAGCTGTCACAAAGTTGTGGCATTTCTTGCTGGGATATTGGAGAAACCATTGCTGATTATATCCCGGAGGCTCTTGCCCTAGTGTTTTTAAGAAGGAAGGTAAGTAAAGTCTCATCGCTGTTATAGATTGGTGTGCTAAACCTTCAAGACTGAGAGAAAAGATGACCCAATTTTAAGACAGAGGGCCTTGCAATATCTTTTGAGACTATACACAGACACACATAATATTAGGCCACATATTTGCATGGACTGGAGCAAGTAGGGCTAGAGCAGGAATTATGTGACTTTTAAATAACTTTTTTATGCCCTCCAGGGTTCTTCTGGACCATGTCAAAACCTTTTCTTGGCCAAAATGGGAGAACCTGGAAGCCTCCAAGAGCAGCTACTGGCCAAAGTCCAGTTGCTCATTCTAACTAGAGTAGACCTACTGAATCAGTTGCTGAACAGTAAGCCAACACTTATGTCCTATTGATTTGATGCACCTACTCTATTTGGGATTAGCAACCGGATTTAGGCCACAGATTTAGTGTGTGCAGCTGCCAATGTTGGCATTTTTTGAATCCATAAGTGAACTTCTGGTCAGTTCTGGTTTTGGAGGGGAGGAACCAAACCATGAGGGCCCAAGAGGGTGGAATCAACCCCAAGACCTCACCAGCTTGTTCACCACTAGACCAGAGGGCAAAACCGCAGGCAGGGAAGTCTGGGGACAATCAGACAGAAAGGAGAATTTCAGAACATTATGAGCATGGAGTCCATCAGGAACAGGAATGTTACAGGCACACACCATAGTCTAAGAGTACATGATGCAGCCACTCCGCTGAAGCTAAGGAGGGCTGGGTCTGGTTGAGATGCCACAAACAAACCCTTGCAGATGCCACCTGATCTTTCGTGACAGAAAAAAGGTGGGGTTATGAAATTTGGCACCACAAGAGCAGCAGGGTCAATTTATTTGCAGTGGAAAGACATTCTGGATCATGTGGGGAAAATATCATTCCACAATAAGCTAGAACCACTTGCTAATGCAAGGGAGAGGAAAGTGCACCTTCCATATTTTGTTGGACTGCAGCTCCCACCAATTCTAGTCAGTAGTCCAAAATCTGAAAGGCCTATGCTAATGGGAAGACGCATCTCAGCCTAAATTCTCTTTCAGTCCTAATTACAGTAAACCCATTGAATCTATTAGATTTACCTCCAGGTTGGCTCACCAATCAACAATTGATTTAATGGGTCTAATCTAGTTGGGACTAACTCACAGGATGCCAGCCCTTGGTTTTGACCCTTTTGTAGGATTTTTACTCTCTAGGAGTGAGGATAATGGACTCCCATACTCTGCCCTCCTCCATTGCTGCAGGAGAGACAAAACTGACCCTGTAAGGACTGTTGGGGATGTTGACTCCTCCCCAGGACACCATGGCTGTGTGCTTCACTGGCTTCTTGGGCAAGTAGGAGCAGCTGTAGGTGCCATTGCCATTGTCCTTCACAGAAACATCCACAGGAGAGCCATCAGAATCCTGAGATGGAGGAAATTGGAGATGAGTTTCTGGGATGTCACTCTAGCAGCTCTTTGTCACATCCTCTCCTAACACACTTCAGAGCATCTTTTCCCACCTGCCTTCTCCCCTTACCCAACTGCCTCCCCCAGATACCTTAGGACTACAACCCTCATCATCCTCAGCATGGCTGCCATGCCTGCTAGGTTCCTGGGTGTTGTAGTCACACATATCTGGAGGATCTCAAGTCAAGGAAGCCCTATCTGCACTTTGCCAGTGCACATGAGCCTCACCTGTACTTGCACTTTGAGAGGAGCCCTTCCACCATTCTTAGCATCTACTGTAAATTCTGCAGGTTTGTTGACTGCAACACCAGTCTTCTCTAGCCCTGGCCCATGGGCTTTTACCTGGAAATGTGTAAAAAAAGATGTGAGGTAAAGCAGCTTCCACAATGCTGTGAGATTCTCACATGGGCCTTTGCAAGGCATGTTAGGGCAGTCAGAAGAGAGTCAAAACATTGCTACCCTAAATAACCTGGTAGCCAATGAAAGTGCACATTTGCTCTCACACACCGAGGAGACACCTTTGGCTGCAGTTTTAACACTTGCATATTACAACATTCAAGGTGGTACGGTGTAAACATTTTTTCAGCAGACACACAAGCTCATAGCATAGTTGTGGGTGGTTGCTCTTGTTTTGAGCTAGTTGTGCCCTATTGTTATTAAGGGAGAACACAAATGGGAGTAAGTAGGCATAAAATCAGAATTAAAACAGGGCAGCCCACAGAACTATGGCAACCTGC
Source organism: Phrynosoma blainvillii (assembly GCA_026167975.1). Taxonomy (NCBI): domain Eukaryota; kingdom Metazoa; phylum Chordata; class Lepidosauria; order Squamata; family Phrynosomatidae; genus Phrynosoma; species Phrynosoma blainvillii. The sequence goes on along the minus strand of JANUYF010000002.1, from coordinate 179,125,854 downwards.
ATTAGAGCTTTGCATACCATAGATAATTTCATCCAGAACCTCCAGTGAACTTGCCCTTCACTGTGAGCCTTGATGATCCCTCTAAATTCTTCTCCAGCAGGGGACCATACACACCTTTACATGCTGAACTGCAAATCCCATCAGCCCAAACCAGTACAGCCAGTGGAGAAGAATGCTGGGAATTAAAGTCCAGCCACATCCAGAGGACCACATCATGTTTTATAATCGTTAGAACCAGGAGTCAGTTTTCCAAGGAATCAAATGTTCACCAGATAAGAGCAGTAAATTTAAACCATGGGTGGGAATCATGCAGCCCACCAGTTGTTGGATTGCACCCCCCAGCAGCCCTAGCTAGAATACCAAATGGTGAGGCATGCTGGGAGTTGCAGTCCAACATCTATAGTGGGCCAAATGAATCCCACCCTGGATTGAATGCTGTGTACAGACACAGCCTTGAGAAAACAATCTAGAAGACATGGCTGCAGTATCCATTCTCCATGCACCAATGAGCCTCACAGTTACCTTCTTAAGTACTGCTCTCCATCCCAGAGGTATGCACACCCATGGCAATACACACAAAGTCCAGGATGTGACACAAAGGAAACCTTTAGTCTCCAGCATATATCTCACTTACCTTCTCAGGGTGGAAGTCCTTGGGAGCAGCTTTGATCTCTGCCATAAAGGGACTGAGCTTGATATCTTCATTGTTACAGAGCACGTGGACCGCATACTCGCCAGGCTCCTGGGGCCAATAGCGCACATCACAAGAGCCATCACCCTTGTCATCACACTCTATCTTTGCCTGTGAAGGGCCCTCCACAGAAAAACCTGCAGGGCGTGGGATCAAGGGCAAGGAGATTCAGGATCAGAACTGGGCTGGTGGAGGGGACACTGGCTTGGAGACATGCCAATCCCAGCCACTGGAAGAGGCAAAGTTTTAGTTTATTGATCTGCATTCCACTTTTCAACCACAAAAAGGGCACTTGTGGCAGCTGATGAAAATTTAAACACAACTAATAGAAACAAACAAATGCATTCAGCATTTTCAGCCCCTCTTCAACAACAGCCCAGCTTGGGTGCAAGAAAGTACCTCACAAACACTCAAATCGTGGCAGCAGGAGCAAGAGAAGGGCCTCCCATGAAGATCTAAAAACCCTGGTAGGTCCCTCTTGGGAGAAAGGTCTGCTCTTGAATAGGGGTTTATAAGCCAGTATCAGCACTTTGAATTGTATCTAGGAAGTGACTGGTAGCCACTGAAGCCATCATAAAAAGGGAGCTACATGATTCCTATGATCCACCCCAGATTCAACATTTTGGACCAACTCAATTTCCCAAAGACTTTTCAAAGGCAGATGAACGTGTGACAGGAATCTATCACCAGGGCCTGATCCAATACTTTCAGAAATGGCTGCAGTTGAAGCACTAACCCTTCAAGTGCACTCCTGGTGTTTCCCAAAAACCAAGTATCCAAATTCAGGGTTGAATCTAGATATACACCCATATTGCAAATCTGAAGGCCTTTGCAGACTGCTAGAAATAGTGCAAATTGAGTCCACTTTAACTGCCCTGGCTCAGTACTAGGGAATCATGGGAATTGTATTTTTTTCTGAGACATTGAGCCTTCTCTGTCAGAAAGCTCTGGTGCCACAATAAACTACAGTTCCCATGATTCCCTAGCACGGAGCTAGGACAGTTAAAGTGGACTCAATCTGCACTATTTCTGGCAGTCTGCAAAGGCCCTGAGTCTTTAAATGGTGTGTGGAAAGTAGGTTGAGGCCCAACTGCTTGATCAATCCTTTTTTATTGGACCAGAACAGCTCTGTCCTGTCTGGATCAAGCTTCAGTGTCTTTTCCTGCATGGTGTGAAAAATCAAGATGCCTGCACCATGAATCCTGGACCCCATCAGGTTATCACCTGGCTCTCCAAGTTACCTAGTGTGCCGACATCATCTCCGATGGCCTCCACCACAAAATCAGCCGACTTGCCAACGACGCCACCTTCCAAGCCGGGTCCCCAGGCTCTCACCTTCTGGTTTGTGCATTCTGTTCCAACTTTCACTTCAAATGGGCTAATGGTGAAAAAATAATGCCTATGCTTAGTTTCAGCCATAAACTTTCAGTGCAGGTCAGTTCTCCACTATTGCAAGCTTTCCTCCCTGAATTTTAGTGGTGTACATTCAGAAAATACAATTCGGGTACAATTCATTATAACTTTGCTCTGGCCAAAGACAAGCAACCTGAAGTTTTACACTATGACTCCCATAATCATTGAATGTAGTCAAGTTGAGTGAGGGTGGTATAAAAAGGTAAAGTTGAATGAAGGTGGTATAAAAAGGTAAAAGTTTCTCCTTTGACAAGGTTGTCTAGTCATATCCGACTGTAGGAGGCAGTGCACATCCATTACTAAGCCGAAGAGTCAGCGTTGTCAAAGATGACTCCATGGTCATGTGGCTAGCGTGACTGAACAGACTGCTGTTACCAAAGTGGTATGTATTTATTTACTTGCACTTTTACATGCTTTCAAACTGCTAGGTTGGCAGAAGCTGGGACTAGTGTCAGGAGCTTACTCCACTATGCGGTGCTTGCAATCAGAGTCAGTGGTCTTAACCACTGAGACATGTATAGGAGAACTGTAATCTCCAAATTCCAAAGCCACCCGGTTGCTTAGGCCTTCACAAAGCATCTCACTAGAGACAAGGCCTTCACAAAGCATCTCACTAGAGACAATATAAATACTGTTGACATTACATTCCATAAGGGAACTGAGATACAAAATATACTTAACTAAAATGAAATGAACACTCTATAACTAAGAACATCACCTTGAATGCTAGAGCGTTCCAAGTCAAGGAGATTGGGAAGGGATTTAAAGCATCCCTATAGGCCATAATGTTACCTTGAGCCTAAGCATGTGCTCCTCCTCACCTCTTTCATACCAGCAGAGCCCTCCCATCATCACCACCCTCAACTTTCCCCCATACTAACATCATCTTTGTCTCACCTGCGGGGGATGTGCTGCCCACCCCAAGTAATTGTGACTGTGTAGTTGCCAGGCACAGTGGGGTAGTACTCAAAGCCATACACGCCATCACCCAGGTCCTTCTGCTTGACCCGTTCCTCCAGTCCTTCTGTAGAAAGAGTAGGGGTGAGAGGACAGTTGAGCAGGGCCAACTCACACAGAATGACCACATTGTTGCCTACAACACCTAACTCTGGTTATTAACAGAATGGCAGCAAACTGCTATTTCATTTATAATTGTATTTCTCCCACTAGAAAAGGACAGGTGCTTGTAGAGTTTTCTGCCTCTGGTTGCAAAATGACCCAGCTAGCTTTGGACAAAACATATTTTGAGCCAGAGAGGTGGGACAACATTTGCTGCTCTGCTCTGAGCAGCATAATCTGTTGGCCCAGGTTTGCTGGTAAGGGAAGAAGATTGCCTTGCAAATGAAAGTACTGTGGGCCCTTGGTATCTGCTGCTGTTTGGTTCCAGGACCCCCCATTAATAACAAAATTGGATGTTCAAGTCTCATTATATAGAATGGCATAGTAAAATGGTGTCCATTCTTTAAAATGGACAAATCAATGTTTTCTTTTTGGAATTTATGTATATATTTTGAATATTTTCAAGCCATTGATGGTTGAATCCATGGACATGAAAGGATGACTGTAGTAAAAAAAAAACACACACAAAGGAAAAACAACAGCAACCCTATAACCCTGCTAACATAAATGGCCTCATATTTCTCATATTCAAGTGATACAAGGGGTAATTTATCCCTAAAAAACTGCACGTTTCTCTTCCATCTTGTGAACAATACTATGCAGCCATGTTGGAATAAGTCCAATATGGCAGGCCTGTGTGGAAGGAAGCTCTTCCATTTCCAGTTTCAGATTCAACCACCAGTCCAGTCGGCATCTGTAAATGCACTGGGACTGCCCGCTTGTTCAGTATGCTTAGGTAGCAAAATGCCCCACGCCAGTGCTGTCTGGCAAGGAGGCTGACCAAGGGACATAACCCCACTCTCCCCTTCAACAGCCAGAAGGTATTTTGCCTGAACACGTCTGTTGTGCTTGCACAAGGGCTGCAGCCTGTTACTTGCACCTCAGCCCCATGAAGGACTATTTCCTAATCCAAGAATTCCGGATGTCATAACATTCTTCTCTCCCAGCTGCCAAAGGCAACATAGCCTACGTTTGGGTTCTCCAGGGGGATAAAATGCAGTCACATTCCCAAGATGGTTATCTTCCAAATGGGAGCAATCGGCAGGTCCGCCCCAGGCCTAGTTGCCCAACCCTGCTTTGAATGCTTGTGGTTTGAACCCAGGGTTATGACTGTCAAAGCCAGCCCCTCTCCATCATTCACATGCCTTTGTATTGCAGCAGCCTCTACTTCTAGCCTAGACAGGATCCCATTATGACCCCTCTACCAGCAACTTGTGTCCTGCTATTCTGACACACACACATTCCACTGCACACAAACACACACCAGCCACTACCATTGCTCTACCACAATAGTGTAATTTATGGCTTTGCTTCCTTGGCTGGGCAACATTTCCTTGTTTAAAGTAGGCATACCAAGATGAGCCCTTCCCACAAGGCCCATTTCATTGGCATTTCCTGCCAGGAGACCCAGGAATTCTCACAGCCCCCCAGCCAAACAATAGGGCTTGACAGCAACCACACTTAGGGAGACTTTTTAGAATTTACCGTGATTGAACATTTGCAGCAATGCAACAGAGAAGAAGCAGGCAACAATCACATTTAAGCAAATTTCTGCTCATTTCTCCAAAAGCTAAATGCGATTGAGCACTAGTTCTTAACCTCCAGCCCTCCAGGATTTTTAGACTTCAGCTCCCAGATACCACAGCCAATGATTAAGGGTTCTGGCAGCAGAAGTCCCAATCAACTCAAGGGTTCAAAGGCTGAGAACCATTACAACAGAGGCTCCTTCCTAGCTCATCTCTCTGTGCAGGCAATGACCAGTTCCAAACTTGTTCAGTTTTCACACTGAAAACAACATCACATGGCCTTCCCTTTGTTTCCTGGGTCCAGGCAGCCACTGTATTTTCAGAGAGAAAAGCTAGCTGAGCAAATCTATGGTTTAAAAAAGCTTCAGGCAGGAGGAAAGAGAGAGATTGTGGCCATTCATCTACTAGTTTGCTGTCACTTGCCAACAGGCTAGTCTTCTCATTAGGCAGAGTGAGTTCCTGTAGTGTGGGAATGGTGCTAAGGTGTCAGGACAAGAGCTGTCTTTGCCACACAGCCTGCCCTGCATCCTCAAAGCAATCCTGCTACCTGTCAGGTCAATCGGAAGACATGTTCTAGTCTCCTCTCTTAAGGTACAGTAACATCCAAAATCCACAAAACAGTGATGTCTTTATTGGGCCAACTAATATGCATAAAATATATCTTTTGAAGCTCCACTGGCTTCTTCATCAGGCAAAGGTGTTAAAAATAATACCGGGGGGGGGGGTAGAGATGAAGTTAGTGATGATGTTAGTCATAGTTATTGCTACATCTTGTCACTTACTGTACAAAGAACAGAGAAAGGCACCATCCTCTTAGCCTTAGGCAGCAAAATGTCTTGGGCCAGCCACGTGGGATGGCAAGCTAACTCACCCTTGTAAGAAGGATCTACAAGCCTATGAGCACACAATTGGATCAACCAGCAAGGAGTCAGAACTGCTGCACCCTCAAGCAAAAGGCTCTGGTATAGCAGAATGAAGAGCTCAATATCGTATTAATACTTTTTAGGGCACTATCCGCTCACTGCTCTTTGCAACAGAAAGCTGGCAGTGTGTTACGTTTCTCATTAGATGTACTCTCTGGATGAGCTTTGAGACACACTCTGTATCTCCCATAGGAGCAATCCCAGATGAGACAGGGTTTTAACTTTGAACAAAAGAAGCAACAGCAATACCCCTGCGCATGTCAAAAATGCAATTAAACACAAATAGCAACCAGAGGCAGAAACTGAAAAATACTGCTTTTACATTTCCCCCCCCCCCCCTTTGGATAACTTAATTACGGTCTAAATATCACTTAAGGCAAATTTTTCTTCATCTATTGGAAGCTCAAAGTAAGTTGGTGATGGTATAAGTGAAGAGAAGGTATGAGCAGGTGTAGTGAGAATGCAAAGGAAGTAAGAGGAATAAGCATGGAATACTAAGAGGAGTTGGGAAAGTACAAGGAGGTACGAGAAGAATAAGGATGTATGAGAAGTAAGGCAAGGAATTTTTAGGTAGGAAGGATGAGGAATGAATAACAGAAAGAGAAGGAGGAAGTATAGGATGAAGAAAGAAAGGAATGGTAATTGGGATGCTAAATGGGCAGAAGTGAGAACAACTATACATATTGAAATTATACATTAAATATGAAATTATACATTAAATAAGTATTATGTTAGATGATACTTTTGAAATTTGAAGTGCATATATATTATATTGTAATTATTATGTTTGGACAATTAATAACAAATATTGTAAAAAGTAAAGTAGTGCTTATACATTAAAGGGCAGGGATCCTGTACAAGTCATACCAGTCCCAGAGCTTCAAAAAGTTATTTTTTTTTTTTGGAGTACAACTCCAAGAATCCCTCAGCCAGTGCAGCCACACTTGACTCTGGGAACTGTAGCCCCCAAAAAGGAACATTTCCAAGCAGTGCACCCCAGCCACCCCATCTTTTAAATCCAGTCACTGGTAGTGAACTGTGAATGTATACCAACGGAGACATACAAACTTACTTGGGCCTTTTACTGTAACTTTGAGTTCGCCACTACCAGCGCCTTTTGTGTAGACCTTGAAGTCTGCTGTTTCCTTCACCCGGACTCCTTTGGGTTGTAGACCTCGGCCCACTGCTCTGCAGGCATTGGGGTTGCAGGCTACAGCAGCACAAAGAAAGCAAAAAGAAGAGTGAGTAGGACCCTTCCTCAAGAAAGTGAGAGAGAAGAGGAATAAAAGTTCCATTACTTTCTGACCAGGCAGATTTTCTCCTGCATTAAAATGCCAGGCACCTTATAAACTCCCCCACCACCAAAAGGAAGGAAGGCATAAGTTTAAGCCAATAGGTTGTCCTTGTAGAGAACACTGTCATAAACCCTCACCACAGGATCACCCCACCCATGCCCCAAGAGCAAAATACCATTGGCCCTGGATCCGGGCGCCGAGCAGCTGGGAGGAGATGATTGCCAACAGAGATCCAGGGAGGTGACTCTTCAGAGAAGAGAGGACAGAGCAGAGGAGAGCTGGCCCAGGACAGGAAAATGCAGGCAGAGAGGAGAGAAGTTAGCACAGAAGAGGGCATCCTCCCACACACAGACACACACACTTTCTGGAGAGAAAAAACCCCAAGCAGAAGCAACAGTGTGAAAGACAAAGATGTCCCACCAGCAAGCCAACTGCATGATGGGAAACTCACCCTGCCCCACTGTGACTGTATATGGGCTGCGTGGGATAGGGATTCCACCAAAAGTGATATAGATGGTATATGTGCCCTCCAGAGTGGGCTTATAGGTGCAGCGGTAGGTGCTGTTGCCTTTGTCCTCCAAGTGTTGCTCCACTGTCCCCTTCTTGCCAGTTGGGTCTTGGATTATGACTTCAATCTCCCCAACTCCAGCACCTAGAAAGGAAAATGGGTGTGTTAAAATAGAGAGACAGACACAAAATACTTTGTCCCTTTTGCTTAACCTTCAGATTCCCATTACACCAAGATTTTGACCACAATTAAGAATACTTTCTAATGGTCTTAATCATAAAATGATAGCTCCTGTTGTCTGTAAAATGAATCCATTCCAGGTTTTGCTGGTTTTAAAAGAACAATCCATGGTGTCAGATCTATTTTAGAGCTATGGTTCAGGAAGGCTCCTTTAAAGCCTGGGTGAGCCTCAAGCAGATTCACTGCCCAACTGAAATGGGAGCCACCATTGTTTTCTTGGTGGTGCTTCTTGCAGGCTTCCCTAGTCTGCTGACTGGCAAAAGTTTTAAGACTATAACTTCTTTCTTCTGAAACCCAAATCTTGGAAAGCAAAGTGAAAGCCATACTCAAAATAATTGGGAAAAATAAATCACTAGGAACAGATGACATACCAATAGAACTGCAATAATCCACAGAGACAGAATCAAGTTCAATTCTAACTAAAATATGCCAACAAAGAAGGATAGAAGTTTCCTGCCTCTGGAAATCAGAGCTTCTCCATCAATGGCTGACTGACCTTCTACTTGCCACACCTGTTCCAAGCCTGCAATATTTCAAGGCAAGGCTTGAGACATGTTGTAAGACCTCAGGAAATGCTGCTGGCAATAATTTTGGTCCACTTGCTTACAAATTAGTAGGATGGGTCTAGAACATTTCAAAAACTGTACCCTGAAGAAAAAATGTTCTGATCAGACAAGCAGCACACACAAATCTTTACATGGCTGGCATGGAGAGAAGGGGAGAAGCTGGAACTGCTGCTGAACAAGGTCTTCCACATCACAATATGTTTCTGACTTGAATGCTGTGATAGAACAATCAACCAACATGAAATGTGGAAAATCTTCCATCACAATTACATCCCAAGTTAAAAGCATGGGAAGACAAATGCATTTTAAACCAATGGTTCTCAAACTCTATAGTCCTCTCAATATTTTGGACTTTTGGAAGCCCCAGTCAGATTCTTCCACAGTAATGGATTGTGAGAGTTCAAATGCAACAAAATTCTTAAGGACCAAAGTTTAAGAACTACAGTGTCAGACAATCACATGCCAAATGCAGAGCATGATAACCTGCTTAAATTTTGTGTTGCCATAATAAGTTTGTTTTCAGCCACAACTGTGTTTTCAAATCATACTATGAGCCACCATCAGTCTTAGTCTAAGGAGAAAGTGGGATATAAACACAATAAATAAACAGTGGACTGCAGTTCACAAATGCTTATGTCCAATAAAACCTGTTAGGCTTTTAGATACAATATTATTTGTTGTTTTCGCTGCAACAGAGACAACATGGGCTACTCTTCCCACTAAACTAAATATTGTGTGCCAATATTCAGCTTCTTGGGCAGCTCTGGGTTTCCTCCCCTTAAACAATGTTTCTAACCCACATGACAGCATAGATAAGCTGGACTGTATCAGCAGTGCCTAGTGATTCTCAAGAAAAGTTTTCAGTGGATCAAGTTGGGGTGCAAATGCCTCATCCACATCTCTTGGCCCTTCTTAATGACTAGTAAAACTATATGAGATACATTCAGCTTGTTTTGTTTGTGACCTCCACAACTTATGTATGGAGTAGAACAGTTTCTGGATAGGATCTTCTCTCTTACATCAGAAATAAGCAGCCATACTATTTTAGACTATATTCTATGCTTAGCACTTACTGCAGTCTTCAGACATGCGAAATCACCAAATACAGACACACACCAAGTAATTTAAATTCCTCTTTATAACAACCTCATTTCATTTTGCAGTTGCTTCTAACTAACAACATACTGTGAAACCTATTCTCCACTCTCTGTAGTTTCTTTCAGATTTTCATCTGGCTCATGATCATGTAAACTAATTTCTCAAAGCCATTTTAAACACACACATATATGCAGAGAAGACTCCTCTGATACAGAAACTGTGGAATGCCAAGTTATGCTCTACTTAGCACCAGGCCAGTCTTCAGCTTGGATTTAGTGAAAGACTTTCATGCTTGGAAAGATGCTTCAGCCAGAAACTCAGGCAAACCGCTTAGGCAGCAGCTTGTAATTTTAAGGCACTGTTGTCTCCAGCCTCCGACTCAAAAGGAGGCTGTTCAACTTCCAGTCATGCATACAAAAGGCAAGATCTGAGACAACAAGAGATCAGTTGTTTGCCAAGGGCTATTGGGACAAGGAAGCAGCCTGCTGCCAGAATGGAGACAAGCAGAGTTTCAAGGAAGCTTTAGAGTCAGAGAACTGGTTCCTAAAGAAAGCCAATATTCTTGGATGAGCTGGATCTCACAGAACATTAGAAGAGTTATTTTTTGGACTACAATCCCCAGAATCACCCACCACCATGGGAATTCTGGGAACTATACCCCCACAAAGTCATTTTTTCTAGAGTCTGACTGATAGTCATAGAGATGAGTGATCTTGTCCAAGTACCATTGTGTACTCTATGACATTGTTTAGTTACATATCCTGCCAAGCTAAATAACGAGCTTGCAGGGCAGTCAGTTTTGAATCCCCAGTGACTTCTGCCTATGAATGATTTGCCTGTGTGGCTAGAAGGAGCTGTGTTAAGGGGCCTATCTGAAATGTCAAGTCTGGATCCTTGCCATGCAGGATGCTAGAATGAGAAGGTATGAAGTTAGCTACAAGTTGTCTCACTATGGCAAAGGTGCATGGGGATGACCTCCAAACATCTTTTGAACTGTAAATTTCATAATCTCTCACTGTCAACTACACCAGATAGGGGTTAATGGGAGTTGCAATTCTGAAAGGATACACATTTCCCTCTTATTATTCACCACCTTAGGTCTTCAAATTCTAGGGCAATGCAGAGGAACTTGTGACCCTCCAGATGTTGCTGGATCACATCTTCCATCAGTCCTAGCCCATTCTGAGGGGACATGGGAGTTATACTCCCTAATCTAGCAAAAACAAGCTTTTCCCAAATCAGTGCAGATGCTGCATTTGCTGTCCAAGCTTCTACCTGCCCAGGATTGGCACCACCTGTCACCCTTCTGGATAGAGAATCCCTGCCCTTCCACTGACCAGCAGTGAAGATCTCAAAGTAGGTAGTCTTGTTGGCAATGTTGCCTGTAGGCTCCAAGCCAGGACCCTGGGCAGTGACCTTGCTGGCATCTCCATGTGATTTGTCCACATTCACCTCAAAAGGGCTTTTTGCGATATGCTGCCCAGCAAAGAGTACCGTCACCTGGAAGAGAAAAAGGAGCAATGAATCAGAGGCTGACACAAAGAAAATGTCCAGTACTTCTGCTTACTTACATTATTTGAAGGTTCCTACCTTGTGGACACCTGTCACCTTTGGCACATACCACACTGAGAAGGTTCGATTCTTGTCATTGTTGGCAATGACCTTAGCCTAGATGACACAAGAAATTTAATAATGTCTTATTATTAAGAATAATATATATTGTTTTATTATTAGATACATGTATATCCCACCTTTACTCCAATGAGTCTCAAGACAACTGACATGATCCCTTCTTCCCCACAATTCTCATGAAGTAGATCAATAGAGAACAAATGAATGGTGCAGCAAATGTTAAGACTCAGTGGGGAACTAGAACCAGCAACTCCGAAATACCAGTCCAATATTCTATAACCACTAAAACACACAGAGCACTGACCAATATTATACCCTAATATGTCTGTCTAATTCAGAGGTGAGAGAGTGCATGGGAGCTAGGAGTCAATTTTTCATCTCCGAGTCTGCATGGGCTACACCCTGCAACGTACCCAAATACCATTTTCCTCTGCAATCTCTCTAAAAAAAACCCAGGAAAAATAAGTAGCAATGTATCATATCTTGCTGAGGAAAACATTAGTATTGGGGGTAGCAAAGGGGTGTTTGTGGGAGTCAGGTGGGGGTAATTTTTTTATGTGTTTTCACACATTTAGGAGTGATTTGTATGGTTTGGAGGCAAAAACTGTGCTTTTTTAAAAAGAAAATGGGGTGCTGGGTGCTGGTGGGAGGCTTCTGGGGCCACAAAAGGGGGGGGCCTTCACCCTAGTGCCCCCAACCTTAAATTCTCAACTGATCTGAACTGTCACAGCATGCTGCTTACAGTACTCACTTCTTCACGGTGTCCAGCAGGGTCCTCTACATAGACCAGCACTTCTCCTAAGCCAGCACTGATGGTTTCTACAGTGAACTCAGCCTTCTTCTTCACCATGTTTCCTGTGGGCTCAATACCTGAAATACAAGAGGCAATCAAAAATTTAGAATGGTCATAACAGCAGGCCATCAAAAAGCAGGAGATGCCTATACTATGTATTCACAACTGTGGGAATATTGTTACCTACCTTAACAGCCAGCAGCTGCACTGAGCAATTAATGTCCATTCTCCTGGTGATCACTCAGTGCAGTGGTATGACATTTCCAGCCTCCTCTCACCAGTGAACTGTAGTGCAATGAGGAATTGCAACAAGAGTCCTGATTTCGACTGTCACAGCCTTGCTTGCCAGTGAGAGGGGGGTGCTAAAAACATATCCTGTTTCACCCCAGTCAGCAGCAGAACAGACCTTCACTGCTCAGTGTGATTGCTGGCTTCTAAGGTATGTTGGGGGCAGGGGGAATGGACCAGGAGACATTACTTAGTTATGCATTCTTAACTAAGCAGGCAATGTAGGATGTTGGCCATGATCTAGATTAGGGACAGGAATTCTGCGGCTCTTTAATGATTGCCGAACTTCAACTTCCAGCATTCCTCACTATTACTTATGCTGCTCAGACTGCTGCAACTTGCAGGTCAACAAACATCTGAAGGGCTACAGGATTTTCACCTCATCTAGATGAAGAACATGGAAGTGCTAAAGAATACATCAAGTGCTATCCAGTTCATAACTACAGACTTGTTTGTTTATTTATTTATTTGGAGTATTTATACCCTGCTCTTCAGCTACAAAGGCTCTCAAGAGAGGACTGGATAGTGTTATTCCAGCACTACCTCATCCAAGGTCATATGGCTAGATATTGCCATTAGCATAGTCTTCCCCTCACCCCACAAATCTGGCACTTTCTAATTGTCCAAAACAACTGGATGACATGTTAGGGACGATTGTGTTAAGGTACACAGAATGGTACAGAATGATTGACCATCACAGGTTAATCACAGTATATTTTCAACAAAAAGATCCTCATTAGAATCTAGATCTATGAGGCTGTTGTTTTATTTACTAACAATCCTTTCCAAGGTCCCCATCCCTTTCCTAACTAAGATGCCTTATGAACAAATTATTTGCCTCTTTATTATGGCAGGGCCTTTTAATTTAAAGGTGAAGATCATATAGGCTTCCAGATATTGTTAGACTGCAACTCCCAGCAGCTCTAGCTAGTACAGCCAATGCTGAGGAATGTTGGGAGCTGTAGTCCAACACTACCTGGAAGGCCACATGAAGCCAATTTTCTGTCTCCCACCTGGCCCACACAGTATGCCAAACTTTCTCTATCTCCTGTGACTGGACTCACCTGGTCCGTAAGCTCTGGCCTTCTTGGGGTTCAACTTGGGCCTGAGGGGGGCTCCTGGCTTTAGCTTGGCTTTGGGGAACTGGGAGAGGTATGTCATAACGGAGTGCTCATCTACGTTGGGATCCACAATCTCTTCAGGTGTAATCACCTACAAAGAAGACAACATGAAGAGTTGTAGGGAATAAAGACAGATCCATAGCACGACTCTGGCCGCAGCCATCAAGTCTGGAAACAGCACAGATTGGAACCCATTTGAGTAACTGAGGTTCTTTTCTCTCTCTTTTTTTTAGCTACTATGGTTTGTAGCCCTTGAGCTGCACAGAATCTCAGAATTCCTGAAAATCTCTGCTGAAAAAACAGTGGGGGGCAGGAGCTGAACATTCTTCTCAGGGGTTAAGAAAGTGTTACAGCCAAAACTCAGAAAATTTACTGTGTTGAGTACAACACCTAGAATCCCCAGTCTGAATTATAGTCCAAAAAATATAGTTATCTGCAATAAACTGCATCACATACTATTATTGAACTACCATGAAACTAGAACAAAAAAATTACTGTACCCTAACATGCTTTAAATGCACCTTTTGTAGCAAGGTTTAGCTCAGTGCAGATTTCTATGTTCCACACACATCATGTGTACATATGCTTCTTACCTGAGGGATGCCCAACCAATCATCAGCTTGCTGCATAGCTTCCCGGGCATTGTTGACAGGTTTGCTGGCATCCCATGAATCCCAGTCAGGACACAGACCTGTTTGGACAGAGTTCCCATTCCCCCACATCAGGTACAGGCAGTAGAAATATTTCCTCATAGACAGAAACTCTAGGAAGGCTAAGGGCAGCACTTCTGACTACAACAGACTGGAAGATCCCAGTATTTCCTCCTATATTCATCTATTTTCCTCCCTTTAAACATATAGAGCCTTGTCACTCACTTTCAGTGCCTACTATGCCCCTCCTTAATTTCATGATAGCTGACTCTGAAGCAAGGGCAGGAATCATGCACCACACCTAATGTCACTGGACTGCAACTCTCAGCAGAGCTAAAGGTGAGGAATGCTGAGAGTTGCAGTCCAACCATCTCTGGAGGAATACACAATTCCTATCCCACTTTAGACCAAGGAGATCAAAGATTCACTGGCTGATCTGCGGAACATTTACAACAGGCCAGCAAGGGTTTCTCCCAATTGTTTAACAACAACAAAGTGACTCTTCCGTCCTCAAATTAAATAAGGCTGCTGAAATGGAGAGCTCCAATTTAGCCAGCAGCAGATTTTCATGTGAAAGTCAGAGTTCAGTTCTGGTACTGAAAAGAAAACTCCTGATCACAGAACATTCTGTGAGGAACTGTTTTTAAATTCTAGGTCTTCTAGACTTGGTTGGTAGGCCTAGGGAGGATTGGAATATATATGACATGCCTGAAGCCTCCTTCCTGCTGCTCTATCTTGCTAATGTTTCTATATGCAGAACAGCAGTGATTTTATCAAGACAGATGCCAGCCAAGTCCTCCTCATGCACATATGCAGGACTGCTGCCCACCCACCCCTCTGTACCTGGAGCACAGCTATCAACGAGAGCTCCCAGTGCCCGACCGCTCTGCCAGTCCTTGCTGAAGTTTGTGATGGGCAACTGGGGCAGTTTGTTTTGGATCCAGCCCAGCAGCCGCTGTTTGGGAGTTTGTTTCTTGGCCTCTTCGTCATCCTCCTCATCCCAAATGGGCATTGAGATGGAATAGTGCAGGATCAGCGTCCATATTAGGCCCAGGATCAGCTTCAGGTTCCCATCTACAATAGCCTTGCTGTCTAAAGGCAAAGAAGGCAGAGAAACAGATCAAGATTTGCTGAAAAGAAGTAGTCTCCTGGACTCCCCTCTTAGGGTTGTAACTACATGACTTAGTTCCCACATCACTACCCTCAGCAAGACTGGCAGCACAATCCCTCTTTTGCCCACCAGTGCAAATGCAACCTGGCACTTTCTTCCTCCATCAAGACTGGTGGTCAGGCCTGTGCATCTTCTCCCTCAGCAAGACTGATCCTTCACCCCGATCTTCCGGACAGCCTAGCCCCTCTCCTCAGCAAGGCACACTCCCTGGCTTTCTACAGTCTCTCCTCAATGAGATGGGCAGGCCAGACTTTCCCTCATGCATACCTCAGAGTGATTGGTAGCTGAGTTTTTGGCCTCCTTTTCCTCAGAGACCACAGGATTTCTGCCCTAAACAGGCTTCCTAGTCTTCTACAACCCCTTCCCTTGGTGAGACAGGCAGCACCCCGACACACACCCATGAGACAGGTGACCTAGGCTGATGGTACACTGGAGAATTAATGCAGTTTGGTACCACTTCAACTGTCATGGCTGCATGCTATGGAAACCTGGGATCTGTAGTTTGTTGTGGTACCAGAGCTCTCCGACAGAGAAAGCTAAATCTCATCAAACTACAAATCCCATAATTGCTTGATCCCCAACTCTGCCATTTCAGCTAGATAGGAGACTCCTCCTTTGAATGTGGAGTTCTTATTTAGCAGGAAGGCAACATCTACTGTTTTCATTTGGGAAAATACAAGGAGAAGCACATAGCTGCTCAGTAAGCTGGAAGCCTGCTTTTATTTTCCAGCAAGGACAGTCAATGAGCTAAACAATAACCAAAACCAGTAGGTATATTATTTATTTCATGTATTTATATGCTGTTTTTCTCCTGGATCTTATTTTCCAGCAACGATAATCAATGAGCTAAAAATGCTCCCAAACTAGTAGGTACCGTATATTATTCACTTATTTGCCACCTTCCTCCTGGATTAGAACCCAAGGTGGCTCATAAAGAATAAGATAAAACACAATTAAAATCATCAAATGTCTTTAAAAATATATAATCACTAAGAAGCACACAAAAGTTTTAAAAATAAAACACCCTCTCCTCCTGTAAGAAGCCCCCGTGCAAACAGTTACTCATTAAAAGCCTGCTTATACAAAAATGTATTTGCCTGCTAGCAAAAGGAGAGCAAGGAAGAGACCAGGCTAGCCTCCTGTGGAAGGGAGTTCCAAAGGGTAGGAGCAGCCACTGAGAAGGCTCTCTCTCATGTCCTCACCAAGCGAGCCTGTGATTGTGCTGGGACAGAGAGAAAGCCTTCCCCTGCAGATCAAACATGCTACCTATATTTAAGTTAATAGATAGTCTACAAGCATTTCCATCCTCCAATGGCAGATGTACCATTGGGCCTCTTGATCCCATAACTGCTGCCCATAATCATAGTCTTGTGTAATTGCAAGAGTCTGCGAACCGCTGGAACTCCCCTGGAGAAGAGAAGCCTACAAACACAGGACCAAGATTACATTTTTCTGCCCCTGGGTGGGTAAAGTGCAGCCCTGGGACAAAATGTGCCTTCCAAGGCAACCTTCAATCCCTCTAGTTTTGTTTTTTTTCTAGCCAAAAAAGGGATGAACAGCCTTTCCTTAAAGGATCCAGGAGTAGTGTTTTACATCAAAAAGATACTTGCTTTTCAAATCCAGAGGTGGACCAGCTACCTCTGCTTTGCGTTAGAGTAATATTTGGGGGGATGATTTTTGGCACAGTCAGTATGATGTAGTGGTTTGAGCGCTGGGACTAGAACTCTGGAGACCAGGGTTTGAATCCCCACTCAGCCATGGAAACCCACTGGGTGACTTTAGGCAAGTCATACTCTCAGAGGAAGGCAAAATCAACCCCCCTTTGTACAAATCTTCCCAAGAAAAACCCATGATAGGTTCACTTTAGGGTTACCAAAAATCAGAAACAATTTGAAGGTGCACAGCAACAATTATTTTTGGCAGTCGTTGTGGTCCCTGGAGGGTCCCAACAGCAGAAAACTGGCCCCTGGACTCATTGCAGCTGCCCACCATTGCTCTGTCCTGTCCCCCTGCTACAGCACTTGGGGCAAGCCTACATTAAGACCACACAACAAACCAAGGGTTGCTTCATGCAACTACATTTTAGTGTCATAGATCTTTGGGAAAAGTACAAGCTTGGGCAGACGAAGGAGGGTGAGTGATGAATGCTACTCGGCCACAAAGGTGACTTTGGGCCAGTCATCTCTCCCAGCTTGGGCTACCTTACAGGGATGGTTGAAAGTAACTGGAGAAAGGGGGGGGGGAGAGAGGAATGAGTGAGCTCCTTTGGAAGGAAAGGGTGGCATACACATGTAATAAACAAAGCACATAGGAAAGACAAGCAACACTAAGTCAAGGCATCAAATGCATGCTATTACTTCTCAAGATCCCCCACTCACTTAGAACAGCGGTGGGCAGAAGGCAGATTTGGACAGTGGAATGACTGCAAGGATTTCTCGCTCCCTAGTTATTCAGATTTTTCTGTAGAATCCTGAGACCAAGTTGGTATCGATAGTTATTGGTATGTGACTAAACATCCACTCCAACTTGCTACCATATACTCTTCTTGGCAAGTTATTCAGAAAAGGTTTGCCATTGCCTTCTTCTAAGGCTGAGGAAGTATGACTTGCTTAAGGCAAAGGCAAGTGGAGATTTGAATCCCAGTCTCCCAGTGTTTTAGTCCAACACTCAAACCATATTACACTGCCTCTTTCCAATTCTGTGAAACCTGAAAAAAATCCCTAAATTCAAAATTCTTTGATTCCATTTCTAAGCATAGATCCTCTGCACCAGTGTCTGCTTAATGAACAACAGGTTTCTTGAGGGGGGTTGTATCTTGCAAATCTAAAAGCAGCTAACTTCCGCCTTAATATCAGATTACACATGCCTGCTTACCATTTGAAGATGGATAACAAAAAAGTTAGGATTCACTGAGGCCTGGGAAATGTTATCAATTGGGGATTCTAGGAGTTTGTAGTGCAAAAAAAAAAGTAATACTTCCCAAGTTCTGCTTGTGAATAAGCTAGCAAGACACCACAAAGTACTTCTTCTGGCCTGAACAAGGACTATTTATGTCCATACTCCTGCCTGTGGACCAAAGACGTTGAAACCATTTGCAAGGAGCCCTCCCAGTCCACTGATGTTTGGCAAATAAGGCTCAGTCCTCTTCAAAATTGGCCCCATAGCACTGGAATGCCCTCCCTTGGGACCATGCACTGAGTCCCAACCCTGACAGGTCTCAGGCACCAGATATGGGTGCTTTTATTTACCTGGGATGTTTAAAAATGTGCATAGCTTTATCTGCCACTGCTTTGAAAAAGCAAGCATGCAAGTGGTTGTTGCAGGGTTTTGTTATCTGATTATAATGTGATTTGTTTTAATTGCTACTGTATTATTGGGGTGGGGTAGGGTTCAACATCCCGTGGAACAAGAGTGAACTTTTAAATGCATTTTGCACTTAATAGGAATCTGTCACACATTCAGACTATAAAGTCACTTGGCATTGCACAATCCAGTGCTGCATGCACACACGGACCACATCTGCACATAAGGCTCTGCCAAAATCTTTCAGACTCCCAGGTTGTTGTTTACAAGCAAGCATGCTTACATACATAGGTTAATCCCTCCTTCTTGGCTCTTCATACAGTTCTGGACAGGCAATCCAGATTTCTCCAAACTGTTACCCTCCAGATATTTTGGACTACAGTTTCCATCACCATCCCTCACCATCAGCCATGTTAGCTGGGCTATTGAAAGCTGCACCCCCTAATCCCAGTGCCAGATTTGGAGAAGGGAATAATGACTAATGACATATCTGCACTACAGAGTTATAGCTGTTTGATGTCAATTTAAGTGCTGTGGCTGAATGCTATACAATCCAGAGATGTGTAGTTCAATGAGTTACTTAGAATTCTCTTCCAGAGAGCTCTAGTCTACTCCCCTGAATTACAGCGGTGAATTCGGGGTACCTTGTCTTACAACTACAAGTCCCAGGATTCAACACCATGGAGCCATTGCAATTAAAGTGCTATAACTGCTATAACACTAGGAAACATCCCAGGGCATACATGTTCATTGTTATGCCTGAGCTGGGATTCCTGGTTTGCTGTTTTTCCAGTAAGCCAGGATGTGAAATTAGTTTCTAGACCCAGGTTTCTTAGAGAAGCAAAACTCCAGGTGGGCTGTAATGCTAAGCTTTATCCTCCCTGTTGAGTTCCTGTTGAGTTTAGCTGTTCATACTTCCAGAACAAAAAAGCAGCCAGGATTGGGATCAAGCAGTGTGCACCAGCTTGCTTACTCATGAACTACAAAGCCAGAATTGTGGCTTGGCATTTTTGTGTGAACACAGCTATGCAGTATGAGCAACAGGCCTTCTGAGTCAAGCTCAATTTCACTACGCAATTACAGAGTTAGAAATGAGGCCAACAAAAGGGGGGATTGAAATTCTCCTTTTTTTCTTCTCGCAAGCACACACCCCTTTGTTGGCCTCACTTCTACTTTCATCTCAATATTAATCCAATGCCTGTGTTTGTGTAAACTTTATTCAGATTTGCTCTACGGTTTTATTTACTCATGCTGTCATGGATCCTCTAATATGGACTTGTCACCCCCAGTATTTTTGAAAGAATTTGGCACAAATGCATGCAAACCACAGGGTATGGATGGTTTTGTTGCAAAGTGCCTTTAATTCAGGAATCTGGGAAGAATCCTGTTCAATCTCCCAAACATTTAGGAAAGGCAAAACTCTGCAAACACATAGAAGCAGGGCTACTTCCCTGCTGATACAAGGGAAAATGCAAAGTTAATGAAGAAAGACGACCAGGGTGGGGAGATGGATGAAAGTGCTAAAGAAAATACCATGAAGAACTGGATGTCAAGGAAGTGAATACCATCCTGTACCCATGTTTGTGAGCAGAGGTCTGGCCAGGAATGAGAACAGCACTGGTATAAACCAGAGGTAAGATATCATAAGCTGCTCTAAATGTCAGACTGCAACTCCCAACATCCCCTAACAAGCATAGCTAATGGGAGCATAGTCCAACAACATCCAGAGACCAACATGATTCCCCAACATGGGTATAAACATACAGGAATTCTGGGAAACTAAAAAGTAATTCAGTACCCTAGCCATTTGACAAGATAGTTTCTCCAGGAACTAGACAATGCAGCCAAATTGTTGTTCTCCTTCCTCCCAAGCTCTGACCAGAACTCAGAAAAAAAAGCTACAGGTAATATAGTTAACTGTAACTAGTTACTGGAAGTTGTAGCAAAGATTTAACAAAGTCATATTTCAGAAGCAGCAGAATGAGCAAGAGGCAAAGTTATTTTATTGGTGTACAGTAATAACAGTTTCTAGTTACTTTAAAACAGCACTGATTCAGATACTAACTTTCAACCAATCACATAAATCCTAAGGTTTTTCATTCAAAGCAAATAAGAGAAAGTAAGGGGGAAATAATCAGCAGCACAAACTGACCCAAAAAGTTGCTTTTCTCAACAATGTAGTGAACAATAATGTACTTATCCAATACTACATTTAGTAATGGGAATATATTACTTTAAAAAGGAGTTAGGGACTTTACAGACTGCAGAAATAGTGCAGCTTGAGGCCACTTTAACTATCCTGGCTCAGTGCTAAGGAGTCATGGGAATTGTATTTTTTTTTCTGGGACATTGAGCCTTCTCTGTCAGAGAGCTATGGTGCCACAATAAACTACAGTTCCCATGATTCCTTAGCCCTGAGCCAGGACAGTTAAAGTGGCTTCAAGTTGCACTATTTCTGGCAGTCTGTAAAGGCCCTTAACTTCCATGTTCTGGCCCAGAGAATCTTTAACCAATGTTCCTAAAATCCCAAGTATAATTGGATTCCTTATGTATGCCTCAGGCATGGCAGTCAACAGCTGAGGACTGGCTCCACAATTCCATGGCCTCAGCAGTGAGGAAAGCAACCATAAGAGATCAAGCCTTCCAATCTGTAGTACAACAGTTTGGAATTTCCTCTAGAAAAGGCCCACCTGGCCTTAAACACTGTTTGCCTTTCATCAATCTCGCTCTGCAAGGAATCTTTTTGAGCAACCTTTCCCAGCCTAGAGCCTTCCATAGTTGTTGACCACAACATCATGCAACCCCAGACATACTGGCTAGGGATGAAGAGCTGTAGCCAAACAGATCCAGTGAAATTTGGTTTGGGGAACACTTCTGCAGAGAGGAGAGGAACATGCTGAGCCTCCAGATGTTGTTGGCTTTCCAACAACCCCATTCCCTCACCATTGGCTATGCTGGCCAAGACTTCTAGGACTGGCACTCTGACAACATCTGGAAAAGACACATGTTTCCTACTGCCTGACCAAAAACTTCCTAGTGTACATGCATCTGCTTATGTATACATACATGGGGTTAAGTGCATTTGCATATGAAAGAGGCCCCTCCAAGCAGTACCAACAAACCAGCCTCCCAACAACCTGGCGTCCTGATGTTACTGCAACTCCTACCATACCCCTCCAGAACAGCCACAGACTAAGGGCCTTTACAGACTGCCAGAAATAATGCAGCTTGAGACCACTTTAATTGCCCTGCACCAATGCTGGGGAATCATGGCAATTGTAGTTTTTTCTGAGACATTGAGCCTTCTCTGTCAAGGAGCTTTGGTGCCACAATAAACGACAGTTTCCATGATTCACTATTACTGAGCCAGGGCAGTTATTGGTCTCAAGCTGCATTATTTCTGGCAGTCTGTAAAGCTCCTAAGTTAGCTGACTGCAGCCCAGCACATCTAGAGGGCACCCAGTTAAGAGACAAGCCTGAAGTTAGCACCATGTCCTGCAACTCTCACTATTCTGGATCAGCAGGGGATCCTATTGTCTAGTTCAGAGGTGGAAATTGTGAGATCCTGCAGATTTTTTGGACTTCTGCTCCCAGCAGCTCTAGCTAACACAGCCATTGAGTCAGGAATGACAGGAACTGAAGTCCAACAAGACTTGAGAAGACTGTACCATTCCCACCTCTGGTCTAATTCAAAGCCAACCGTGTCAGTCTGGAAAATCAGTATGCAAAGCGATCTTGTAGAACCTTTGAAACTAACTGAAAGACTTTACAAAAGCTCATACTACCAACTTTTCTCTTCCAGTTAGTCTCAAAGGTGCTACAAGATCACTTTGCACACCTCTCTGATCTATTTACAGAGTGCCTGCATAACAGAGGAAATTATTTCCCTGAAAGGCAGGGAATTTTGCCCCCTTAAACACAAACACAGAGAGACACTGCTGCCACTGAACAAATGGCCTTCAGGGCCCTGCCTCCTTCTCCTCAGTTAGGAAGCCAGAGAGGAGCACTCAGCACTATTGGAGCTGAATGAGCTGGACAGGCAAATAAGCATTATCCCAAAGAGGGCATGGGACATTCGAGAGGTGCCCATTCCCAGAAGCCAGCACCACCCAAAGGGAGTGGCAAGTGAAGCTGACCAGTACCAGGCCACCCACTCCAGGGAAGCAAAGCCCAGGCAACGCATCCTGCCCAGAGGACACTGGAAGAGCCAGGATGGAAATCTCTACCCATCAACTCTCATGCATGCACATGGGTACTTTTACCTATGCAGCATGGTTATTTTAGGAGATGCGGGAGACCTTTGGACAAAGTGAAGTGCTCTGTGCTTTCCCCTCACCACTTCTTTTTTTCCTGGGGGTAGCTGGGGTGGGGGTTTTGGGTGGGAGAAGAAAAGAAGGCAAGCCATCCCAGCCGCCTCCCAAACCAGCCCTGCGCCGCCCACCCAGCCACCCAGCCCCACTCCAGCATTTTTTAGCCTTATATGGAGTGGCCGGCAGGCAGGCAGGCAAGCAAGCAGGCTCTTCCATCTAACAGGATCCTCCTTCCAAGGGGAGGGGAGAGAGGACAGAGCAACCCCCTCCACAAGCAAGGAGGCTCAGCGCCCCCCCCCCACTACTCCTCTACATCCTGCTGCCCTGAGGAAGGGGGGAAAAAGAGGGATCGGCCTTCTCAACCCATCCAAAACTCCAGAGGAGGCAGCAGAGGAAGCCAAGCTAACATCTGAACAGGGCCGGGATGAGGGAAACCCATTCCCATTCACTGCTTCTTTGCAACATTGGTTGCATGCACATGCATGCAGACCCACATCCTGGGGACAGACTTGGTCAACCTATCCCTTAGCCTGGCAAACATGGCACTCTGGGTGAGTGGGGGCTGTGCCTCCACTTCTCTGCATCAGTCGCCAGGACTGGTCTGGTCTGAATCAGTGTCTGAGGCCCCATGACTCATGGCCTCAAACATTAAAAAAGGCTAGATTCCTCTCTTGCTATTATCTTCTTTGACTCAGCAGGTCAGGAAAGCTTCTGGAACCAAAAACTGCAATGGGGAAGGCCACCACTTAGCTAGGAGGATTCTTCTTCCCACTCCCAAATCTCGTTCAATCTGGTGCTCCTGACCATAGCATTGCATCAACCGATAGTCCAGATTGCCCTCTCCATGAAATCCCCTATGCCATGGAGCCCACTAAGCCAAATATAGAGTGTTGGAGGGCAATCCACCTTCACTGGGATAGGGCATTCATGTTTTGTAGATTTTGCATAAAGGAAAAGTCATTTGGCATGGTTTTAGCAACCATTGGCAGCTAGCAGTTTCTAAACAAGCAGAGAACTCAACATCTTTTGCAACACAAGGAAATAACTCAGGAGTAGGGGACCAATGTGGCCCTCTGGAAGTTGCTGGACTGATGCTTCTACTATCCTACAGTGGGTTCATCAACACTCTGGTGGGCTACATACAACTTATAGGGACACAAGCTATGCAGTCCAGATCCACATTTCCTAGCTAAGGCTGATAGGTATCTTAGTGTCCAGTAACACTTGGAGGACTACTAGTTGTTCGTGCTTTAACTTCCTGCTTCCATTTAATTTGGATTTCAAGGCAGTTAGCATCTAGGGTTATTATCTGAATATGCATTACAAAACAGCCCCTTGTTTATCCTGAGCCATGCAGACCAGGAGCATGTAAGGGTTTTCCCTGTTCTGGAAACATAGCAGAGACTGTACAACTTATCCTCAGAAACAAGTATTGCAACCTTATAGATGTTACTGATCAAAGACACCCCCATTGCTTCTATGCATCCCACATATTGTCACAAGGTCTCTAGTCAACTATGAAAGAGTGTTACAGTACTCAAACTGCATCTGTGACTGTTGACACTGGTGCTATGAGTCAGAAGACAGCAAATAGGCATGGTGGGTTTCCCAAGTTTCTGGAAATCATCTTAGTGCCCTTTTTTATTCTAGTTTAGGCAATAGTTGAGGGATGAGGAAAACACATGGACCTCCCACTCGTATCAGCCCCTGCCAGCATCATCTGGAAGGCCATACTTTCTCCGTCCTTCCCCTAGGGGAAAGATGGGCAAAGTGCTGGAGTACAACTCCCATGAGCCATAACAAAATTAATGGTGTGGAATGCTGGGAGCTGCAGTCCACCCACATCTGCATGGCCACAGTTTGCCTGCTGCTGGGCTAGACCCCCTTCCGTTGTGCCATGGCTGATGTGGATGGCTTCATTTCTCCTACTCTCTTCTGGGGCTGTAAGGGTGACGACTGCTCATTTACATTGAGGAAAACTCTACAAGCACAGCAGGGTCACTATGGGCCATCTTATTCACAGAACAAGGTTATCTGTGCCCCACACTGAAGATGCTGAAGGTGAGCAGGCAAGGGCATGGCCAGTAATGTGGATGGGCCACCACAAGACAGCATAGGCAGCTTAAGCAAATAAACAGTTTGTTTGTTTAAGAGAGCCAGCGGGAACACCCAAGTGCATCCACCATAACTGAACTTGGAAATGTTTTGGGGATTGCTGCTGCTGTTGTGTGCCTTCAAGTCATTCTCAATTTATAGTGACCCTAAGGCAAGCCTATCATGGGGCTTTCTTGATGAGATTTATTCAGAGGTGGTTTGCCATTGTCTTTCTCTGAGGCTGAGAGCACATGAATTGCCCAAGATCACCCAGTGAGTTTACATGGCTGAGCTAGGAATCGAACCCTAGTCTCCAGAGTCCAACATTCAAACCATATCCAGGGGTAGGCAACCTTTCCCCTTTACGGGCCAAGGGACTTCAGCTCCCAGAAGCCTCAGCCATGTTGGCCAATAGTCCCATGTTGGCCAATAGCTCCTGGGATTCTGGGAGCTGAAGTCCCTCGGCCCCCCTTAAAGGGGAAAGGTTGCCTACCCCTTCATTACACCATGCTGGCTCTCATTGTATAATTCCCAGAATTTCCTAGTCAGCACAGCTACTGAACACTCTGACTGAGTGTTTCTGGGATCTGTACTCCAATAAAGGAAGGCTCCCATGGCTACACAGTGTAGCTCTAGTCACATCCAGGCTACAATCTCAGTTTTCCTTCCACCATCAGGCCATGCAAGAAACAGATCACTTGCGGGTTAATGCTGCATTCCTATGGGACGCACCCCTCCTCTTAAGACTGCAGCCTTTCCCAACCATGTGCACCCACCATTCTGTGCTGGCCCACAAAGCCCACCATCCCCAGCTACTTTAATCAATGGCCATGCAGCTGGGCATGATGAAAGTAATAATCCAATACACTTGGGAGGTACCAAGTTGGCAAAGGCGGTTTTAAAAAAGGGAGAGGGAGGGATTTTTCTGTCCATCTTGTGTAAAAAATTTAGCACACTCGAAATGCAAGCAACTAAAACTTTATAGACCTGCCATTTCTCCTTAGATACTTCCAAGACAAATATATAAGGTTGTTGGCAACCATAGAAAGATGGAGGAAAAGTAAGGCCTTGTATTGTATGGAGAAGATATGGTCCTCCAGATGTTGCCTACTTGCATCTCCCATTGTCCATCATCCACCTTGGGTGAAAATAACGGGAACTGCAATCCAACCTCTTCTGGATTACTCAGTCTTTCTGTGATTTTATATTGTATGTAAATGATTTTAATTGTTTTGAATTTTACTGCTATTTTAAATGTTTTTATCTGTGAGCTGTCTTGTGTCCCTACTGGGAGAAAGGCAGCATACAAATAAAAATAAATAAATAAATAAAATAGTTGAAGATCCATTTTGAGCTGCAGCTTTCCCACCTTCCCCAAAAGGCAAGCTTGGGAAAAGTCACTTTGGGGAATTTTTAACTCTCACAATCATCCAGGAAACATGGTTCTGCTGGTTGGAGGGGGTATTATGGGACTTTTAGGTCTCCCTACCCAATAACTTTTCCAAGCTTAAGGGTAAGGGGGAGAGGAAACGCAGTGTCTCCAAACTGCAGCTCCAATCATCCTCAGTTGGGGAC
Source organism: Phrynosoma blainvillii (assembly GCA_026167975.1). Taxonomy (NCBI): domain Eukaryota; kingdom Metazoa; phylum Chordata; class Lepidosauria; order Squamata; family Phrynosomatidae; genus Phrynosoma; species Phrynosoma blainvillii. Next base: position 179,099,538 of record JANUYF010000002.1, on the reverse strand, counting down.
TGGTATGGGAGCTACAGTCCAACACCAATTAGGGAGGATTACCCCCATGGAGATGATCAAGGAGAAGTCCCCAGAGCAATGAGGACAGGCACACTCTTCATGGGAGTGGTCTGAGCTTTGAAGATCATGGTTCAAATCCCAGCTTGGCCATGGAAACCCACTGGGTCACCTTGGGCAAGTCTCACACTCTCAGCCTCAGAGGATGTCAATGGCAATCTCCTTTGAAGAAATTTGCCAAGAAAACTCCAGGATAGGTTCCCCCTTAAGAGCCTTTGCAGACTGCTAGAAATAGTGCAAATTGAGTCCACTTTTAGGGTTAGGATTAGGGTTAGGGAATCATGGGAACTGTATTTTATTGTGGCACCAGAGCTCTCTGACAGAGAAGGCTCAAATGTCTCAGGAAAAAACAATTCCCATGATTCCCTAGCACTAACCCTAACCCTTAAAGTGGACTCAATTTGCACTATTTCTGGCAGTCTGCAAAGGCCCTAAATTGGAAATGACTTGAAGGCACACAGCCACAATGCTCTTCATCTGCACAGGGCCCCCAGAACATAAAGGCCAGAATTTCTGGGAGGTTGAGAAGGAGCAGGACCCACAGGCAAGGAAGCCAGTGGCTCAACCACATCTCTTCCCTACTCCTCCCTCATTCATTGCCACAAGTTTGTGGCCACTTCTGCTCAAGATTTGGCAAGAGGCCCACTTCTGTGGGGAGGAAAAGGAGGGGGTGTGGCGAGAAGCAAGAAGAAGAAGAAGCTGGTCAGACCGGAGGGGAAAATAAATATGAGTGGGCTCTGCTTTGCCAGGACTTTGAGGGTCTCCATTTGGTGGGCAGGAGGTTGAGGGGACAACTGGGAAACAGCAAAGGAGAGCCTGTGAAATTGGCTTTCTTATTATTGTTGTGCGCCTTCAAGTCATTCCCAACTTATGGCAACCCGAAGCGGTGAACCTATCGTGGGGTTTTCTTGCCAAATTTCTTCAAAGGAGGCTTGCCATTGCCACTGCCATCCTCTGAGGCTGAGAGAGTGTGAAATGGGGGAGCCAAATCCCAGAAAGCAAAGAAGAGGAGAAGAGAGGAGAGGTTGGAGAGAAAATGTGTGGGGAGGGCAAGAAGGAGGGGACCAGATGGTGGCCTCTTCGCCTAAGGAGGACAAAATGGAGGACCCTCCAGAAAAAAATGGAGGAGGACAGGCCCCAAGAAAAGCTCACGAAACACCAAGAGAATTTTTTTTTATAATGCATGTTTCTCATTCAAAAGGCTCAAAATGGAGAATGTCTTGGAATGCCTCCTGGACAAAAAAGGGGAGGGGGGAATGGAGGACCCTGTCCGGGAAAAGGAGGACCCTGGGAGGCGCCGGGGCCAAGCAAGAGGATGGAGGATGTTGAAAGAAGAGAGACTGTGGAGGTTTTTCTTGAGTCGCCCCTCGCAGACACAAAAGCTCGCAAACGGAGTCCCGGCCCACCTCTCCATCCCCCCCCCCCCTTTCCCAAAAATACCCTTCCAGGCCCCTTTTTCGGCCCTCAGGGCTGAGGCTGGTCCACTCAGCCTTCTTCGCGGGAAAGGCTCCATAGAGAAGAAAAGAAGAGACCCATCCCTTCCCAATCCCAGCCAAGAGCTGAGGAGGACCCTCTTCCAAAGCACAGAGGGACGGACCCTTGCGTCCTCCTCTTCCCGGACACGCCCTCCATCCCCGCCTTGTATCCCTGAGGAATTCCAAAATGGTCCTCCGTTAGGAGCGGGACGAAGAAGCCCTGGTTTAACTTTCTTTTTCTTGGGTCCTGGCCTCGCATTTTCTTTCCCTTCAAGGTCCTCCATTTTAGGGCCCCCTCTTTGACGGTGTCTCTCGAGCACTGTGTGTGTTGGGTGCCTTAGACTCCATCTACACCAGAGAAATAACTCGGTTTGACACCGCTACAACTGTTCTGGCTCAATACTATGGAATTCTGGTAATTGGAGCTTGTTGTGGCCCCTGAGCGGAGCTTTAAAGCGCTATCAAAACAGATTATTTCTGTTATGTGGATGCCTTACTTGGCCACCTTTTGTTCAGAGGAAGGGGCGGGCTTTTGCCGTCCTATTGCGAAGTGACTTTACTCTTTTTCATCATTTAAAAAAAAAACCCACTGGGGGAGAAACCTTGGGCAAGTCACACTCTCTCGGCCTCAGAGGCGGCTGGCAAGGGCAAACACTCCCCTCCTCCCTGACCCAACCCCGACAAGCAAACTCCAACATAAAAGTCCAAAGAAGCACCCAAGTTTTCACTTTTTGTATGTGTTTTTAAATCTTAACTTTATAACTGTAATAAATCTTAACTTTTATTACTGAGATTTTAAATGTTTCGTCTGGGGGCCGCCTTGGGTTCCCACCGGGGAGAAAGGCGGCGTATAAATGAAATAAATAAATAATAAAATAAATAATTTTAATTGTGTTTTAAAAATGTGTTTGAAGCGCTTCTATCTTGTGAGCCGCCTAGGGTCCCTTTCTGGGGAGAATGGCGGCATACAAAAATGAAATAAAAACAAATAAACAAAAACAAAAACAACCAAGGGCATTCCTCTCCCACTCCCCTTTTTTCCACCTCAGCCCCCATTTCGCCCCGTTAAAAAAGACAAAAGTTCCCACCCTCCAAAAAAGCAAATCAACCCATCCCTCCTCAATCTTGTTAAGAAAACCCTCGGTCAAAAGAAATGAATGACTTGGAGGCACCCAACAACCACCACCTCCCCTTTTTCCACCTCAGCCCTCATTTAGGGGGGACCCCCCACCCCCTTATTTGGTTCCATTAAAAAAGACAAAAGTCCCTCCCTCCTCCAAAAAAGAAAGAAAGAAAGAGCAATCAACCCATCTCTCCTCCTCCTCCTCAACCTTGCCACGAAAACCCTAAATCAAAAGAAATAAATTACTTGGAGGCACCCAAATACAACCCCCACCAAGGAAACCTCCACCTCCCCTTTTCCACACCTTAGCCCCCATTTTGTGGGTTCCCCACCCCTTATTTCGTCCCATTAAAAAAAAAAGACAAAATCCCTCCCCTCCTCCAAAAAAGAAAGAAAGAAAGAAAGAAAGCAGCAATTAACCCATTCCTCCTCGTCCTCCTTCACTTTGCCAAGAAAACCCTAAGTCAACAGAAATAATAAATGGCTTGGCACCACCCAAATACAACCCCTACGAAGGAAACCCGCCACCTCCCCTTTTTTTCCACCTTAGTCCCATTTAGGGGGATCCCCACCCCCTTATTTGGTCCCATAAAAAAAAAAGGCTAAAGTCCCTCCCCTCTCCAAAAAGGAAGAAAGGAAGGAAGGACGGAAAGAAAAGAAAAGAATAGAAAAGAAAGAACGAAGGAAGGAAGGAAGGAAGGAAGGAAGGGAAAAAGGAAAGAAAGAAAGATGGAAGGAAGGAAGAAAAGAAAGAAAGAAAGGTGGAAGGAAGGAAGGCAAGAAAGAAGAGAGAAAGAAAGAAGGGAAGGAGGGAAGGAAGGAAGGAAAGAAAGAAAGAAAGAAAGATGGAAGGAAAGAAGGAAAGAAAGACGCAAGGAACGAAGAAAAGAAAGAAAGGAAGATGGGAGGAAGGAAGGAAAGAAAAAAGATGGAAGAAAGGAAGGAAAGACAGATAGATAGAAAGAAGAAAGGAAGGAAAGAAAGAAAGAAAGATACATAGAAAGAAGAAAGGAAGGAAGGAAAAAAGATGGATGGAAGGAAAGACAGATAGAAAGAAGAAAAGAAGGGAGAGAGGGAAGAAGGAAGGAAGGAAAGAAAGAAAGAAAGATAGAAGAAAGGAAGGAAAGATAGAAAGAAGGAAGGAAGGAAGGAAGGAAGGAAAGAAAAAAAGATGGAAGAAAGGAAGGAAAGACAGATAGATAGAAAGAAGAAAGGAAGGAAGGAAAGAAAAAAGATGGATGGAAGGAAGAAAAGACAGATAGAGGAAGGAAGGAAAGAAAGAAAGATAGATAGAAGAAAGGAAGGAAAGAAAGGAGGAAGGAAAGATAGATAGATAGATAGATAGATAGAAGAAAGGAAGGAAGGAAAGATAGAAGGAAGGAAGGAAGGAAGGAAGGAAGGAAGGAAGGAAGGAAGGAGCCCCCCATCCCTCCTCCTCCTCCTCCTCCTCCTCCTCTTTTTCCTCCTCCTCCTCCCAGGGGGAGGGGAGGGGAGGGGACCCACCGATGGAGACGAGCTTGATGCTCTCCCTCTCGAGGAACTCCAGGGCGACGGAGACGTTTTCCAGCTGCATCTGCCGGAAGGTGGGCCTGGTGTTGTACTTGCGCCCCATCTTCTTCTGGCTGAGCACCTCCAGGAGGGCGATGAGCCGGAGCCCGTCGCCCAGGTCCGTCTGCAGGTTGGCGATGCGCTTGTTGACGCACTTGAGGTGCTCGTTGCACCAGCGGGTGAAGGTGTTCTGCTGGATCTTCTTCCAGGGAGCGTCCTCCGCAAGGTCCTTCTCCGTGGCAGGCATCTCGGCGGCGGCGGCGGCTTCCTCCGGGTTGTTGCTGCTCAGGCCACCGCCACCAAGACTACTACTACTACTACCACCTCCTCCTACTCCTCCTGCAGCTGCCCTTCCTCCGGCTCCCGCGGCTTGATGGAGCCGCGCTTGGGAGGCGCTCATTATAACGGCGGGGCTTGCGAGGGGTGGGGTCCCAAAATGCTGGGTGGGTTGGACCACCAGTTAAAGGCACAGGATCCTGCAGGAGAAGGAGGAGAAGTCAGCCAGGCCACCACCACCACCACCATCAGTATCAGGGGTAGGCAACCTTTCCCCTTTAAGGGCCGAGGGACTTCAGCTCCCAGAAGCCTCAGCCATGTTGGCCAATAGTCCCATGTTGGCCAATAGCTCCTGGGATTCTGGGAGATGAAGTCCCTCGGCCCTTAAAGGGGAAAGGTTGCCTGCCCCTGATCAATATCATCAATATCCTATTACGATCAACAGATCCAATACACCCAATACAAAACTCAATCTTGGGAACACAAACCTGGGAACGCAAAGGCAGGCAGGCAGGGTGTTGGAGCTACGCACCCAGACAAAACCTGGACAAGACACTGTAAAAAAGCAGGCAAGGTGACCAGATTTCCCCCTTTTCCAGGAGCAGTCCTCCATTTCAGCCTTCTGTCCAGGAGGATGACCAATTGAGCATCGCTAAGAAGCCTGACTTTACTATTTACTTTGTTCTTGTAGCAATCTTTGAGACCAACTGAAAGAAAGAATTCAACATATAGTCTGTAGAATCAGTCTGTAGAGAGAGAAATCTTGTAATCCCTTTGAGACTGAAGTTGGCAGTGGGAGCTTTCGTAGACTTCAGTCTATTTCCAACTTCTTTCTATAGTTAGGGCTTTTGCAGACTTAGTGCAAATAGTGCAAATTGAGTCCACTTTAACTGCCCTGGCTCAGTGCTAGGGAATCATGGGAGTCTCGAAGGTGCTGCAAGATCTCTACATACTGAAAGAAAGAAGTTGGCAGCATGAGCTTTCATGGACTTAAGTCTCCTTCCTCAGATGCATTTATGCATTTGGAACAAATGCTCTGAGGAAGGAGACTTAAGGCTACGAAAGCTCATGCTGCCAGCTTTCTTTCAGTTAGTCTCACAGATGGTACAAGATATCTTTAGAGACTGATTCTACAGACTAACATGGCTATATTGTTCAATTCTATTTATTTTGTTGTTGTTAATAACCACCCTCGATCCCAACTCATGGTGACTCTGTGAATAAGACATTTCCACTGTCCTCCTCTGCTTAGTTCCTGCAAACTCATACCTGTTATCTCCTTAATAGAATAGTCCATCCATCTGGCACGCAGCCTTCCTCTCTTTCTACTTTCTTCACCTTTCCTAGCATTATTGGTTCCTCCCCCCCCCATGAGTCGTGCCTTCTCATGATGTGGCCAAACTAGGACAGACTCAGTTTCGGCTTCCAGTGAGATTTCCAGCTTGATCTGTTCTACAACCCATTTGTTTCTCTTTTGTCCATGGGATCCTCATCACTCTTCTCCAGCACCACATCTCAAATGAATTGATTTTCTTCCTATTTGCTTTCCTAACTGTCCAGCTCTCATATCCATACATGATAATAGGGAATATGATGTCTTGTATGATTCTAACTTTCATGCTCATGCTTATATATCTTTACATTTTAGGATCTTCCCTAGTTATTTCATAGTTGCCCTCCCCTTCTTAGTCTTCTGATTTCTTGACTGCACGTCCCTGTTGTGATTGATCCAAGGCACAGGGATTCTTTTACTATTTCTATTTCCTCATTGTCTATGTTAAATTTGTGTAGATTCTCCATGGTCATAATTTTTGTTTACTATATACAACAGTAAGCTTGCCTTTGCACTTTTTTCCTCAATAGTTGTTCCAGGTCTGTGAGGTTTTCCACTAGTACTATGGTGTCATCTGCATATCTTAGACTGTTGATATTTACTATTTACTATAAGCTGCCAAGTAGACAAGTTTCTCAAAGGGGAAGAGCAAATGTGGTTATTCAATGTGTTTCTTAGCCATGTTCATAATGGAGGATATTTTGGACTTTCTCCAGGACAGAAGGTTGAAATGTAGGACACATCTGGGGAAAGGAGGGTGGTGGTTTCAACCTGACACCAGTTGGAGTATAAGTAAAAAGAGAAAGAGAGCCCAAGGAACTGAGGGGGAAGCTTTGCCTCCTCCATTCATTCCTGACGTGACTCCACACATCGCACCCTCTGAAGAATTGGGGCTGTGCAGAGGAGGAGAGGCAGTGGCAGGAATAGTGTCTGGCCCGCATGAGTCAGCTTGTCTGGCTCAGGCTGGAATTCCCAGACTCTCTTTCACACTCACACACACACAAAAATGCACATCTTTCTATGGCTTAGTTCCCCTCCCCTCAATATCCATAGAAGGAAGGGTTCAGAATCTCACAGTCTCTTAGGCCTCTGGAGTGCAATTGTTGTGTGTTGTGTGCCTTCAAGTCATTTCCGATTTATGACAACCCTATCATGGCTCTTTTTTGTGTGTGCAAGATTTGTTGGGGGGGGGGGGCTTGCCATTGCCTTCCCCTGAGGCTGAGAGAGTGCGACTCAACCGAGGTCACCCAGTGGATTTCCATGGTTGAGCAGGGAACCAAACCCTGCTCTCAAAATGGATGTCATTGGTATTTTGAAGTTAAAATCAGTCCATGTTCCAGACAATTTTAATTCAAATATTGAACATTAGGATTCACTAAAAGACAACATTGTTGTTGTTGCTGCTATGTGCCTTCAAATTGCTCATGACTTATGGCAACCCCAAGGCAACCCTATCAAAGGTTTTCTTGGTATGATTTGTTCAGAGAAGGTTTGCCATTGCCTTCCCCTCAAGCTGAGAAAGTGACTTGCCCAAGGTCACCCAGTGGGTTTTCTGTGGCCAAGTGAGGAATCGAACCCTGGTCTCGAGAGTCATAGTCCAGCACTCAAACCACTACACCACACTGGCTCTCCCTGCTGGCTTTTTCTCTTTGGGGCCAGGTGGGAAATTTGGGCCTCTCCAGATGTTGCTGAATTACAGATCCCAGCAGATCTAACCAGGACAGCCAATAGGGAAGGTGCTGAAAGTTACATTTAGCAACCGCACAATTCCCACACTGCTTTAGAGGGATGATGACCAAAGTGTTTTGTATCTTGTGCCTTCAATGCTGACTGATAGCTACCACATCCTAGGGTTTTCTTAGCAAGAGTTATTCCAAGGAGGCTATCTGTTGCCTTCCTTTGAAGGCTGAGTATGTGTGACCTGCCCTAGATCACCAATGATTGAGCAGGGATTTGAACCCTAGCCTCCCAGAATTGTGGCCCAGGACTCAAACCACTGCACCACCCTGGCACTCACACTGTTGTGTGTGTGTGCCTTCAAGTTGCATGTCAATTTACAATGACCCCATTAACTTCATAGGAGATTATCAGACGGGGAAAATCAGTGAAGAAAAAGGCATACTTCGAGGATGATTGCACTATTGCACTGAAGATTCAGACAACATCATGCTTATCCAGGACTCATTCTGGGGAGAACCAGGAATGCTCCAGCAACAAACCATTTCCAGGATTTCCCCCATGTTGCTGGAGCATTTCTTGATCTTCATGGGAGAAGTCCTGGACAAGCATGCTGTGTCTGAAAATCTTCAGCGTGATTGCACAACTTTGCCAGAAGTATGCCTTTTGTTAGGCAAGGAATACTCAGAGGTGATTTTGCTCTGAAATACGGCCTACAGCATTGGCATCTCCCATCCAAGTACTAACCAGGGCTGACCCTGCTTAACTTTCAAGATCAGATGGGATCTGGTGTCTTTAAGGTATTTAGAGTGTTTTGCAAACAAGTACATCCTGCCTTGAGTCCAGTGGGAATTCCTCTCAAGTCATTCTGCTTTCCGTCTTCACTCCAGGAATGCTAACCAGCTCAAGAGGCATGAAAAAGCGGAAAGAACGGGAGAGGGGGGGAAAGAGGGGGGAAATGTGGCTGCACCTTTAAGACTAACTCCTTTTTATTTTTGCATGAACTTTGGTGGATATAAACCTACTTCTTCAGGTGCAGTACAAAGTGATCATAAATGCTCAGGTATAATAATAATAATAATAATAATAATAATAATAATAATAAATACAGAGGCCAGCATGGCATAGTAGTTTGAGCATTTGACTATGACTCTGGGGGCCAGGGTTTGATTCCTACTTGGCAATGAAACCCACTGGGTGACCTTGGACAAGTCATACTCTCTCAGCCTCAGAGGATAGCAATGGCAAACATCTTCTAAACAAATCTTGCCAAGAAAACCCCATGATATTCGCCTTGGGGTTGCCATAAGTAGGAAATGACTTGAAGGCAGACAGTTTACATAGTTGTGGGAGTGGGATGGGATGTAATAGGAACCAAAAGATGCAAATCATGACCCTCAAGAGGCAGCAGCTTGGAGGTACCACCAATGTGAATTGCACTCTTGCTGTGATGGCAGCCAAGGTAGGGTGTTTATAGCATAGGAGAAAGAAGGGGGTTGCAGACTGCCAGAAATAGTGTGAATTCAGTCCACTTTTAGGGTTAGGGTTAGAGTTAGGGAACCATGGGAACTGTATTTTATTGTGGCATCAGAGTTGTCTGACAGAGAAGGCTCAATGTCTCAGAAAAATAACAGTTCCCATGATTCCCTAGCACTAACCCTAACCCTAAAAGTGGACTGAATTCACACTATTTCTGGCAGTCTGCAACCCCCCAGAGTATTCATTTCACTTCTGGGTGAGAGCTCAAGTTTAGCCAATTGTATTCTGTTTCCTTCCCTTGGTCCTGCTACTTGTGAGGTCTGGGTGCGAAGGGGTGGAGAGTCTGTCTCCAAACCTTTCCTCATCATGAAAAAGACTTTTTGTTGTTGTTGTTGTTGGTTGTTTCCAGGACTGTAGCTGGGGTGGGTGGGTAGCAAAATGAGGGCACTGCCCCCTCACAAAAAGAATTCTGGCCTTCTCTTGAAAAAAATTCCTCCAGTTCCTAAATTTCTAGCATTTCTAACTTTAAATGTATTTGTTAATTGTTGCTGCTCCCCACCTTGATCCATGGGAAAAGGCAGATAAAAAATCAGTATTATTATTATTATTACAGTTGGCATTCCTTATCCACAGATTCAAGGATCCCTGGTTTGAAAATGTTTTTAAAAAATTATAACAAATTCAAACCTTGATTTTGACTTTTTATGTAAGGGATGCCATTTTACTATGCCATTATATTTAATGGGACTTCAGCATTGATAGATTTTGGTATCCACGGGGAGTGCGGGGTCCTGGAACCAACCCCAGCAAATATCAAGGGCCCACTGTATTATTAAACTCTGCTTGAGCATTTAAAAAATACAGTTTAGGCAGCCAAAGAAAAGGGGCAGATGAAATTCCTAAGGGGATGCTAGCAAAGTAAAAAGAAGAGCTCCAAGCCTTCATGATTTTTGACATCTCCTCTTTGTAAGGCTAGAAATTTGGGGAATGAAGGAAATTTTCATTGAAGGGAGCAAAATTCTTATGGCGGGGTGGCGACCTTGGAAGAGATCTTGGGTGCATCTAATGCAGTTTGATATTACTTTGAGTGCTGCAGCTCCATCCTGGGATTCATGGTTTTACAAGGGCTTGACTTCTCTGCCAGAGAGTGCTGGTGCCTCATAAAACTAAAAATCCCAAGATGCTGTAGGATGGAGCTATGGCAGTTAAAACAGTGTCAAGCTGCTTTATTTCTACAGTGTAGATGTACCCCTTGAGGCATGGCACAGTTTGGTATGCAAAGAAACAGGACAGCTTCACCCGCTAGGAGTGCAAAGGTGTGCATATGTGTGTTCTCTCAGGCGGCATCCGCACTGCAGAAAGAATCCGGTTTGACAATGATTTAACTGCCATGGCTCAATGCTATGGAATTGTGGGGATGGTAGTTTGTTGTGGCACCAGAGCTCTGCAAACTACTATGCCCAGAATCCCATAGCATTGAGCCATGGCAGTTAAAGTGGTGTCAAACTGGATTCTTTCTGCAGTGTGGATGCAGCCTCAGCCCCAAGGCACCCAGCAACATTCCCACCAACAGGGGAAGGGGGATGAGAATGGGCCAAAGCTCTGAAAAAGGGAATGAGGGGCCTCAGGAATGTGTGAGGTGGGCAGAGGGCAACTAGACGGTCCCGCCACCCTCCTCCATTGTGCCTGGAACTAGGCGCCGGAGGAACACTGCTGGGCCAGTAGGCGCATGTCTCCCAAATTCCTGCACAATGAGGCCCCACTGAATGGGAGCTTCCTCCTCGCCTTCGTCACCTTCCTTCCCCTCCTCTCCCTTCCGACTTCCACACCCGGCCCAGCCCTGTGCCTGTGCAAGAAATAAAAATGTTAAAAACCCTGCCTGTGGGCAATGGAAACTCTGTGCATGCATTTCTACCTAGCTCATATTGGCCTGGGAAGCTGCTTTTTCCTCACCGATTCCCCTTTCCCCCTCTGCTGCATGACCACCATGAGGCCAGTCTTCTCATGGCTTTGGCAACCCTAAGGTGAACCGAACCTATCATGGGGGATTTCTTGGCAAGATTTTGCTAAGAGGAAGTTTGCCTTCCCCTGAGGCTGAGAGAGTATGCCTTGCCCAAGGTCACTCAGGGCCTTTGCAGACTGCCAGAAATAGTGCAAATTGAGTCCACTTTAAGGGTTAGGGTTAGTGCTAGGAAATCATGGGAATTGTATTTTTTTCTGAGACATTGAGCCTTGAGCCTTCTCTGTCAGAGAGCTCTGGTGCCACAATAAAATACAGTTCCCATGATTCCCTAACCCTAACCCTAAAAGTGGACTCAATTTGCACTATTTCTAGCAGTCTGCAAAAGCCCTCAGTGAGTTTCATGGCTGAGCAGGGAATTGAACCTGAGTAGGGAAACAAACCTCCAGAGTGGCAGTCCAATACTCAAACCACTGTGCCACACTGACTACCATTTCTCTCTGTGACTGTCACATGCAACCACAGGATAAGACATAGTTACCACCATGCTGGGATCAACATTTGGGATATTACTTTTTGTATCATAATGCCCAGCATTCTCCACTCACATAGCCATTGTGCCTATGGGGAAGGCTCTGGGGGTTGTCGTTCAAAAGAAGTAACTTTTTCCAAGTTGCCATTGCCATCCTCTGAGGCTGAAACATTGTGGCTCGCCCACGGTCAGCCAGTGGGTTTCAAGGCTGAGCCAGGATCTGAATCCTGATCTGCAGTCATAATCCAATGCAAACCACTACACCATGCTGAGTCCTCTATACCGCTATATTTTAACTTAACTGCCATGGCAGCATCCTATTGAATCCTGGGACTTGCAGTTTAGGGAGGGACATTTAGAATTTTCAGCCAGAGAGTTCTTGGGTCTCACTAAACTATAAATCCCAGAATTCCATGGTAGTTAAAATGTGGTATAGAGCTATACCAGTGTAACGTGTGCTATTTCCCCCCACCAAGCTGTGATCCATGAAGTCTATTACTGTACTTAGGTGAGCAAAAATCTATCAGGCTGGTCCTGATAGATATAATCCATCAAGCCTGGTTAACCAGGAAATTCCTCCTTGTAAACTCCCTTGAAACAGAGAGGACCTTCAGAAGAGGTTGGTGCTGATGCTTACCTCCTATTCATTTAAATGGCATTTGAATAGCAGCATTTTCCAGGAGCCAAGGCATCATGGGCCCTTCTTGATGTTGTTGGGACTGCAATTCCCAGCATCCCTTACCATTGGCTATGCTGCTGGGAGTTGCAGGCGAACAACATCTGGGAGGCTGCATGACTTCTACCCCTGCAAAAATTTATGATGTCCCATGTTGATATATCAATTGTAGGCAAAGGACGGATTAGGATCTTCCACCATAACATTGTTGGGTCTTTTTTTAGCATTCTGTGCACACCAAAGTGGAGCCGTTTTTGTACCAGACATACTAGACAAAATAGTAGGCAGAGATACAGTGGGACCTTGGTATCCTCTGCGGTTTGGTTCCAGGATCCCCCCATGGATGCAAAAATCCATGGATGCTCAAGTCCCATTAAATACAATGGCATAGTAAAATGGTGTCCCTTACATAAAATGGCAAAATCAAGGTTTGTTTATATATATATATATATATATATATATATATATATATATATATTCAAGCTGTGGATGCTTGAATCTGTGGATATGGAGGGCTGGCTATACATCTGACCTTAAAAATGGAATTCTGGGATGTGTAATTCGGTGAGATATTTTGCTTTCTCTGTCAGAGAGCTCTGGTGTCACACCAAACTATACATTGCAGAATTCCATAGTACTGAGCCATGCAAGTTGAAGTGGTGTCAAACA
>JANUYF010000002.1:178454233-178481733 GCA_026167975.1 Phrynosoma blainvillii | reverse complement strand
GAAAGCCACCAGATTGTTATAGCCACTCTCTCCTCCACCGAGATGGCCCTCCTCATGATGGTGTCGTTCACCTGCAGTCGAGGTCGAAGAGCCTCGGCGATTTCAGAAAGGGTGGATTTGGACATGCGGAAGTTCCTTATCCACATGTCCTCATCCCACAGCTGGATCACTTCATCGGCCCACCAGTTGCGAATAACCTGCGGGCGAACCCACCACTGGCGTGGCCGCGGGACACTGCAGCCATGGAAATCACGGCCACCGTGGTGGCGGAGAGCAAGAATTCTCCCTACCACCGCACGTGCCCTGAAGGCCGTGATGCCACAGCGCCTCATCCACCGGCGGACGGCCGAAACCACAGCCCTAAGCCTTTCATCCTCTTCCCGCTCCACCCTCTCTATCTCCGCCACCAGCTCACGGATCTGGGGGAGAAAAACAGCCATGGCGACAGATTGATCACTCATGGTAGCAGATTGATCAGCAGCTCTGGGGCACTGGACTCAGTGCCCGGAAATAGCAGGCAAACGGGAATGGCGAAGGTAAAGCAATGGCGCGTAGGTGAGTAGGAAGTGACGACAAAAAATACCCAACATCCTTTGCGAGCATTTCTGTTTCTGCGCATGTGCTAGAGCATCGTTGCTATGGAAATGTTGAGATTCCCTGCCTTCTTTATGCACACACGATACGTTTCCAGAACACGCATCTCTCAAACCATATTAATTGCGAAATGACCGTGATTGCGTGTAATAGGCCATAACGTATCGACGGAGCCCTTTCGGAATAGATTTGGAATTGTAATGGAATGCTTTTTAGTTCGGTAACGTTTCGGTTCGTGGTCAGCGTGTGATAAGGTCCATAGCCTGGGAGCAGGCACCAAGAAAGCTATCTCCCGTGTCCCTTCCAGATGAACTTGTGAAGAAAAATTATATATATATATATATATATATATATATAATTTCAAAAAACATTATTCCCTAATAATGTTAATTATATTATCTATTAAAATTTTTAGAAATTAATAATGTGACTGGTAACTATAAAAGAACGTAATGATAATGACTGCAAAATATTACACAGTATCTGATTACATAGAAAAGAAATTTGTTTATTGAGAGGTAGAAGGGGTTAGATCAATTTTTATGGTGAAAGAAGGAATATATAACAATGCAGCTGATAAGTAAGATGAACCCAACATTGATTATGAGGGGGAAGGATGGGAGGGACAGGGGAAGCAAATTTATGTAATTGTATCTGTATATATGAGACTGTGAAAGATGTACAGGTGTCTATATATTTGATATTATGGAAAATAAAATATTATTATGGGAAAAAAGGGAAATTAAACTTTTTTCCCATTCAAACTCAGGGTGTATCCATACTATCTAACTACAGCAGTGTGATACTACTTTAACTGCCACTGCTCCATCCTGTGGAATCCTGTTTGTAGTTTGCTAAAGGAGTTGGACTTCTGTCTTGTAGTTCAGAGGAGGGCACTGGAACTCTTTAGCAAAGAATTCCAAAGACCTCAACAAACCAGCAAATTCCAGGATGCCAAAGAATGGAGTAGCAACAGTTAAAGCAATATCAAACAAATTCCAGACCCCAACTCTGCACGCAGCCAATGGTCATATGGTAAAAAGATGCTAAGAGTTATAATCTAAAAAGGAATTTTTCTAGATCTTGATCAAATGTCCCCTGCAAATTGTGTAAGACTGGGCCTTTGCAGACTGCCAGAAATAGTGCAAATTGAGTCCACTTTAACTGCCCTGACTCAGTGCTAGGGAATCATGGGAACTGTATTTTATTGTGGCACCAGAGCTCTCTGACAGAGAAGGCCAATGTCTCAGAAAAAAATACACTTCCCCTGATTCCCTAGTTAAAGTGGACTCAATTTGCACTATTTCTAGCAGTCTGCAAAGGCCCACTGTAAGCAAACCCAAGAATAATTATTTTCTCTAGACACAATCGGGCATAACGTGGGTTTTCAGTTTTTGACAGACCATGCTATGTGCCACTTTTATCTTCTTTTTTGACCCCAATTCACATTTATTTTTAAAAAATGTTTTTATTAAATTTTACAAACACTCAAATACGCATGAAATTATAAAAACACTCAGATAGACATAAAATCATAACTCTGTACTAGCTAAGAAAACAGCACTAAACTGAATTGAACTATCCCTAACCTCCAATATCTCCAATTTCCTCTCCCCTTCAATATATAAAAATCATAACTCTGTACTAGCTAAGAAAACAGCATTAAATTGAACTGAACTGAACTATCCCTAACCTCCAATATCTCCAATTCCCTCTCCCTTTAAATATATAATCTAACAATAAACAACATAAAATCAACATAAACTCAAATTAATACATTTAACACATTTATTCCAAGCCCAGGAATATTAATGCCCAATATCTTAAATTTCTCAATAATACTAAATCATTTTTATTTCATTTCTGAAATCTAAAAATCTAAACCAAATTGTTCATGTCTCCAAATTTGCAACAAAAATCTTCCCTTGTTTCTTTTTCCTACAAATCAAAAATGGTTCCCAATCATTTAAATAACAGCCCAAAAATATTCTTTAATCAACGTCATTAATTTGTCCATCTTAGGCAGCTCAAACACTTTAACAATGCAGTCTTCTTCTGTAGGGAAAGAGTACAATTTTCAGTTCTGGGTATATAATAATGTTGCGGCAACAATAATATAATGCATCATTTTACAGTTTTTGTCTTTAAATTTCTCTTTTGATATACCCAACAAAAACAACTCAGG
The DNA here is from genome assembly GCA_026167975.1 of Phrynosoma blainvillii. Lineage (NCBI taxonomy): Eukaryota > Metazoa > Chordata > Lepidosauria > Squamata > Phrynosomatidae > Phrynosoma > Phrynosoma blainvillii. Next base: position 178,478,954 of record JANUYF010000002.1, on the reverse strand, counting down.
TCTTAAATCAATTCTAGATTTAAAAATTCATTGCATTAATTTTTGTATTTGTCTCCAGCAATTTTTTGCTTTAACACAATACCACCACATATGGAAAAAAGTACATACAGTTCACATTTCCATGCGTAATCCACTCCATGTCTATTCCAAAATATCCCCTGCTGAGTTCACTGGGATATGCTCCTAAATAAGTGTGTGTAATATTGCACACCAAGTTGGTTAATTTTCCCTTTTGTATTTTATAGTATTTTATAATTGTGTGTGTGTGTGTGTGTGTGTGTGTGCATATAGTTAAGGTTTTTTCAATTGACTTCCTCTGGGAGCCATCCTGGGTCCCACACAGGGAGAGAGGTGATATACAAATGAAATAAATAAATAAATAAATATTTCAACTTTGTATTTGTTCTTAGATGCTGTTGCATGCCAACCTAATTCAGAAAAAGAAGAAGCACTAAAGACCATACTGTGAACATACGTTGGATAATAAAGCACTTGAAATAATTTCAAAAGAAAACTGGACTGTACTTTATAAATTTTAGAAAATCCCTTCATTATTTAGATCATGCAAAACTATGGATTACTCTAAAAGAAATGCATGTGCCACAATATTTGGTTGTTGTGATGTGTAACTTATACTCTGGACAAGAGACTACTGGCCGGAGAGAATATGAAGAAACAGAATCGTTTCCAATTGGCAAGTCAGACAAGATTTTCATTTTATTACCCTATCTGTTTAATTTATATGCAGAACACGTCATATGGAAAGTGGGCTCAGAGGAAGATGGCATGAAAATCAAGGGAATGAACATCAGCAATTTTAGATATGCAGATGATATGATATTACTAACAGAAAATATTAAAGACTTGGAATAACTACCAATAAAAGTTAGGGGAGAAAGTGCAAAAGTACTTGAATATGAAGAAAATAAAAATGACCATGTAGAAGGTTCACATAACTTTAAAGCTCATGATGAAGACACTGAAATAGTTAAAGATTTTCTGTACCATGGGTCAGAACGGAGATGGTACTCATGAAGAGCACAGATTTTGATAGATGGCTCTGAAGGAACGCGATAATATCCTCAAGCATAAAGATGTATCAGTGGATACCAAAGTCAAAATTATGCATGCCATATAGTATCTCCAATTTCCATTTCCTTGCAAAAGGTGGACAATGAATAAAACTGACAGGAAGGGAATCAATTCATTTGAAATGTGGTGTTAATGGAGAGTTCTACTGATAGCACAGACTGCAAAAAGACAAATAAATGAGTCCTAGAGCAAATAAGGACTGAACTCTCACGAGAAGCAAAAATGATTAAACTGAGGCTATTATACTTTGGACATATCATGAGAGGGTATAATTCAATGGAAAAGAGGATATTGTTGAAATCTTCCTTTTCCAAAATTCTTGAGCCCAAAAGGGGTTTGAATTTTCGATTTTGGAATATTTGCATATGTTGTGTTGTTGTTGAATGCTTTCAAGTTGTTTCAGACCTATGACAACCGTAAGGTGAACCTATCACAGGATTTTCTTGGCAAATTTCTTCAGAGCAGGGTTGTCATTGCCATCCTCTGAGGATGAGAGAGTGTGACTTGCTCAAGGTTGCCAGTGGGTTTCCATGTCCAAGTGGGGATTCAAACCCTGGTCTCCACAGTCATAATCCAGTGTCCAGACTACTAAACCACGCTGGCATGTATTTGCATATACGCAATGAAATATCTTGGAGGTGGAAGCCAAGTCTAAACATGAAATTCATTTAATTTTGGTGTTTACGTTATACACACTGCTTGAAGGTAATTTTATACACAATATTTTAAATGATTTTGTGCATGAAACAAAGGACCTTATCACACGGGGGAAATCCTGCACAGAAACGGGATTTAAAAGGTGGGGAAAACCTGCAAAAGCGGGTAGATTTTCATACACATTGCTGTTAAATGTTGCTAAACTAATGGAAAGTAGTCAAAAGCCACTCCTTTTTATTTTTGGGATTTTCCAAAAGGAAAAAGAAGCAGCTTTTGACTACTCTCCGTTCAGGTTAACCACACTTTAACATCGATGTTGTCTGAAAATCTACCTGCTTTTGCGGGAGTTTTTCTATTTAAAACCCCGTTTCTGAATGGGATTTCCCCCATGTGATAAAGTCCATTGAACCATCAGAAAACGAAGGTGTCACTAAGGGCCTTTACAGACTGCCAGAAATAATGCAGCTTGAGGCCACTTTAACTGCCCTGGCTCAGTGCTAGGGAATCATGGGAATTGTATTTTTTTCTGGGACATTGAGCCTTCTCTGTCAGAGAGCTCTGGTGCCACAATAAACTACAGTTCCCATTATTCCTTAGCACTGAGCCAAGACAGTTAAAGTGGACTCAAGCTGCATTATTTCTGACAGTCTGCAAAGGCCCTAAGTCTGGGATGGTTTCTGCTAGTAATATGGTGTCAGGGGGGAAGCAGACGGGTGGCATGGGGCCGCCCCAGGAAGCTACGGATTGGGGCCGAGGCATCCGCATTCCTCGGCCCCACGGCTCAGCTTCGCCGCCCCAGGAAGGAGCGCCAAAATAGCGCTCCTTCCACAAATCGCCGAAGGTGTGCTGGAAAAGGCTGCCGGCGCACCTTCGGTGCCTCTTCCGCTGCAGTGTGTGCGGACGCTGAAGCGGAAAGGCATCCTTGGAGCGCCGGCCATGCGGCGGGCCGGCTACTCCGACGATGTCTTCAGGAAGGGGTTGGGGCACCCAGCATGTGGCTGCCCCTCCCCTTCCTTACCCTGAAAACGGCGCTTTGCGCCGTCTGCTTGGCCCCTTAGTTTGTTGATGTTCCTTCCTCCTGCCTTCACTCCTCCTTCTCTTCTGAGTCCAGAGCAGCTCTGACAAGGGGGCTGTTCTATAAATATTGCAATAACAAATGGGTCCTTGAACAGATCAAGCTTGAAATATCCCAGAAGCCAAGATGATCAAATTGAAGCTGTTGTACTTTGGTCACAACATGAGAAGGAAAGACTCACTAGAAGAGACAATAATGCTAAGGAAGGTGGAAGACAGCAGAAAGAGAGGAAGACCACATTCCAGATGGATAGATTCAATTAAGGAGGGCATGGGCCTGGATTTACAGGAACTGATCAGAGCAGTGGAGGATAGGGGGTCCTGGAGATGTCTCATCCACAAGGGTCCCATGAGTTGATGTTGACTTGAGGGCAGTTCACAAGAACAACAACAAAGAAAGTTGCAGGGAGAAGCAGCCAAGAGGCTACACCTGAACGGGAGATGAGCATGTGTTGTGTGCCATCAAGTTGTTTCCAACTTACGGCGACCCTAAAGCGAACCCAGCCATGGCAACCCACTGGACGACCTCGGGCAAGTCACGCTCTCTCAGGCTCAGAGGAAGGCAATGGTAAACCCCCCCCCCCTCAAGAAACTTCCCAAGAAATCATGATAAGATGCAGAATGGGCCTTCAAGGAAAATGGAGGACACAACCCAAGACAGTCAGCTGGACAGTCACTTTTCAGAAGACCGTTTAGGATACAAAGGTTTACTCTGAAGACTGACTGAGACAGACACAGGCCTGCAACATGCGTCTCCTTGTCTTTTGAGAATCGGATGAGGTGGGTTCCATCATCCCGGAGGTTAGGAGGAGGGCACTTGTGCTGGGTGTATGGGCTTTGGGGCTGTCTAGCATTCAAATCTCCCCCCAGGACTACAAATGTGTTTGGATTTGGCAGTACGAGGTTAGCAATGTATGATATTTCAGTTCAGCCCAAAGCTCAAATGTACCCATCATAGGGTTTCCTTACAGTTGCCATAAGTCAGAAATGATTTGAAGGCACACAACAACAACTACTACGTACTACTGCTGCTACTACTACAGTATATGTAACACAGCTGTAAATAAACCATATGAAATGAATTTCTCTTTCGACTTGTGTTTTTAGCTTTTATTTGGTGGTGGTTGCGTACCTTCAAGTCATTCTCGACTTATGGTGACTCTATCGGAGGTTTTCCTGGAAAATTTGTTCAGAGGAGGTTTGCCATTGCCATCCTCTGAAGCTGAGAGAGTGTGACTTGCCCAAGGTCACCCAGTGGGTTTCCATGGCTGGTTTTCCTGGCAAGATTTGTTCAAAGGGGGTTTGCCATTGCCTTCCCCTGAGGCTGAGAGAGCGTGACTTCCCAAAGGTGGTGTTTCATGGCAGAGCCGGGATTCGAACCCCGTCCTCCAACGCTGAAACCACTGTGCCAGCGGAGGAAGGGGAGGGACGCAGGAGGAAAGCCCCAGCCACGCGTCGCAACCAATCACAGCCTTTCCTTTCCCAGGCGCCCACGCGCGCTCCCGGGCATCCCCTGGCCACGCCTCCTCACGGCGCCACGGAGCCAATGAGGAGGCGGGTGGGCGTGGCCTCCTCGGGGCTGTACACAGCCACCACGTGGAGCTTGCCAGTGGCCGGCGAGGCGGCGGAGGAAGCGGACGCGGCTGGGAGGGCTGCGGAAGAAAAGCGTGAGGAACCTCGGCCTCATTCATCCTTCCTTCCCTCCCTCTTTGCGGGGTCCTAAAAGGCAAAGTCACCCGCTCCTCTTCCTCTTCCTCCCGGGGTGACCAGGCGCGTCCTCCTTTTCCCGGACGCGTCCTCCATCCCGGCCTTTTGTCCAGGAAGAATCCCGAAAGGTCCTTCATTTCTTTTTAAGCAGGACTAAGAAGCATGGGTTTCTATTTCTAGGAGTGTTTTGAGCATTGTTTTTTGGTCCTGTCCTCCATTTTTTTTCTTGACGGTCCTCCATTCTGAGCACGGCTAAAGAAGTCATGGTTTTCCGTTTTTCTAGGAGTGTCTTGAGGTTTTCCCCAGGGTCACGTCCTCCATTTTTCCTGTCCTGTCCTCCATCCTGAGCAGGACTAAAACAGCAGGCATTTACATTTCTATGAGTGTGTTCGAGCTGGGATTGGGTCCTGTCCTCCATTCCCCCCCCCCCGGAATGTCCTCCATTTCTGAGCTTGGCTAAGAAGCATGCATTTCCATTTCTAGGATTCTTGGGTCCTGTCCTCGTTCTTCCCGGACTGTCCTCCATTCTGACTGAGCATGACTAAGAAGCAGGGATTTCCATTTCTGTGAGTGTTTCGGACCAAGAGCTCCTGCTGCTGTTATTGCTGCAAAGGAGGAGGAGGAGGACGGAGCCAGGGCTCCCGTGTCCGGACGGCGAGTTGTCGCGGGATGGAAGCGCGTCGATGCCTCTGGGGCTGCGGAGGCTGGGAAGGGAAGCGACGCGGCAGGAGGGTAAGGAGAGGTTGGCCCTCCAGATGCTTTGGACTACGAGTAGCAATTATGGAGTATAAGTAATTGCCGTAATTATCACTAGCAGTAATTATGATTATCGCTACATCTTATTATTTCTTACTCATCTCTCCCCCTGGGTCGAGGATGGGAGCCACCACAATTCACAGACATACAACATCAGTTGAAGAGACATAGGCAGTGGTTGTTTGCTTATTATTATTATTATTATTATTATTATTATTATCCATCCTCTCCCCTTGGATCAAGGCAGGAAGCAACTATTAACACCATCAGTTAAAAAGACATCTGAAGAGGGCCTCTGTTGTTGTTGTTGTTATTAATCATTATTAAGACATTTTTCCATGTCTTTTTAACTGATGTTAACATTATTATTATTATTATTATTATTACCATTATTATTTCTTACCCACTTCTCCCTTTGGATCAAGGCAGGAAACAACTATGAACATCAGTTTAAAAGATGTGAAGATGGCCTCTGTTGTTGTCATTATTATTATTGTTATTATTATTAAGGCATTTTCCCATGTCTTTTTAACTATGTTAACTGATGATGATGATGATTATTATTACTATTTCTTACCCACCTCTCATCTTGGATCAAGGCAGGAAGGACATGAGAAGAGTGCAATGATGATGATAATAATAATAATAATAACAATAATAAGGTACTCTTCCTGTGTCTTTTTAACTGATGTTAATTGATAATTATTATTGTTTCTTACCTACCTCTCCCCTTGGATCAAGGCAGAAAACAACTATTAACAACATCACTTTAAAAGACATGAGAAGAGTGCAATAATAATAGTAATAATAAGGAGGAGGAGGAGGAGGCACTCTTCCCATGTCTTTTTAACTGATGTTAACATTATTAGTATTAGTATTTCTTACCCACCTCTCCCCTTGCATCAAAGCAGAAAACTACTATTAACAACATTAGTTTAAAAGACATGAGAAGAGTATAATAATAATAATAATAATAACAACAACACTCTTCCAATGTCTTTGAGTATAATAATAATAGTAAAAAGAAGAGTATAATAATAATAATAACAACAACACTCTTCCAATGTCTTTGAGAATAATAATAATAAGAAGAAGAGTATTATAATAATAATAACAACAACAACAACAACACTCTTCCAATGTCTTTTTAACTGATGTTGACTGATGATGATGATGATATCTTACCTACCTGTCCCCATGGATAGAGGCAGGAAACAACAGCCAAACAACACCAGTTTAAAAGATATGAGAAGAGTATCGTTATTATTATTGTTATTATTATTTAACCACTTTTCCCCATGGATTGAGGCAGAAAACAACAACTATTAGCAAACTACATAAGTTTGAAAGATATAGGAAGAGTGCCATTATTATTATTATTATTACTGTTGTTGTTGTTATTTACCCACCTCTCTGCCTGGATCAAGGCAGGGAACAACAACTATTGACAGACAAACAACCCCAGATACCCCAGTTAAAAAGGCATCAGTTAAAACACACATCGCTTTAAAATCAATTTATCATATTATTTAAAGCCTTCTTCCTCCTCGGCTTCCTTGGGAGTCCCAGTGCATGGTGCTAATGTGTCTGTAAGCGTGCATTCAAACCCATTTGCACCTGAGCATGGACAGAGTGCCTTTTGCCACAGTCCCGGCAATGAGTGAACTCGGGTAGGATACCATTGCAGGCAAAGCAGTCATTCTGAGCATGGGCAGAGTGCCACCGTGGCTCGACTCCCAACCAGCCTTCCTTGCCACACATGAAGAATATAGGGAAGAGATGCTTTTTTAGAAGAAGTGGCATAATATCTAGTGGGTGGCAATAGTGTCCCCTGTCACCTGCTTTTAACAATTAATGTTAATAGTACATAGCATTTGTTTGGCCTTGGGCAAGTCACACTCTCTCAGTCTCAGGGTAAGGCAAGGGCAAACCCCCTTTGAACAAATCTTGCCAAGAAAACCCCATGATAGGGTCATCTTCGGGTAGCCATAAGGCACCCAACAAGAAGAAGAATCACAAGACTTTATACGCATCATGGAGCAGTTGCCTTTTAGAATTCAAAAATAGGGAGACAGTGTGGCGTAGTGGTTTGAGTGTTGGACTAGGACTCTGGAGACTAGGATTTGATTTCCTGCTCAGCCATGAAACCCACTGGGTGACCTTGGGCAAGTCACAGTCTCTCAGCCTCAGGAAGGCCAAGTCAAACCCCATCTGAACAACTCATGCTAAGAAACCCTCATGATAGGGTTGCTGTAGGGTTGCCATAAGTCAGGAACGACTTAAAGGCACACAACACACAACCTTACCCCCTAATATATTTCTGTCTGCTAATGTCTAAGACGGGTAGGCAACCTTTCCCCTTTAAGGGCCGAGGGACTTCAGCTCCCAGAAGCCTCAGCCATGTTGGCCAATAGTCCCATGTTGGCCAATAGCTCCTGGGATTCTGGGAGCTGAAGTCCCTCGGCCTTTAAAGGGGAAAGGTTGCCTACCCCTGGTAAAACCTTGACATTGATCTGGGGCCTTTGGACATAGGCCCTGTTCACTTTTCCATCCATCATGAAAAAGCAGGCAGGCAGATCATATGAAAAGAGGCTGTAGGGGAGGTCTTGCGGCTGCATCTGTACTGCATAATTAATGCAGTTTGACACCACTTTAATTGGCATGGCTCAGTGCTATGGAATTCTGGGATTTGTAATTTTGTAGGATATTTAGCCTTCTCTGTCAGAGAGCTCTGGTGCCACAACAAACTAAAGACCCCAGGATTGTGTAGGATGGAGTCATGGCAGTTAAAGTGATATCAAACTGCATTAATTCTGCAATGTGACAGCAGCCTAAGTCTAGGCCTTCACAATCAAGATTCTGCAGGCAGTAGGGAGGAAACAGTGCCAGCATAGTGCAGTGGTTATTAACTAGCAGTGGCTCCCAAACTTTGATCCTCCAGGTGTTTTGTACTACAGCTGCCAGAAGCCCCTGCCAGTTTGTTCAATAGTCAGGGATTCTGGGAGCTGAAGTCCAAAACATGTGGAGGACCAAAGTTTGGCCATCACCTAGAAAGACCCAGGTTCAAATCATCAGCCTGCAGTGAAGCTCATGGGGTGACTTTGGGCCAGCCACTCTCTCTTTCACCCTAACTGACCCTTTCTCATCCTTTGTACAGTAGAGGAACCCTTAAAATAATTTTATGCATAAAAATTATTATATCTCCAGCTCCAAAAATAAAATGCATTTTTCCCCAGTGTGTAGCAACCTCTCGTGGAATCCTAGGGTTGAGAAGCCATGCCCCAAACCTATCTCATAGGGTTGATGTGAAGATATAGATGAGGAAGAGGATCCTTGAAGTGAAGGGAGGGATTTGAATATGACATACATACAATAAACTTGCTGTTCAAGTGAATTGTCAGAGTGTGCCCCCTTTTGATGGAGGTGAGCAAAACTGTCTTTGGCCTTGGCTAGTAGGGCCATTTGCTTGAATCAGACCACAAGCTCCTTTTGTTGGGAATTGTTCTGATGTTCTTGGAGTGCAAGTCCCAGCAGCCCTGGCTAGCAGAACCAGTGGTGAGACATGGTGGGAGTTGCAATTCTGCAAAATCTGGAGATTGCAGGATTATCATCCCTGGTCTCTATAGCATCTCTCCAGAGCTTTTAGTCTGTGTGTGCATGTGTCTTTATCAACTGTATCTGGAAATACTGGGGATTACTGTATATACTCATATATAAGTCTAGAAATTTTATTTTAAAAATTGACCCAAAAAACCTGAGTCAGCTTATCCACAGGTCAATGGAAGTACTGTATGTAGTGTACTATAACGTTTATTAAAAGGGGAGCTATCCTTTGGTGAAAGGCAAGAGCGAAATCTGTTCTGGAAGCACTGGCCCTACCTCTACTCACACATCTAGCCTTTAGTGCAAACACAGTTACGCCTGCTGGAATTTTGTAAGTTATTTGGCATTGTTTTCCTTTGCTTCATCCTTTAGATCGTTTGATACATTTCTCTAAATTTTGCCCTCAGTTTATCCAAAGGTCATATCAAAATCCATAATTTTGGCTCTCGACTTATACCTGAGGTCATCTTATAGTCAAGTATCTATGGTAGATCTGGGACTTTCTGCATGCAGAGTGCATTATTGTTCTGCTTGGTCCTGGGCGCAAAGAGCTTCCCAGGGCAAGTGCAGAGTGTCTTTTTCCAAATAACCATAGAAAGCCCACAGACTCAAAGGCTTCCAGGGTCAAAGAGGTGACCGATCAGGAGGTCCTCATCCGCTCCGTTCCTCCTTCCTTCCTTCCATAACGAAAGTCCTGAGTTCCTGCCATGTTCCCCACACAGACTGTGTGTTGGCAGTGGCTGCCGTCTTCCCTCCGGTTGCCAGGAAGTCTCTCGTCAGCATCTGGCCAGGATGCAGGGGGACAGCAAGGTGCCAGGAAGGGAACACGCACTTCCCGTGTTTCCCTCATCCCTGCTGCTTGTTCTCTTTCTCTCTCTCTTTCAGTCTCTTTTTTCCCAGGCTCATTCCTCTCCTTTGCTTTTTCACTGCAGGTTCATCCCATGATGGATTACACAGCCACGCTCACAAGCCATTCTTCTCTGGGATCCTGAGGCATTGCTCCTGGAAGCTCAAGCAAACCACGCTGGCTTGCTGGCTTGCTTGATCACTCTCTTTCTCTCTTGTAGTTCTTTGTTTCCCTTTCCCCTAAGACCTTATCTGGATGCATGCTAACCACGAAGCCGCTCCCCCTTGGTCTCTGCCCCAACACATCCTCTCTTCCGGTGTCAGGTAGACTGCAGTTGGACAGATCCAAGGAGGAGTTTCTGCAGGCTGGGCCACAAACAGTGGCTGGCGATTCTAAAAGCTGTGGCAGGGCAAGAGATTTTTTTTTTCTGAGAAAGAGAGAAAAAAAACTGGCTGGGGTTACACAGAGGAAGGGTGTCTGGCTACCTCTGGATAGCCATTAACTTGCCTGGCTGCACCTGTAAGGAATAGAAAGAAGAAGCATAAGTCTGGCCAGGATCCAAAACAGAGCACCTAGGAAGCTGCTTTTGCTACTCAGAGAACCAACCATATCAGGAAAGTTCTCCATAAAGCCTGTTCTCATCCTCCAGACCTTTGACCCTCCTCATTCCCAGAATCCAGCAGTCACTTTGTACCTCTATCCATGGTTTTCAGAAACTGTAGGACCTTTCCTCTCACCACAGAGAAAGACTGAAGGATGACTTCTGATCACAGAGTCGTGCCCCACATTGCCTCCTTCCTACCTTTCTAGCCAAAGTGGGTTCTCTGCAATGGAGAAGGCGTGACCTCCGGCTATGGCAACATGAGATAAGAGCCATTTTCTCAGGGGGTAAAGTCACTGGAGAATTTAAATCCTGACCTTGGGGACAGTCTGTCAAAAGGTATGCCTCCTGTTTCCTCTGCCAAAAAAATATACTTTTTGCAGGAGTGAAGAAACATGGAGTAGTTCTCCTGGTGCTGGCTTGCCTCTTATGCCATTGGAACAATTCAGGTAGTGGTCTGTTGGGTGGCCAGACCAAGCGTGAACTACTCTGGCCTGCCAGACCCGTGGCTGGTGGCTACATGGAAGACCTGGGAAAGTCTACGTCGTGGTTGAGGACCGAGTTGGCCTCCCCTTCTCCATGCCTCCACATCCTCGACTGCCGCAGCCGGGAGCTGTACGACTCATCCCACGTGGAACGGGCCCTGAGCGTAGCCCTCCCAGGGTTGCTCCTCCGGCGTCTCCGCAAGGGGAACCTTTCTGTCCGGTCTTTGCTGCCTGCATCCCATCAGGGCCTCAGGGACCATCCCGTCTTGCTATACGATGATGGAACAGTTCGGCTGCCCCAGCCAGGAGTCCAGGAGGACGATGAAGACTCAGTGTTAGTCACGCTGCTGCAGAAGCTGCGGGAGGAAGGATGCTCGGCCTACTACCTGCAGGGTAGGTATTTAGGAAGAAGTTGTATTTGTGGAAGAAGAAAGTGAACCAGGGGTTGGGTTGTTCTAGATTTTACTCTTCCATATCTGTTGATTGGTTAACCACCCCTACGTTTCAGTCCAAATGTTAAAGGAGCTGTCCAAGGTGCTGAAACCTTTGTGGTTATGATATGCCTTCAATTCATTTCTGACTTACGGCAACCCTAAAAGTACCCTTTGGTGGGGTTTTGTTTGCAAGATTTGTTCCGATGAGGTTTGTCGTTACTTTCCCCTAAGGCTGAGAGAGTGTGACTGGCCCAAGGTCACCCAGTGGGTTTCATAACTGAGCTGGAAATCCTGGTTCCAGAGTCATAGTCTGACACTCAAACCACTATGCCATGCTGGGTCTTGCCCCACAAAAAATATTCAGGGCCTTGTATAGTTCCTTTGAGGCTCAAACTAAAACCCAGAGTGGATTTACCACCCCACTGGCATGGAAACCACCTTTCTTCTTAGGGGGAAGGCAAAACCCACAGTATGGATGATAGATTGCAGAGAGGTCCACTGTAGCTGTGTTCTTGTTGTTGTTGTTGTTGTTGTTGTTTTAGTTCTCACTTGGTTATCCTGCATTTCCTCTAGTGAGCTTGAGGCAGTTATGCTCCTCCACTTTCTCCTCACAGCAACAATCTTGTGAGGCAGGTCAAGCTGAGAGAGTGTATGTGACATACTCGGGGTCATCCAGTGAGTTTCATGGCTTGATGGGAGCTCCAACCTGGTTTCCCCAAGTCCTTTTTAACCTTCTCACCCTGGTGTGGGCAAACCCGTGGCCCTCTTGGGTATTGTGAGTCTTCAGCTTGCCTCAGCCCTTATCAGCATTGCCAGTGATGAGGGATGGTGGGAGTTTCAATCCAACAAGATCTGGAGGACCACACCTTGTCTACTTTTGCTCTGATCACTACACTGGAATTGGAGATGACTCCACTTACTCTGTGCCTTCCTGGAGTGTTGTCTTCCTGGCTGTGGTAATAAACAGGATTCCTGGTGTAGGATGTAGTGGGAACATGGGAAGGGCGAATGCAAGGGCTGAAAAGAAGTTGTGGGAGCTTCCTTTCACTCAGTTCAGGGGTTGGAGGAAAAGAATGAATTTTTGTCTTCATGATAGTCGAAACCTGGGGTGAAGATCATCTGGCCATCCAGCTGTTGATGAACTGCAACATCCAGCATTCCTCACCATTAGCTGTGTAGGCAGAGGGTGATGGGAGTTGCTGAATTTTGCTTCTTCTTGACTTAGACAAACCTGTGGCTTGTCTTGCTGCAGTATAGGGTCCCATTGTTGAACTGCTAGATTGGGTTTTCTTCAGGTCACACAAAGAGCAAAAGTATCTGGTTATCCTTAAGAAAAATCCCATAAGTCATATGGATGTTATACAGCTTTATTAAGCCCTCCACATAATGGCACACCGCAAATGTGCAAGCTTTCGAGATCTTCAGGCTTATGATCTTGCCTGATGAAGAGAGCCAATAGTCTCAAACATTTTGCATATGTCTGTATAATATCTGTATACTTCAAACAAAAAGGGAAAAAAACATCAAATTGCATGTGCAAGATTTTTAAAATAGAAAAATATAACAGATTTTACAGAAAAATAATCTTTGTGTACTTTTAGATAGCCTAGTAAAGGTGTTACATTAATACAAATTTTAGGGTGTGTTTTTTCTCAAGGCCTACAAAACTACTTTGTTGTGCTCCTTGTTCAACTTGCATGGCACAGTTGAGACTCCAGATATATCACAAAAGTACATTGCTTGCAAACAGTACTGCTTTTGATGAAATGGAATTAAAGTTTTGAACCCTACTAAAATAGAAATGAGCACTGTGTGGCTCTCCAGGTGTTACAGGGCTTCAATTCCTATTTGTCATAGCCAGCACAGTGAGAATTAAGGTATGATGGGAGCTGCAATCCAACAGTATCTGGAGGGCCACATGTTCACTCACCTCTATGCTAGAAAGAAAGCGCTGGGAGAAGCAAGGGAGGAAGAAAACCATGAAGCTGCCTTCTCATGGTAGAACAAGCCCAATGGCTCCCTAGAAGCTCAGTGCAAGACAAGACACAGTTTGAACAGGATGGGGAATGGGGAGTGAATCTCCCTTTTGAGAAATGGGGAATTCATCACCACAATATGCTACTTGTGGCTTGGAGGCCTGCCCAGCCCATTAATAATATCAGAAACAAAAAATGGGCAGGCAGTCTTATTGCATCTCTTGGCAACTGTCTTACCCTGGGGCATCTTTCCTTAACTCGGTGTCCTCCAACCATGTTGGATTCCACACTCCATCATCCCGGCCTATGATGGAGGTTGTAGTCCAAGACATGTGGAGGGTGCCAGGCTGGAAAGAGGTTGCCCTAAATGCAGAATCAGTTTGTAGGTTTGTGACTCCCACTAGAACACCGTGACTATCCCAGGAACGGAGGCAAGAAGACTTTTCTGACACCTTGAGATCTTCTAACCAGAGGTGCCACAGGTAGTCATAGGGTGTAGGAAATAATGTGCTATACTGTGTACTATAGAGATAATGAAGTTTGACACTACTTTAACTGCCGTGGCTCCATCATCCTACAGAATCCTGGGATTTGTAATTTTGTGAGGCACCAGCACTCTTTCTCAGAGAAGGCTAAAATCCTTGTGAAGCTACAAAGTCCAGGATTCCAAAGGATAAAGCTACAGCACTTAAAGTGGTGTCAAACTGCATTATTTCTATAGTAGAGATGTGCCCCAGTGTGCAATGAACATTTGCTGCCAGTGTGCTGTTCCCCCTTGCCCCATCTCTGGATAGCCTAGAAGAAAGAAAAATGTGTAGGGGTGGTGCATTTCCTTGCACCAGGACAGTGCCAGTGGCAGTCCACTGAAGAGGTGGTCATGATCTTTAGGGCAGGTCTAGGAAAGGTCTGGCCCTCCAAATGTCATTGAACTGCATTTCCTAGCAACCCTGGACAGCATGGTAAAGTATGAAAGGAGATGCAGCCTAGCAACATTGAGAAGCACATGTGTTTCCCATCCCCTCCTTTAGGGTTGCCTTTTATTCCATTTTTAAGTATCAAAATCCACCAAATGAAGCTCCCTCCTGCCCTTACTGTACTTGCCTGCTCTCAAAATCTTCACCTGCTACTTGTTACCCAGCTCTTACAAGATGAAGAAGCAGCCCTGCCAAGAAATGAAAGAAAGTTGGCAACTCAATCTAGACCTGCCCTGAAAAACCTCTCTGACACCTCCCTGAGCTTATCAAGCTTCCTCCCTGATCTGTCCCAGTGAATTGCTCCAAGAGACAGAATCCAGGGGTTAGTGGGGTTGCCAACTTTTCAGTGGGCTGCTGTAACTTCTTTGCTCTACAAACATAATCTCTTCTTTGTGATTAAAAAAAGTTCAGCCGGGGATTTCATCACAATGTGTTCCTGTTGAAAAGCAGGAGTGCAAGCTGGTCTCTTTTCCTTGGCAACACTAATGAGGGCCATAGGGTTCATTTTTGGCAACTGTGCTACCAGTAACATCCAAGCCACTCTAGTCTTTACGGCAGGGGTAGGCAACCTAAGGCCCGGGGGCCGGATGCAGCCCCCCGAGGCTTTTGGACCCCAGGCTGGTCCTGCCGCCGCTGCTGCTGCCCGCCATGATGATATTGATTATTGTTGTCATTACCGTACTTGTTCTTGGGGTTTTCTTGGCAAAATCTCCACAGGGGCTTTGCCATAGCTTTTCTGGGGCTGAGAGAGTGTGCATGCATTTTTTTTAGTTTTGTAAATTTTTTAAAATTTATTTATTTATTTACTGTACTTCGGGCCCCCAATTGTCTGAGGGACAGCAACCCGGCCCCCGGCCCAAAAAGGTTGCCTACCCCTGCTTCACGGTAATTCAGGGCTGGGTATACCAATAGGCTTTGAACTTCCTACAATACTTTATCATTGGCCAGGGTGGCTGGAACTTCTGGGAGCTGCATTTCCAAAAGAACTCTGGAGGACCAAAATGTCTCCACCCTTGCTACAATACATATTAAGTCCCCACCTCTGTTCCCCTGGGCGATGCCTTCCTGTGATTTATCCCTTGGTCTGGTCAGCCAGAGAGTATTTGTAGCAATGCATTCATGGTAAGTCACCAGGCAACTTGAAGGCACATACATACACACACACAAATATTATGGGAGAGGCAGGCAAGATAGTCCTGAATCTGTGCATCTGTCCAGGAAAACTGGTGCTGTTTGTGTCAAGTGGGTTCTAGATCTACTTCTGAATTGAGTAGTGGTCATCCTAAACAGTGTGGGTGTTCAGGATGCCATTACATGCGATTTGCCATTCTATATTTATTTATTTATTTTAAAAAAGGATAAAGTAGGGCTTCAGCTCTAGGAAGCTGAAATCTTAGAAGAGGTGGATGGTAGCCTAAGGTGGCCAAATGCCAAAGATAAAAGGACTCCTGTGTCTTCAGTAGTGGTGGGGAAAGGGGAGTTTCAGAAGGTGTAGTTTGCAGTTGCTGAAATTATATTTTCTTCACAATTCTTGAAGTTGCAAGAGCCCTCTCCTCTTTTCCGTTGAACCACCCTTTTCCATACAAGCTGTTTTATATGTGTGCCTCCCCCCAAATTTGGCAAATAAATAGCTGGACGCTTCTCTTTTCCTCCACTAAGAGAATAAAAGCCATGATAGGGGATTTTAAGCAGGCACCAGGGGAAAGTTGTGGGCATCTCCTGTCAAGCTGATCTTCCCTTTCATGCTGGAGCCTTTCTTTGGGTAGCATTTGTAGCATTATACTTTTTAAAGATACTGAGGCTAAGCTAGATGTTCATTTACATTTGCATCTAGTTTGGTGTTCAACCTGGCCTTCTAAAACCTGAGAGATGAAACTACAACAGTTTCTTCTGCTTAGTCCTCTTTCCAACCTCTATCCTTCCTATGAGGAAGATTCAAGATGTGCAACAGAGCTAACCAGTGAGAAGCAGGGTCAGGACCAGCCCTACCATTACTTTAGAGTGGGCAGTATGGAAGCCCTCTAGATGTTGCTGGATTGCATCTCCCATCATCCCTCATTACTAGCTCTGCTGGTTAAGACTGATAGGAGTTGCAGTCCAACAACATCAGGCCACATATTCCACACCCTTCCTTTAAAGACATGTAGTAAATGTTTTAAATTTTAAAGTAAGGCTGAGGAACATATGGGCCTTTTGCATATCACTGGACAGCTGCTCCCATCAACCCTGGCCAGCATAACCAATGTAAGGGATGCTGGGAGTTGAAGTTCAGTGGCTTTAGGAAGGCCACATGTTCTTCATCCCCAACATGGCAACTGTCACTGGTTTTTAGAAGTGCCTTTATGTTAGAAGAATCAAGAACACTGATGCAAACACAGAACAAAAAAGTAAAGTAGGAATATAACGGAGCTGCTGCAAAACTGATTAAAAACTGCTATGCAGGATGTGGAAATGACTTACACTGAGATGTCTTTGGTTTTCCTAGTTCACACTGTTGTTGTGCAACTTTCACAGGATAATGACTCTTTAAACCCCCAGTTTTCCCCATGTGATAAAGTCCTAAGACTGATGGAAACTGCAATCCAGTAATGTCCATGGGGCCACATTTACCTCCACGCCCATTCAGCTATACTGAGTGGCAGTGGCTTTCTAGGTTTCCAGAAAGATGTTTTCCTATTGTGTTTTCCTCCTGAGTAGGAACTGGGGGAACTGGGGGATTTTTCTATGCAAAGTGGGCATTTGGACCATTGTACTGTGCCCTATGATGGACTCCCAGATGTTGTGGGGCTTCAGCTCCTAGAATCCCCAGCCAATGTGCGAGATGCTCAGGAATTCTGGGAAGTGTGAACCAACAACATCAGGAGAGCTAAGGTTAGGAACTGCTGCTCTGTTGAAGTAGAACAGATACCACAGCTATTAGAAGATCAACTCAGGGTTGCCAGCTTGCTCCATGAAGAGATCCTGGCCCAGGATGACCAGACTTCCTCCATTTCCAGGTTGCATCCTACATTTCAACCTTCTGTCCAGGAGGAATTCCAAAATGTCCTCCATTTTGAGCATGACTAAGAAGCATGAGTTTATATCTATATTAGAATTTTTAGTTTTTAATGTGTACTGTCCTACATTTTATGTGCCTTGTCCTCATTTGCAGTTAGGACATCTGGTCATCCTGTCCTGGCCTATGCTGTAGGTGTAGCACTCCTGTACTATTTCCCCCTAGTTTCTTTTCCTATTATCTTCCTGCTATGGAACAAGAAAGAAGCCTGGCCTTTGCTTGTGAGAACAGGAAGGAAAGAGAGGCATCAAGAGAAATAGAACAGGATGGGTTGTTCAGCATCTGTGTCCTCCTCTCCTGCTGCCTTGCAATTTCTAGTTGTATCTGGCAACCATAAATCTAGGAAATTAGTAACAATAATGATAATGGTGATAATAATATATTCAGCACCCGATTTCATTGGGTATTGTATAAAGTGTATATTGAAAGGACAAATAATTGTGCCTGGAAGCATATAATTTTCAACAACGTATTTCTCCACTCTCCTCAAATTTCTTAACAGTTAAAAGAAACTGTCTAGGGCTGCAACCACACTGCAGATATAATCCAGTTTGGAACCACTTTTCACTGCCATGGCTTACTGCTATGGAATTCTAGGATTTGTAGTTTTGTGATACATTTAGCGTTCTCTGTCAGAGAGTTCTCATGTCACAACAAACTACAATTCCTAGAATTCCATAGCATTGAACCATGGCAGTGAAAGTGGTGTCAAACTGGATTATTTCTGCAGTGCGAATGCAGCCTAGGTCATTGAAATTTTCTCTTTATGCTTCGGGACTGCAACTCCCATCATGCTGTCCTGGATAGGGCTGACTATTGCTGCATAGTCTGATGAAAATTTCAGTACAAACAACATCAAGAAGATCACACCTACCTGACCCTGAAATACATGGTGTCATTCCCACTGAAGAGAAGAAACTTGTTTTAAAAAAGTTTAAAAGCTACAAACCATAGGAGCTGTATGTTACATAATGTTATATAATCCATTATGGGCTGCTGTGCAGATTTCTAGGCAACCTGGAGGAGGGTTTGTGTAGGACATACCAACTTACTATTCCTTTCTAGGCACAGTTTCTGTTAAAGGGGCTGAGAAGATACATAAAAATCATAGAGTTGGAAGAGACCACAACCCCCCTGCCATGCAGGAACACACAATCAAAGCAGCCTGGACAGATGGCCATACAGCCTCTGTTTAAAGACCTCCAAAGAAGTAGACTCCATCAGACTCTAAGGGAGTGTGTTCCACTGTCAAACAGCTCTTACCATCAGGAGTTCTTCCTAATGTTGAGGTGGAATCTCTTTTCCTGTAACTTACATCCGTTGTTCCGTGTTTGGAGCAGCAGAAAATAAACTTGCTCCATCCTCAATATGACATCCCTTCAAATACTTAAACAGCGCTATCATATCACCTCTTCACCTTCTCTTCTCCAGGCTAAACATATCCAGCTCCCTAAGTCTCTCCTCATAACAACTATCGTCCAGTTAGTCTCACATCAATACCAGGAAAGTTTCTGCAACAGTTCATGAAACAGAGAGTCTGTGAACATTTAGAAGGGAATGCCATAATAACTAAAAGTCAACATGGGTTTCTCAAAAACAAGTCATGCCAGACTAATCTGATCTCTTTTTATATATATATATAAAATTACCAATTTGGTAGATGAAGGGAATGTGGTAGACAGCATATCTTGATTTCAGTAAGGCTTTTGACAAGGTCCCCCACAATATTCTTGCAAACAAAATAGTAAAATGTGGGCTAGACTATACAACTGTTAGGTGGATTAGTAACTGGTTGACTGACTGAACCCAAAGGCTGCTCAGCAATGGCTCCTTCTTCTTCATCCTGGAGAGAAGTGACCAGTGGGGTGCCACAGGGCTCTGTCCTGGGCCCAGGGCTATTCAACATCTTTATCAATGACTTGGATGAAAGAATAGGGGACATGCTTCTCAAATTTGCAGATGACACCAAATTAGGAGGAATAGCTAATACCCCAGAAGACAGGATGAACATTCAAAATGACCTTAATAGATTAGAAAACTGGGTCAAAGCTGACAAAATGAATTTCAACACAGAGAAATGTAAGGTGCTACACTTAGGGGGGGAAAATGAAATGCATAGATATACAATGAGGGACACCTGGCTTAATGTGTAAAAGGGATCTAGGAGTCCTAGTAGACCACAAGTTGAACATGAGTCAACAGTGTGATGCCACAGCCCAAAAGGCCAATGCAGTTTTAGGCTGCATCAATAGAAGTATAGTGTCTAGATCAGGGGTAGGCAACCTTTTTTACCGTGGGTCCGGTCCCGCGAAGTCCCTCCCGCCGCTGGGCCGAGGAGGGGGAATGGTGGCGTGTACGCGCATGCGCGCGCACCCCCCCACGCGTGCTGCCACCCTGCACACACTGCCACCGCCGCCGCCACTGCTGCTGCCGCCGTCGCCACACAGCCGCCTCCACGCGTGCCGCTTCCATTTTGGAAATCAAAATGGCGGCCGGGGCACGTTTGCACATGCGCAGTACTCCTGCACATGCGCAAATGAGTCACGGCCACCATTTTAATTTTCAAAATGGCAGCTGCGACTCGTTTGTGCATGCGCAGGAGTACTGCACATGCGCAAACGCGTCACGACCACCATTTTGATTTCCAAAATGGCACAGCGGCAAAAACGTGCAGCGGCGCATGGCGGCGGCAACCTTCTGCCTGGGCCGGTAAGTCCAGGGACCTGGGCCTTAACCGGCCCCCGGGCCGTAGGTTGCCGGTCCCTGGTCTAGATCAAGGGAAGTAATAGTGCCACTCTATTCTGCTTTGGTCAAGTGCCACCTGGAATACTGTGTCCAGTTCTGGGCACCACAATTCAAAAAGGATGTTGGAAAACTGGAGTGTGTCCAAAGGAGGGTGACTAAAATGGTGAAGGGTCTGGAAACCATGCCCTATGAGGAACGACTTAGGGAACTGGGTATGTTTAACCTGGAGAAGAGACGGTTATGAGGAGATATGATAGCCTTCTTTAAATATTTGAAGGGATGTCATACTGAGGAGGGAGCTAGCTTGTTTTCTGCTGCTCCAGAGACTAGAACATGGAACAATGGATTCAAACTATAGGAAAAGAGATTCCACCTCACCATTAGGAGGAACTTCCTGACAGTGAGAGCTGTTCGACAGTGGAAGACACTCCCTCGGAGAGTGGTGGAGTCTCCTTCCTTGGAGGTCTTTAAGCAGAGGCTGGGTGGCCATCTGTCGGGGATGCTTTGATTGGGAGTTCCTGCATGGCAGCATGGGGTTGGACTGGATGGTCCTTGTGGTTTCTTCCAACTCTGTGATTCTATAATAGAAGTGCCAGTAAACATGACAGATAAAAAGACTTCTGGAAAGGGGAGGGGGACTGCTGGGAGGGTCAAACTCTCTTTTGATCCTTTATTTAAAAAAATCAAAAATGGCTGTGTTTTGTACACACAACTCAGCAACCAGAAAATATGTGGTTTCTAGGTTTCTAACTTTTGGTGGAACGTATGCAGTCAATTTTTGCTGAAGCCTTAAAAGAGAAAACAAGACTACAAGTTGCTAGAGCTTTAGTGCTTTTCCTATTTTCTTGCTGCTCCCTGTGACAAGCAAAGTCACAACTGTGAAAAATAGCAAAAATGGCAAAAGAATCAATCTTGTTTAAGAGTAGTCTGGCAGCTTGGCTCAGCTTGAATGGAGCATTAGTGCGGCACAGCGGTTAGAGTAGAGGACTGGGACTTGAGAGGTTATAGCTGAAGTGCCTACTGAGTCATAAAATTCACTGCGACTTGCATTTTCACTGCATGAGTAATGCAGTTTGACACCACTTTAACTGCCATAGCTCAGTGCTGTGGAATCCTAGAATTTGTAGTTTATTGTGGCACCAGAGTTCTCTGACAGAGAAGGCTAAATATTTCACAAAACTACAACTCCCAGAATTCCATAGCATTGAGTCATGGCAATTAAAGTGATGCCAAACTGCTTTATTTCTGCAGTGTGGCAGCAGCCCTAATCAGAGCACCCCTGACCGATGGCCATCCAGCTTCTGTTTAAAAACTTCCAAATAAGGAGACCCCACCACTCTCCAAGGCAGTGTGCTCCATTGTTGAACAGATCTTACCATCAGTATGTTCTTCCTAATGTTTAGCTTGAATCACCGAAAAAATGCTATTTATAAGATTACCTAAAATAGCTATATTTGAATTATAGCATTAGTTTTTCTTTTGCTGAGATATAACTATAGTACCTTCATCTTCCCTCACTGACTCTCTGCACTGTTGCATTTCAAGCCGAGGAAAAACTGATTCGGAACAACTAGTTGGACATTTTATTTCGCTAAAAGATGGCTGTGAGTCTATGGGCACTGGAAACGTATCACTTTTGGTCTTGACTACTTCTGCTTGAACTGACTGAGAAGCAAGAGATTTTGTAAAGTACTGTAGAAAGAAACTTAGCATGCACTCACTGGTTAGCCTGTTCCTCTGAGCACATGGGTTTGTCAGTACTTGCTAAGTTTTTCATATTCTATATGTAGCCCATTGAACATTATGGATTGCAGTGCAGCAGGCCCTTGGTATCTGCTAGGGTTTGGTTCCAGAATCCCTGTGGATAACATACTCTGTGGATGCTCAAGTCCCATTAAATACAATGGTGTAGTAGAATGGTGCTCCTTATATAACATGGCAAAATCAATGTTTGCTTTTTTGGAATTTATTTATTTCTTGAATATTTTCAAGCTGCATATGGTTGAATCCTTGGATAAGGAATCCATGGACTTAGAGGGCTGACTACCACAGCCCCAACAACTACGGATAAACATGTCTGTCTGTCTATATATCTATCGTGGATAATTTCCACAAAAAAAATTATACTGCTGGAAAGTTTTCCACCCTATATATAGGGGTGGAGGAGAGACTGAGAAAATCTGTGACAACATTTGGGAACCTCTGATGTCTACATTCATGTGAGAGCAATGCAGTTAATTCTGGACCTTTGTCTTCCCTGCAGGAGGCTTCCATAAATTTCAAGCTGAATGGCCACACCTCTGTGAGACGAACCTGGATACAGCCAGTGCCAGCAGCTCGCCTGTGCCCCCATCTGCCCCAGTGGTAGGCCTGGGGGGACTGAGCCTTAGCTCAGATGGCTCAGATGCTGAATCGGAGCCCCTCAGCAGCGGCATGGAATCTGAAGGGGCAAGTCCACCATCTTTTCCCGTGCAGATTTTACCTAACCTCTACCTGGGCAGCGCCCGTGACTCCGCCAACTTGGACACCCTGGCCAAGTTGGGCATCCGCTACATCCTCAATGTCACACCCAACTTGCCCAACCTCTTTGAGAAGAATGGTGACTTCCATTACAAGCAGATCCCCATCTCAGACCACTGGAGCCAGAATCTCTCTCAGTTCTTCCCCGAGGCTATTGAATTCATTGGTGAGTGAGATGGCATGGGTGCCACCCCAAACATGGCTACAGGGACAGGGTTTTCTTGTCATAAATGCCAGAAAGAAGGTTGCTGAGTTAGGCTCTCAGTTGGCAAGCTCAGTACCGAGTTACATGACTCTTGTGTGAAGTGTTATAATCAAGGCTATACCCCTCCACATGTTGATCATTGCTGTGACCCCCTACTATTGCCATGTTCCCTCACTAGTGACAGTATGGCTGGGGATGATGGGAACTGGAGCATGTCAACATCATTAGACTTGGGCTGCATCTGCATTGCAGAAGTAATGCTTTAACTGTCATGGCTCAGTGCTATGGAGTTCTGAGATTTGAAGTTTTGTGAAATATTTAGTCTTCTCGGTCAGAGAGCTCTGGTGCCCCACCAAACTACAAATCCCAGGATTCCATAGCATTGGGTCATGGCAGTTAAAGTTAAAGCAGTGTTAAACTTCATTATTTCTGCAGTGCAGATGCAGCCTAGCTAGTGGTTCTGATTTGCATGGACCATAAGCACACACTAAAACAGGACTGGGCAAATGCAGGTGGATCATGCCCTATAGAGGCTGGTGCTCCTGATGCAGTATGAGATCTGTTTTTTTCTTTTTTGGTCAAATTTTAGGAGTGTTTTTGGTGGGGATTGTTCATTGTACTTACCTTGGATGGTTGTGAGGGCAAAACTGCCACATTTGATTTACGTTTTGAGAAGTTTGGGGCCTATTATGGGCAACCCTTGAGTTAAACCAGCCCCAAAAGTGATTATTGACTGGCAACACATCTCTGTGTCTTTAGGAAGATAAATTTGGGAGGCATGAGACTTACATGGCCCTCCAGATGGTTTTGGACTTTATCTCCCAGTCTTCCTCACTATTGGCTGTGCTGGCTAAGACTGCTGAGAGGTGCAGTTCAAACAACTTCTAGAGAGCTGCATGGTTCCCTATGGTTTTTAGCCACAGTTCATTTTGTGTGTGTGTGTATTCATGCATGTATGTTTATCTCAGAGTCCCTACCAGGAGTTGCTACTACTTGGAGGCTGCAGCCGTGAAAGAGCAGTAGATATCTGACTTAGCGTAGCCAATCCTAAAGCCTTGCATTTCTTGTCAGATACAGGGACCAGTTCCAAGGCAAGCCTCAGATAGATCAATGAATTGTTGATTTCTATTTTTTTTCTCCACCTTGTGGCTACTTTTTACTGTATCATTGGAGTGCCCTGCAGAATGTGGTATTTTGGTATCAGCTAAGTCTATAGTATTTAGGTGACAGATTGGTTAGATTAATTTTTTTTAATTGTTCAATTAGATCAAGCAGAACAAAAATATTAACTGTCTGCCTATTTTTAACCCAAGTGGGTTTAAAAAAATCTAGCTAATAGACAATGTCTTAGAAGAGGCATTTCTCTATCTCATTCCCCCTTCTCTCTCTCCCACTTCAAATGAGTGACCATGTTATAAATAAGCTTTCAGTACAGAATGAAAGTAGGCTGGTAATTAATCTAACGGTCTCAGTGTTGCTTGGCTGATGAAATTTTCACAAAGGAAACCCTTCTTTGTACAATTCAGTGCATCAGCTGACAGGACAAGGCATAGAGACAGGACGCCATAGTGTCACATATACAACTTCATCATAGCATCACGTATACCAGGGGTAGGCGACCTTTTGAGCCGGGGGCCAGGTTGCTGTCCCTCAGACCATTGGGGGGCCAAAGCACCAAAAATAAATAAATAAATAAATAAATAAATAAAAATAAAAATATTTTTTTAAAAAAAATTAAAAAATATGCATGCACACTCTCTCAGCCCCAGAAAAGCCATGGCAAAACCCCTGTGGAGATTTTGCCAAGAAAACCCCAAGAACAAGTAATAACAACAATAATCAATATCATCATGGCAGCGGCGGGGGGAGGGCGGCGGCAGGACCGGCCTGGGGCTGGTCCAAAGGCCTCTGGGGGCCGCATCCAGCCCCCGGGCCTTGGGTTGCCTACCCCTGACATATACTATCTTGCCCTTCTTGACTCCGCTGAAAA